>JAMZAV010000922.1:0-307885 GCA_024449915.1 Sweltsa coloradensis
GCGGATGGCCCCCAGACCAGACATAGCGCACGCTGTCTCTGTCGTTAGTCATTTTAAAACTCTCCCCGGGGACAAGCGCATGGAGGCAGTAAAGCGCAAATGCGTTATCTAAAGGGACTGCAAAGAAGAAACTCGTCTATCGCAGAGCATCCGGAGACAAATGGAAGCTTACAGTGACTCCGACTGGGCCAATGACATGGATACGAGAAAATCAATGTCCGGCTACGTTTTCAAGCTCGCAGGTGCAGCAGTTAGCTGGCGAAGCAAGAAGCAACCGACAGTCGCCGTCTCAACAACCGAGGCGGAGTACATGGCACTCAGCCAAGCTGCCAGAGAAGCAACATGGCTGAAACGACTACTGAATGAATTACCCATTGGGGGTGACCATCAACACATCGTAGTGTGCTGCGACAACCAAAGCGCCATCAAGCTTACTTCGAATGCAGCACTACATGGGCGTACGAAGCACATCGATATCCAGCATCATTTTGTCAGGGAGAAGGTGCAAGAGGGACATATTTCTATGAAATACCTACCCACAGAAGAAATGATCGCAGACATCATGACCAAAAGTTTGCCCCCTGCAAAGCACGGATGGTGTGTGAAGAATTTGGGACTCTTGTAAATTAAGACTAGGCCTATGGCAAGTGGGAGTGTTATAAATGTGCCATAGCCCGCTCAAATTTAAATCTAGGGCCTTATGCCAGTGCCACCTGGTGCTAGATGTATGAACTACAAACAGGAAATAACTCTATTACCCACAGTGCACCATTGCTTCCTGTGTTGTCATCCTGTCACAAATGTCTGTGTGCTAGGCCTAGCCTATTAGTGTTTATCTATCTTTAAATATCAATAAATCCACTTTGATCTTTCAATGTCAACGTTATTTTATAACAGTCAGACCAACAACATTGATCTTCAACATTCTATACCGGAATGGTCGCAAGCCTTGTCGAAAGACAAAACCATTTAATCATGAAGCGCCTACGAATAGCTGCAGCGGAAGGTCAAGATAACAAGACAGCACTGCGTGAGTACTTATTCTTATATCGTACTACACCGCACGCTACAATCGGATGTACACCAGCATATTTAATGTTTGGACGAGAGTTGTGGGACATAATTCCTGGAGCACTACCAGGAAGAGGTCAAGATGAGAAGGTGCGAGACCGAGACTTAATCCTAAAATACAAAGGAAAAGAGTACGGAGACCGTAAGCGCCACGCGCAAGACAGTGACATAACCGTTGGCAGTCAAGTTGTAACAAAACAAGACAAGCAAAACAAGCTAACCACGAGCTTCAATCCGACTCTATTCCAAGTCACACAACGCGAGGGAAGCACGGTAACTATTCGATTGCCAGCTGGAGATGAATATAGGAGGAACGTCAGCCATGTCCGACGATACTACGCGGCAGAATCTCAGCCTAAGAAGCCAGAGGACTTTACAACTTCGGAGCCCCGGAGCCCGGCCACACCTAGCTGTTCCACGCCAATTGGTCGAGGACAACTCAGCTGAAAGCATCATCAGCAGTCCGACTTCAATATTCGGTGGGAGTCAACCCGAAAGCAGGCCCATCAGGTAACGCAAACCACCCGTATGGTTGATGGGGTAAAATCATTATCGTTAATCTTCAACTAGAAATTCAATTAGTGTAGTGTAATTGTTAATTTAAATTTTGAGTTTTCAATTAATAGCGGTATTAGTTAAACTATCATTGCTTAGCATTAAAAATAACTAAAGAAGGACATTTGTAAACTTCGACTCTCTCACTTGCCCAAAGCTGAGTGACAGTTACTTTAAAATAGAATATTTAAATTTTCTAGCTCAGTAAAAATCGGTAGAACACAAGACGCCCAATTAACAGGATTACTTCCAACTTTTCCCGCGCAATTCTGGAAATTTGCGCTCTTGCGGGGAGCGGGAAGGGAGGGAGATAGGCGTGAACAACTTAACAAATTTAGTCATCCCCACCGCAACAAAACATGGCGTATCGCAAAGCAAAGAGGGGTAGGCCCTAATGCTCGGGTAATGCACCGACAAAGTAGCCAGCGCCTGATTTATTGCGCGCCCGGCTCACTCGCGACTATAACACTGTCAAGGTCAACTTCCATTGCTGGCATGGGATATTAGTCACTCAACGCTGTCATCGATAAATGCGAATATAAATATCCAGTTATAATCCTTATCCAAAGTTTTTTCTGGTGTATGATAATGAATAACATTGCAAAACAATTTATAATTTTATATTTTACACAGTAGGCATATGCTACCAAAATTGGTGTTTCTCCCGTGATAATGAAATACCCAATTTCATTTGGATTGAACAAAACAATATAAGTAATGTTTTCAAAATATAAACTCTAGTCCTAAACACTAATCGTCTCAATACAATACTGAGCATAGCAAGCGAGTAATCAAGCTTATACTCTTTATTAATTATACATATAGTGCATATTATTTCTTCGGTATCTAAACTAATCGCGTTTGCGATTCAAACTCATGTCTCTTAGTTTCATGCTGACCTTCGCCCTATATCGTCATAAACCAAGACAGCAAGATTTTTGATGTGTAGTGTTCTATCGCACACAGAGGCGGAGGTTCTCGGTTCGTACCCTAGTCGGGTAAAGCTAGTTTGAATTGTTTCACTTCACATCAATTCAATTTAACGAGTTATTACACAATCACTGTTTGGGATAAAAGTCAGTGGCGTCAACAACCTCCAGAGACGTTTTTGTAATACTGTCCATGTCCATTATTACTCTTGACTGTTTATGACGATTACCCGATTTACGATTTAACAATTTTCAAAAACGGGGAACTGTGGTTTCGCGAACGTGTTACGTTTCTTGAAAGTATGAGATGTTGTTTTTATTACACTCGTTCGTTGCCTACTTGTAAAACATCTACGAGTTGGATTTTATTGATATAGAAACACCGCACGAACAATATCCACAGCAATACATTAAAATACATTTCAACAAACTTCCTCGCGTCTGATGAAGAGAGCCTCTTGAAAATGTGCACTCTTTTTCGGTAAGTGTTTTTATTTATATATCTTGCGGTCCAAACATCTTTTTTGGATCGTGTATTTATAGCCTATATTTAATTAATGTGTATCGTTTTCAGATATGAAGTGAATTTAATTTCTTTTAGAGCAAGGCACTTACACTCAAATGTGTATTGTGTGGCTCGTTGGTATTGTGGTTAGCGTCTCTGCTTCCAACGCTGAAGGTCCATGAATCGATTCCGATTATTTAGCATCAGTTATTGTCTTAGGAATTTGTAAAAGGTGACTTTGGAGCCGTCCTAGCAGCGAGGCACATATTAAATTTTTAAGTTGTTCTGAATCGGCCTTGTTGATTCTGGTGTTGACCCACGGGTGTTCGCACTGTCCATACCACTGATTGCTATATTTCTTATTAAAAAATATCGATCTTTGGTTGGTTATCGCTCACTCGTCGATTGCGTCGGGGCCTACAGGGTTGGATTGGTCGCTTTGGTTTACTGTCCCCCACTGAAAATCAGTTATATGACTGGGTAGACAAAATATGAATTTATTTATTCGTTTTATTATATTCTACGCTACGCGCTCACTTCAGTCCGGATACATATAAAATACATTGCAAATATCGCAAACAAATACACGGAAAAAAATCCCAAAAATATCGTAGTTTATATTATAATGCGTCATACACAGGCATGTGTTACACTCGTGAGCTAGGATTATTACACATTATTTACGTAGACTTGGAGAATTCTTATTTACACATATGCACATATAGAATGAGGTACATTTGAGTTCAACTATGTACATTCACGTACACTCGCGACGAAATACGTAAGTAATGTGATGTAGTAGTAAAGCAAATAAACGCAAGGCACAATAATTATATATTTTGTTTTTAACGGTAGAAAACTAAAATGTAAATGTGATCATGTTCACGTTTCATTTGTTTTGTTTCTTTAATTCTTCGGCCACACTTTGCAAGTGGCATTCACACGTAATGAAGAGATTTGATCTCCATTGTAAAACTACGATGTAGGTTTTCTACTTGCAGTGTTGTAAAAGTTACTTTTGTAAAGTAATTCAGTTACAGTTACAGTTACTTGCTTGCAAAAGTAATTCAGTTACAGTTACAGTTACTTTATTGCCAAAGTAATTGAGTTACAGTTACAGTTACTTTATGAAGAAACTGAGTTACTTTTTAAGTTACTTTCTTCAAAATGTATTACTAAAAGCATGACGAACAGATTTTTTTTCTAAAAATAATTACACAAACTGTTTTTTGTAGAATTAATTATATATTTTATAACTCAGGCTTATAGACTAACATCCTTCATTACTACTACTACTCATTATAAGGGATCCAGGGATTTCGCAATCAGCAAAAAAATACATTTCTTAAAAATACCTAAAACATGTTTTTCATACGGTTTATTAAAAAATGCAAATTGAAACCGCACCAAAAGGACAAATTTTCCATTTTTGTATGAAATCATGAAATAAAGCTATTTATCATTTTTTACCGCCCAATCAGCAAAGCTAACCGTTTTATTAGTATTAATTGCAGAAAAATCACGCAAAAAATTCATTGAATGACCGTTTTCCACTAAAACAACCATTTTGTCAGTGTTTTGTAGTGTCTTTTTTCTGAATTTACTAATCATGCCTGAAATGATAATTAGATTTACCAAATTTAATCGCACAGAAAAGGCACATTTAGTGACGTTTTAAAAAAATATCGAAAATTCAAAATAAAGCATAATTTGAATTTTAATGAGCATAATTTTTCAATTAACAAAATATCTTTCCTGGACCCCTACTCATTATGGAACAAAACAATTAATATTTGTTAGTTATGAATAATAATTGTAATAATAATAATAATAATAATAATAATAATAATAATAATAATAATAATAATAATAATAATAATAATAATAATAATAATAATAATAATAATAATAATAATACAGATGATGCAACCACCAACCCTTGCTCATGAAAATATTGCAAAATTAGAAAATATAGTTTTTAATTAGTTTTAACAAAGTAGCATAGAGGGTGAAACCAAATAATCCATTAACGCAACTAAAATCAGCGTTTGCGAAGCTTCCTAGTCTAATTGGATGAGCGAAGCGAAGACTTCAATTTCACTGACCCCTCAAAAAATTTGGCTCAAATGTTTTTGATTTTTTTTTTTTGTATTTTTGTCTGTTTGTTCGCGCTCTAACTGGAAAACGGCATATGCGATCTTGATGAAAATTTGATCGGACTTTCACAATCTCTGAACTAGACTTGCCACTTTTTTGGGTACAATCGATCAAATATTTCTTATGATTATCGTACTTTTTCGACTTTTTTGGATTTTTAATGAGATATTTTCGTGATATTTAGCAAACGGCTACTTCGATCTTGATGAAACTTTATGGGAACGTTTAAAATTACTGAAATTAATATGTTATGATTTTAGAGACATTTCAAGAAATCTCATAGAAATCGTACTTTTAAGATTTTTTCCCCGGTCCATAATACGATAATTTCATGACATTCGGACCGATTCTGACCAAGCTGGTAGGGCTACAACGTTAATATTTTACATGATGTAGGCCTAGTGCCTTTTGAAAGAAAAAGTTAAAAACGTTGGTCAAAATTCATAGTAATAAAGGTTTTAATATAAGCATTTACAAGGATATAATTAACAAGTTATATCAAGTATAACTATAGAAAAAGTAATGAGATCCCAACTTAAAAACTTAAACATTGGACAGAAATATTTAATAAAAAGCTCATCAATCAACGCGACTGGAAAAAGCATTCGCGAAGCGGCCTAGTAGAATTCAAAGGAATTGTCTATCTATCGTTGCAACTAGCAGTTTCTTTGGTGTATTGTTGTAATGTTGACCAAGACAAATTCAGAAATAGGAATGCAAGTTGAGTCAGCAGAAAAATCTCGTTCCATACTAGAAGTACCAAAAAAATTAATAAAAAAACATCAAAAATTAAAAATATTGTTTTAGTTTCAGACGTTGTGATATAATTTTAATTTTATATTTCTGAACTGTAAACAAGTATGGTTGGCAAAAGTAACTGTAAAATGTAACTGAAAACTGAGTTTAATTACTTTTAAAAGTAATTCAGTTACAGTTACAGTTACCTTAAAATAAAAGTAATTGAAATAGTAATTCAATTACTCAAAAAGTAACTAATTACTTGTACTCAATTACTTTTACTCAGTTACTTTACAACACTGTCTACTTGGATGATTTTGTCTTGGATTTCGATTGCTTTGACAAACAGTTTTTGCCAAAAGTAAAATGGAAATCACTAATGAAGTATAAGGTTTCAAGGTTAATCGAGACGTTTGCAGTTGCACTGGCAGAATAACAATCCAAAAGGTGTGGGGAATAAAATTTTTTTATTCAATATAATGCATATTTTTAGTAATCATAATAACTCAATACATTATAACTTACCCAAGCAAATACCAATTATTTGTATACTACCCGGAACAATATTAAAACGTAAATATTCAAATAAAAAATTAATGATCTGAACAATTCTTGGAAACATCATGGTGCATAAGCGAAGCGATCATGTAACTTTATAAAAAAAAAACTCCCACGTCCCACTTGCAGGGAAAAATGGGCTATGTACGAGAAATAAGAATGTAATTATATCAGAGAAATCCACAGAATGAATTTAATGGAATCATACTACGTTAAAAAGGGGCGTAACCTCAAACTAATTGCAACAGAATTTTTTGTTCGTGATTAATGTTTACCATGATGAAGTTAACATAACTGAAAAAGTTTACTCAAATCTGAGCCGCCATTTTGTTTTTATGCATTTTTTTGTCAAATTTGATTATATTTTGTTATCGGCTATACATAAAGCTTTTTACATGCAAACAATGTTTTAAATTATTTTCAACGTGTTCTGCATTATGAAAAAAGTTATCAAGTTGACATAATTAACCAATAAAATTAATTAGTATTTAAAATCATATTAATCAAATTTTTAATCAAGCCACTCAAGCTGACAATAATTATACTGTAAAGATCAAAGTTTTTAATTTTTTTGTAAATTACCATGTATTGACGGTTTGAAGTGTGCCCAGAATGAAGTATTATTGCATTATTAAAGACCTAATTAATGAATTAATAAGTCATATGAAAATATATAAATACTGTACTCCACTTTATCGTTACAAACTTTTAAACCTAAATAAACATGTATTGTAATCTTTGAAGCAAATAATCTTATTGCATAGAACCTACAATAGAGTATATACAATTTAAAATCAAAACTTCAAACGGGGATCGAACCCGGGTCTTATTAAGTGGGAGACCTAAGTTTATACTCCGGGATGGATCTTACATTTATTTGTCTTTAACAACAGATTAATATCAACCCGCAAGTGTCAGGTAACTCAAACTAAACAATTAAAAAACACATTCATCACAATTTAAAACAATACAAATGCGTTATACAAATCATGGAATATACATGAAAAAGTATGATAAAGTTTAAATTATACAATAAATTAATAAAAGACGAGGTTGCAAAGCTATGCGCGCGCTCTCTTTTCGAGGGGTGGCTCTCATTTCGAACTAGCTTTCAAGCGATGTTGATGAGGTGGACGAGACCATGTTAACTACTGAGCCAACCAGATATGTCGTAGATGGTGGTAATTTGTTACATCGACTTCCTTGGCCATCTAATCTAACTTATTACGATATATGCCAAATGTACGTTAAATATGTCAACCGACGATACGGCAATGCAATTGTTGTATTTGATGGCTACGAAGATGGTCCGTCTACCAAAGACACAACCCATTTCAGACGGTCTGGAGGAGCCGTTGGCGTAACAATAATGTTTGATTCTACTATGACCGTTCCTCTAAAGAAAGAAAAATTTCTTGTTAATAAATCAAATAAAACAAGGTTTATTGATCTACTTAGCAATCACCTTGTAGAAAGTGGTTGCACTGTCTTAAGGGCTAAGGACGACGCCGACGTGTTGATAGCCACAAGCGCTATAAAGACAGCACAAGATGCAACCACTATAGTTATTGGTGATGACACAGATTTGATCGTTCTGTTGTGTTATTACTTTAATAAAGTAAGTCCGTTGCACAATGTGTTCTTCACATCAGAACCAAAGTCGGCAACAACAAAAAACAAACATTGGGACATTAAAAAAACAACTGTAACTTTAGGTGTTCAGATTTGCGAAGGATTACCATTCATTCACGCTATGACAGGATGTGACACCACATCCAGACTGTTTGGAGTTGGTAAAGCGTCTGCCTATCAGAAGTTCAAGTCAGACATTAACACATTTTCAGAAGTTTTTAATGACGAATTTGTTCAGAAGAAATCTTCAGTCGAAATGGGTGAAAGGACAATTGTTAGATTATACAATGGAAAACCACACACACTTTTGAACGAATTACGACTACACAAATTTACTGAGAAAGTGGTTATGGCCAGCAAAGCTATCCAACCTGAAACATTACCACCCACTGAAGCTGCCGCTTCGTTTCACAGCTTACGAGTTTACTATCAGGTCCAATTAATGTGGATAGGAAACACATCGTTGCAGGCAACTGATTACGGTTGGAGACTGAAAAATGGCGTTCTAACAGCAATCTACACGGACAAACCAGCAGCACCCGACCATCTGTTGGCTATCATAAGATGCAATTGCACCACTATCCACTAACTGTTCATCTTTACGATGCAGTTGTAAGAAGCATGGACTGGATTGTTCGACCGGATGTGGTCAATGCAGAGGCATCGAATGCTCTAACTCTTTACCACTGGACATTGATTTAGATGGATAGGTAGGTAATATGTAAGTAATGCAAAATTAGTAAAAGTATGCTAATGGCGGCATTTTAAAGATCGCGTCTCCTGGCTTTTGGTTGCAGATATTGGTGACACGATTGGATTGGATGACCTGGCTAGTGAAAAATCCTCCATGCCAAACTAACATTTTGTAATTTTTATAAAATAACTTAGTAAAGTATCTAATATTAACGCCACTTCAAAACGCTCTTCATAGATATCCATATTGACAGGGTCGAGTACATTACATTCTTAATAAGTTTATTATGTAAAGTTAATTAACTTAAATTTGTTTTATAATATTATATTATGAAACCATGGTTTGACCTGCATCTAAGAATACATTTTATTAAAAATGATTAAATACAGTTGTGCAAATTATTTTAATTAGCAATATGTACTGGAAATGTTCCGTGACAAAATTAATTATGTGATTAATAATTACTCTATTTTATACAATAAAATTAAGTTATCAGAATAAATATTACACCAGGTTGAATAATATGTTCTTTGAAGGTCGTTTATGACACGGAATGACTTATAATCCAAGTATTTTTTTCCTTTTTAAGCTTGCCGATTAAAATTTGGGCGGTGACGTCATTAATTAAAAAAGCAGTATTGAACATTAATTGGATCGCCTAAATTATTTTTAGTAGTTATATTACATTCGGATGAAAGAAACAACACATTTAAAAGGTTAAATATGTTGTAAAATAACTTTAATTATTTAAAAAATTAATTAATTAAAATTTGAATAAAAACAAAATGGCGGCTCAGATTTGAGTAAACTTTTTCATTTTTCTTAATATCATCACGGTGAACATGAATCGAGAAAAAAAAATTCTGTTGCAATTAGTTTGAGGTCAAAAGTTAGTATGATTCTATCATTATATGCATGCGGATGTTTCTTCCCCTAGTTCGTAAAGTACGGAAGAACTGCAATTGAGACGCTCAGCGTGGTGTTTAAATTGTGCCCAAGCCTCTATGCATGATATATTATTATCGTTCTGGTAATCAAAACAATTGTTACAATAAAGGATTTTAAAAAAAATATATAATTGCACAAAACGAGAGTCTTCCCACCCATGTAAAAGATGTCATTTCAGTGACGGACTTCAATTAAAGAGATCCGAACCGACGACGCCATCGATTGGCGAAATAATCGGACATTTGAAATAGTGGTTCACAGATTACCATGAGTCATCCGCGGATGAGTCAGCATAGGCATAACCATAGACACCCCATATAATTGTTTAGACTAGCAGTCAGCGGTTCACTTCCGGGACAATTGGAAGCCATCTTGAATGGGTGAGTTTGCATGTTAATTAGATGGGAGCGATTAATCGAAAAAATATTTTTAAAGATGGCCGCCAGTTTGGCAGGTGAGCATATCAGACTTTAACAACCAAATGATTACTAAATTCCCCTATGCAATAACTTTGCATTGTTTCCGTTTGTTCAATACCATGCTGCACAAGCTAAAACCATATCAAACAATCCAGTAAAGAACTTTATTGCATTTAAAAAGCATAAATTAAAACGCCAGACCGCCATCTTGAATGGGTGAGATTGACGCTTCAATTTGGTACACTCGCGCCTGTGCGGAGATATTGGAGACTGCGTATCTAGCCTACTATAGGTGTAAAGATATCTATGGGCATAACTACTTCGGAACAACCATTTACAACTTCTTGTGTGCTTCGTTGCTAGGACGGTTTCAAAGCCACACTCTCAGTGGATGTAATGCGATACCCTTCCCATGGATTATGGGTTGATTCAAGCCAGGAATCGAACCAGCGACCTTCTGCTATAGAAGCAGGAACGCTATCCTTTCGACCAACAAGCCACAAGCATTATTTGGCAGACTTGCTTGCCCCCAGAGTAATGAAATTAAATATTCTGTAATAATAATTCAATCATTACGTATAGTGCATAGGTGATGTCTGTCCTATGGATATGACCCCGGGTTCGAATCCTGTCGAGACCGGCAATCCTGAATGAAGGTTTTTTCCGAGATTTTCCTCAGTCGCTAATGCAAATGTAAGGGATTGACTCCTCTTAATTCCCTCGTACATCACTTCACAATTGTCCTATTCGCAATATATCTAGTTAGTCACCTGAAAAGGGTCACACCGGCTAAATCTGATGTGTATAACCTACAGCGGGCATCCTACAAAAATGTATTTATTTATGGATATGACAGGTCGAAAGGCCCGACTACCGTGCGTTAGCAAACGATGTTATTTTCTTTATCGTGCTGAAAGAACGCTAAACGATATCTAAAAAATAGAATAAAGGTTCGGTTTGGTACTATAAAATATAATTAGGGTAAGGTTGCTTTGAATGACCACTTTCAAGCTTTTATTTTTTGGGAAGGAAATTTTCAAATTTTTTGTTCGTGACAATTACAGGTTATAGTTTCATATTTTAGCTTAACTTATATTAAGATATAATTTTAAAATAATGAAAACGGATATATAAATGAATATTTTTCTTATATATTGTAATCGGTCCAATTTGAGAAACTTGTCTCCTAAATTGGACCAGTGGTGCCCTTAATTGGACCTAGTCAAAAATTATAAAAAAAACTCCAAAGTTAAGGTATGATTATGATTAAACTTTGATTTAAAATGTTATGTTTATGTATTTAACGTAAACTCTTCGAATTTTTCTTGGTTGGAATGCCATATAGACGTGAGCATTCATTTAGCCCACAATCTCAGTTTCGGAAGGCTGCCAGTGCTATTAACATTTCAACTTGAGTCCCATTAGCCATAGTTTCCTCTCTTTGCCGTTCTAAAAATAAGGCATTGTGGTTAAAAATAATATTGTTTCTCTGAACTCAATTTTTAACAATGTAATGTAAATTTAATTGCTATTTCTTGTAGGCCTACAACCACCCCCCCCCCCCCCCCCCCCCCGTAACTATGCCGGGCAACCTTGTTGATAGATGCTCTAGTTCTGATAAGCATGTAGAAAATGTGCAACATGTTAATCTAGGCCCCTAACATATAAAAGTGGAATTCAAAACTTTCAGGTATAAAAATACCTTCACTACTGTAGGCCTACGTGTCTTAGTACTGATTTCGTTACTCCTGCCTACCCTAGTAAATCAGGCAATACACCATTAAGAATACTGCATCCAAATTCAAATTGGTTCATAGCTACACCGGCTTAAAATATCATTTGAACCTTGGTTGCTCTAATTGGACCAGTGGTGCAATTAGAGCAACCACGACTGGTTCAATTTGAGATCCTCGGAAATAATATGGTTGGTGAGGTATTGCCACGAGTTAAGTATTTGTATGCAGATATGTGGCTGTGGTAATAACGGCAGTCAATAGTGATAAATGAGTCATGCTAACGTAAATATAAAGAATCTTACATTTTCCATGCAGTGACCTTAGCAACGGCAGGGAGTTATTACATCAGCACAGCCAGAATGACTCATTACGCTTGTACATAGCCTTTGGAGCGAGTCTCGTACTCCATGGTTCACCTGCTGGCTACTTCACTCAAATAGTACCAAATTTTGCCGTCCGATAGCGCCACTTTCTTCAAAAGGGCTGTGTTACAGCTATGGTCCAATTAAGGCGCTGGTTCAATTAGGGAAACCTTACCTACATAGACTAATCGTAGACAATATTTGCTTAGTTCTTACAATGCGGGTAATTATGAAGATTGGTTGAATGGGCCAGCACTACAAACCTTGCTTTGCGGAGAATCAAAATTAAAGTCTACTAATTAAAGAACGCGATACACATGTTATTAGGCAGTCTCAAAATTTTGATGTCGTCCGCGGTCGCAGTCTCGCACATAGGGAAGCTGGCGAATTACACTAGCAGGACGCGGATTCGAATCCCGCACAAGGCATAGGTATCTGTAATTGTTCTTCACTCTCGTCTATCACCACTCAAAGTCCGAATAGCATGATGGCAATAAAAGTGACGTTGAACAACAATAATCATCATCATTAATTTCTGATAGCGAATATTATAATTCTTACAACGATGTAAAAAGCTGCAAGCAAACCTCAATATAGCAGATTGTGTTTATGTAATCTGATGACAAGCACATCCGGTGTCCAGATCTAGCCCACTTTACCTCCCCTTCTTGCTTCGAGGCAGAGACGATCTGATTTCGCTAGGGAGCGCCACCAAGTGCCAATACGCCATGTTTTGTTGCGGTGGGGATGACTAAATTTGTAAGGGAGGGTTCTGTGAAAATCTTATCTTCTATAGATTTAGAGCAAATAGATTGAAATTTTTACACAAAGTATCTTGTAACTCGAAACAACTTTTTGTAAAAAAAAATTGGAATTTCCTAAAAAACTTCAGATTTAACATCCAAAATGTCCAAAATTGCTAGCATTGACTAAAAATACTACTCCTTTCTCAATTTGTAACTTTTTTTATTTTTTATTTTTTCTAGTTTAAGCCAGTAACATGTAGAACATTAATTGGTAATTAGATTTGTCATATATTTGTTTCCTTTCTGTCCATGAACCTGTATATTTGCCTATTTATGAATTTTATACTTTTTTATATATTTCTGATAGATATAATTTTTTATCAAAGTCTGTATGGATGTTATTTCAAAAATTGTTACGAAATGTGGAACATATTTCTGTCTTTAATTCATTAAAAAAAAAAATAGCTCTCTAGGTTGAAGCAGAAAAAAGGAGTAGGGATTTGTATACTGATATATATGTATATATATATATATATATATATGCTCCGCCACCAAATATTAATGAATATCATCCAGTTCTCCAAGGTGTTCAATAATAATAATAATAATAATAATAATAATAGTAATAATAATAATAGTAATAATAATAATTGTAATTGTAATTATAATAATAATAAAAATAATAATCAAACACACCATTAACTCATCTAGTCAATTGTCATAAACACAGGCGGCGCAATATGACCTAACCGGTTGAAGCGCCCTAGTTTCTCACGTCGTCGTCGTCCAAGGTGTTCGTATAACGAGAAGTGGACATACTAGACTATTGCAGGCTGATGCTCCACCACCATCTGAGAATGAAACTCGTCCATTAGACCAACTCCGGGAAGGTCCCGTAACAAGAAGTAGGAGATAACATACACCGCTAACATCTGGAGGCTCTCTCTCAACTCTCTGTCTAGTCATCTAGATCTGTTTTCCTAGATGGCTGTGTTTTAGTTATTGTCATCTTGTACTTTGTTATTCCATTTTGTTTTTGTTTTATAACCTTGATAAAGCTAGGTGAAACCCTAGTGAAACGTCGGTAATAAAATATTATTTTATTATAAATCATCACACGCAGTTTTACCTCAAAACATATATTTTCATATATATATGTATATGTATACTTTTTTAAGGCGTAAGTGCAAAAAGTGCTCGTAAAGCCGCGCAGAAAGTTGAAATATAACTCATTTGAGATATAACAACAGTAACAACCATATAATATAAAGTTTGTAATTTTAAACTGATAAAACATGTAATTTGTAAACATGTAAAGTAAGGGAAATTTTTTGTGGAAAAAAACAAAACAAGGCCAATTTTCACAGAACCCTTCCCAAAACACCTATCTCCCTACCTTCCCGCTCCCCGCAAGAGCGCAAATTTCCAGAATTGCGCGGGAAAAGTTGGAAGCAATGCTGTTAAGTGCGGTAGAATCCAAAGCGATGATACAGCTGACGTAATCCAATTGTAATAGTGTGGTCGGTGGGGGGTGGGGTGAATCACATGGTCGGCGAAGATACTACTACTACTACTACTACTACTACTACATACTACTACTACTACTACTATTACTACTACTACTACTACCACTACTACTACTACTACTACTACTACTACTACTACTAATACTACTACTACTACAACCACCACCAGATACAACCCTTAGGAGATCAGGAAAGAAAAATTATTGTACCTTAATTCTTAAATACCTTACCTGACAATTTAAAATCATTTAAAAACTATGAATGAGGTGAAGAGGAAAATAAAAGAATGGATAATAAAAAGGGAATGAATATTATTGTCTATGATTGTCTTTGTTTTGTTTTTGAAGTTATGTAATCTTTGGTGGGGTGGTTATATGGTAGTATAATGTTTCTTATATTGTATACATTGTGTTACTCTTTAGTTTTAGAATGTTTTTCATTTTTTGTTATCTGAATTTATTGTATCACGACAAATGAGAGTCAGAGATATTGTTTATATATGTTTTGTTGTTAAGGAGACTCTGCAGACAAGCTACGTAAGTAGTTTGCGGAGTCTGAAATTGCTGTATTTGTATTTTTTCCAAATAAAGAACAATTCAAAAAAAAAAAAAAAAAAAACTACTACTACTACTACTACTACTACTACTACTACTACTACTACTACTACTACTACTACTACTACTACTACTACTACTACTACTACTACTACTATCTAATCTTCTGACCAAACGGGTGGGGCTACAATGTTCATATTTTACATGGACATTAAGGTAATAGTGATGTAATTCCCTTTGAAAGAAAAAGTTTAAAAAAACTGCTGGAAGGCTTCCAAATAAAGGTTTTAAAATAAGCCTTATACAGGCATACAATCAACAACTAACTATAGTTACGTGACAATCGCCTACATTGTTTACAAAAAGCAAGTCTTTGGACCACTATATTTTTTCATTCTATTGTTAATTGGTAAAACCATAGCAATTAAATCGACTTTGATAAATTTATTATATTTTAACAAATAATTTTTCAATGGAACTTGAAAAAGTAATGAGATCCCACACATAACAAAAACTAGTAAGAATTCAGCCAAACTTTACACACTCATAAGAAATGAGATCTAAAAAAAGGGGCCAAGCTCATCTACCCTTCCACATTTGCGAATTCTTAATTCATAAACGTACAGTGTCCCGTAACAACACCCTTGAAAAGCTTGGCAAAATAGAATTTGCATGACCATTACGTTAAACTTAATTAGAAAAAAAGAATTTGGATGAACTAATATTTTGCCAAGCTTTTCAAGGGTGTTGTAACGGGACACTGTACGTTTATGAATTAGGAATGCGCAAATGTGGAAGGGTAGATGAGCTTGGCCCTTTTTTTAGATCTAATTTCTTTTGAGTGTGTAAGGTTTGACTGTATTTTTACAAGTTTTTGTTATGTGTGGTTCGATAATCGTAGACATGACTTATGAAATTTACGACTACGTAATACGCATTCGCATTTGACAAAATTTGATTCATCATGCCAGGAAGTTTACATAGACGACGGACATGCGGCGCCATCGAATGGCAACGGGACGTCTCAATCTCAGAAGTTTCCTCCTCACATCGATCAGTTTTTAGACAAGCTCTCGTTAAGATCCATGATTCCGCCGTCCAAGCCTGGCTAGTTCCTCTCTCAGATCGTCATACGTCATTAGCTCATGAATCCTTATACTGGTATCATCTGTAATGTGATGAATTAGTTGGACTATACACTGCTCTTTTATATAAAGAAAAACTATATAGGTAACGATATTTCGAAGACTATTCAGTTCTCTTCAACTGGTTTAATGACATTTGAGTTGACAGTTACAACAGTACGTAAAAAACAAAATTCCTACCTACAAAGTTTTTCATTATTTAAAAGTGCAGTGTATAGTCTTACTAATTCAAAGTTTCATTAATATTAGGTATCATCTGTGTTGTTGACACTCATCATGGCTGTTGACAAGTTGTTGTGGTCCTGCAATAGGCTGAACGTCTCCCGCAAGTACACTATACTATAGTTCTTATATTCCAATCCGCAAAAAAGTTTAACAGCAAGCCGAACACACAACAAGCCTCAGACACAAGGCCCTAGCACTCCATAGCGGGATTTCACGGAAACGTATTGCTAATTGACGGCCGCTAATTATTTGAAGGCGTTTACGCGTGTTTCCCTATGTCATGTACTCTTGTCAAATCAGCTGTGCGCCTGAGCCTACACAATAACCGTGTAGGCCTTACTCGATTTGGGTATTTACCCATTTGGCACACAGGATGCCGTTGTCGCGAGTGAATGCCATTGGCATTATTATAATGTTATATGTAGCCAAGGAATTGCACGTAGTTTAATTTGGTATTACTTCAAGTTTAATGTTGGGGCCGGCTAATACGGGCAACGCATTGTGGCCAAACGCCAGATGCAAGAGCAATGGTCTTACCTATTTAAAGATGCATGCCTGCATTTCTGCAAGACTTGTTACAAGTGTCGTGCTAATCCAATAATTAAATGGTTCTTGGGAACTATACGACGGATACTAGTCCAGCGTAGTCCAGCTCTCAGATAGGAAAACCTTCCCCCAATGCGTAGAAATAGCGACCCATAATATTCAATTCAATTCAAAATGCCTTTTATTTCTTTAGCAACAAATGCTCACTTACATACTTAGCATAATTGCCGTACAAGTCTTGAAATACGCTTAGTTATTTAACAATTTATATAGTAACACAAATTAATTAATAAATAGTACTGAAACAATATGTTATAAGTTCACTAGTTTTGTCACTTCTAAGGTGTCTGAGCGGGCCGACGAAACGTGGTTTTTACTCAGCCCTGTAGATCGTACTGAGACGAGGCCGTCGCTAACTCACTTCGTTCTCAGGCCGTAGCCTGGCTTTGTTGACGTCACGCTAGTGGGCCGACTGTGCAGCGCGCCAGCAGCTGCCGCGTGTTGTTGGATAGGCGTGCGCTCAAAGACCCTTCCACAATTTTTGAGACTAGGATATGTGGTAGATGTATATACAGTAAGAAAATATTTCTGCAATGAAACTAACTATATTTGAAGCAATTATAACTGATTGGAATTTTTTCTAAGCGTTTTAACTGCACTTATCTTAGAAGTTAGAAATCACAACAAAACGCATAAATCTGTTTATATTCACAGCAAACGAACTATCTCTTTGGTAATTATAATGTAATATCTATCCTTATTCATGTTAATTAATATACTTTTTATATAAAAATATAAAATTAATAAATTTTAATAATTTCCAAGAAACTACTTGTTCCTGTTAACCTCTCCGATTTCACTGGAATAACATAATAAGTTTGTATTTTATTACATCAACATAGTATACACACGCATGTAAACATGCTTAGTAGCCTATATCAACATTTTTATCCGCGTCATTAATTACTTTCATTTGAAACCCATATTGACAGTATTCATGCCTTTTATTGAACGAACTGAGTGTTATCAAATTACTGCTAATTAGACACACGCAAGGAAAATAATATATAGATAAAATCTGTTCAACGTATTAAAGCACTCTGCATTTTATTTTCTAACCCAAAACTAGCAAAAAAATACTCACATATAATTATAATAAAAATTGCTTTATTACTAATGTAATTTGATACAAACGTATTAGTTCTGTCCTTTATTTGCGATACTGACAAAAAAAATTGATCGAGTGTGGTCATTAATTTTTCATATAACAAAATTGTTTGGCAAAACCAATTGTTGAAAAATTACTTAACTAAAGAATAACTACACATTATAAATAAATATAAAAAAAAAATTATTTAGAGTCTACCCACTCAGTTATATAACTGATTTTCAGTGGGGGACTTTAAATCAAAGCGACCAAGCCAACCCTGCAGGCCCCGACGCAATCGACGAGTGAACGATAACCAACCAAAGATCGATATTTTTAATAGGTAATATAGCAATCAGTGGTATGGACAGTGCGAACACCCACGAATCAACGCCAGAATCAACAAGGCCGATTCAGAAAAACTCTGAAATTTATTATGTGCTATCGTTGCTAGGAAGGCTCCAAAGTCACCGTTTACAAACTCCTAAGACAAGAAAATGGATCTAAGTCCAAATCCGAAGTTAAAAACTTCTGACTGTAGCGGGAATCGAACCCTTGACCTTCTGCATTGGAAGCAGATACGCTAACCACAAGACTAACTAGCCACACATCATTAATTAATTTGTAGTAATAGGGGGGGTCGCAAAAGCGTTAAACTTTCATTCGGCATATAAAGTTTTGCATAACAAACAATATCTGAAGAAGAAAAAATCTGTAACAATTATTCCCGGGTCAAATGGCTATTTGATGGGGGTAGGTGCAACGAGTCTCGAATGGTGCCTCGCTACCGAGCAACGCAAGTCGGCCCACTAGCGTGAGGGTCACAGCACAACTCGCAGCGCAGTCTCCGGCCTGTACGTTAGCGACGGCCTCGACTGAGACGGAGTCCTAAGCACTGCAAGGAGGGGTGGACTTGTGGGTTGGCCACTCGGCCGTACGGCGGGTTGCCCGTCGCGCAGGCGTTCGTAGCATGTAATCCAAACACCCCCACCGACGGACTTCCTTCGCGCGGGTCGCTGGCTGCAAGCCCTATCTTCTCCCGCGTGCTGCAAACCTGGGGCCCGGCAGCGGCTTTTTTAGTATGTCCGCACGCATGTCTTCCGTGGGGCAGTATTCCGGGCGGACGGTGCCTTGGTCTACGACGTCTCGGATATAGTGGTTACCTGAGATCTATGTTTCACTGGGTTGCCTATTTTCTCAGACGTGGCTAGCTTAATGCACCCCTGGTTGTCCTCGTGCGTACCGTTGGGTCTTCCTGGGCGTGTCCTAGGTCGTTTTAGGAGCTGTCGGAGTCATGTAGCCTCTTGGGAAGCTAGAGTGGTGGCCACGTACTCTGCTTCGGTTGAGGAAGGGCTACGCAGTTTTGTTTTCTGCTCAACCAGGATATTGTATTGCTTCCTAGTTGAAATATGTAACCGCCCCTTTCGATTTTCTGCCCAAATTTGGTAACCTCCCCAGTCTGCGTCGGTGAATCCTGAGAGAACAGTCCCCCCTAAAGCGCTGGTCCTTGTGGGAGTGCGGCGATGCCTTTTAGGTGGCGAAATCACTCTCTTTACCGCCGTCCAGTCCATGGCCCTGGGATTTTCGAGTCTCCTACTCAGGATGCTTATGGCGGTGGCGATGTCTGGGCGTGTGACGTTTGCAAGGTACAGGAGTCCCCCCACTGCTTGTCGGTACTCTTTGTTATCGGGTAATGGGTTTTCCTCTCCGGTTTGGCTCAGGTAGCTGGCGTCCATGGGTGGTTGTGCTACACTTGGCACTTGCCATTCCGAACCGTTCGATAATAGTTAGTATCTTTCCGCGTTGTGTAGCAGCATGTCCCCGTTTGCATCTCTGTCTTTTCAATCCCTAGTAGTTGTTTGCCTCGCCTAGGTCTTTTGTGGTGAAAGAACTATTCGGGTCTACGTGAATTGGTCGAGCTCCTCTTCCGTGGTTGCGCATAACTAGCAGATCATCTACGTAAATGGTGACGTAGGTGTATGTTTGTCCGCTCTTTTTCACGTACAAACAAGCATCAGCTTTGCTTTGTGAGAACCCCAACTTGGTTATTGTATCGGGGGCCCTTTGGAATTCCAGGTCCTGGCCGATTGCTTTAGACCGTACAAGCTTTATTGAGCTTGCACAACCATGTCTTCTTGTCCGGGAATGACGAACCCTTCCGGCTGCTTCATGTATACTTCCTCGGATAGGTCGCCGTTGAGGAATGCGTCGACACATCCATATGCTTATTTTTAGGTCTTTAACAGTGGCTTTTGCGAGTAGGTTCTTATGGTGGCGAATTTGGCCACTGGGCGAATGTCTCGTCGTAGTCTTCTCCGTACTTCTGAGAGAATCCTTTCGCGACTAACCTGGCTTTGAAGCGTTCTATGTTTTGCTTTCATTTTCTTTAGCCTTGAAGGTCCATTTGCTCCCGATTGCCTTCTTGTTTTCGGGCAGGGTAGTCAATGACCAAGTGGTGTTGGCCATGTGAGATTCATATTCCACGTTTGCTGCTTTTGTCCACTCTTCCTTCAGGTCCCCCTTTCATTTGGGTCATTTCTCTCCAACTTCCGGTTCGACGACCTCTTCTCTAGCTAGGTACGATAGTCTCTTGGGAGGAATCCCTTTGTTAGGTCTTGAGGATTTTCTGCTGTCTTGGGAAGCGGGTTCGGCTGTCTTTTTGATCATTGTTGCTGGGGTTGTCTGCGTATTCGACGGCGGCTTCCTGGTTCTTGTGAGATTGAGGTTTAACCCGAGTCTACGTTCCCGGCTGCTTCTTCCCTTTCCGGTCTTTTGCTGATAACTTCCAAGCTGTCTTTCGTCCTGGTTTCTGTGAATTGAGGGTTCTGCTGACGATGATTTTCCCGGTAGCTGTGTTTAGTACGCGGTATCCCTTGGCTTTTTTCGCTGTATCCAACGAGAGTTTTCCCTTCTTCGCTCGGGGGTCTAGCTTCGTCCTCTTCTCCTTGGGATATGGCTGTAGACTTTGCTTCCAAAACTCGGATGTGGGAGACGTTCGGTTTGCTGCCCAACCACAGTTCATACGGAGTTTTTCTCCAACCGATTTGCTGGGCAAGCGGTTTTGTAGGTAGTTGGCGGTGACTACTGCTTCCCTCCAGTACTTTGTTGGGAGGGGACGCGTCGAGTAGCAAACATCTTGCCATTTCTGTAAGGGGGCGGGTCTTCCTTTCGGCTACTCCGTTTTTTTGGGGAGAGTACGGTACAGGAGTTGCGTTCGATGCCTTCCTCGTCCAGGAACGATTTGAAAGGCTGCATTTTTGTATTCTCTCCCGTTGTCGCCACCTAATCTTCTTAATTTTAGTGTTGAAGGGTGTTGTTGACTCTTGCCGAGTAAAACTTTCAGCCTGTCCAAAACTTCGTCTTTAGTCCTCAGTAGGTAGACCGTGGGAGTATCTGGAGAGTCGTCAGTCAGTGTCATGATGTACATCTTTCCGCCAGGGTTTCGGTTATTCTCGTCCGCACAGGTCAGGATGGACCAATCCGAAAAGGTTTTATCTGCCCGTTCTTCCCGTTTTCTTGGGAAAGGGTTTTGGTTAGCTTACCCTTCCGCATGTAATGACTTTCTCGCGTATCGCAGTCACCGAGTGTCTACCGTTGTTTTGATTTTCTTTCTTCCCGTCTTCTGACCCGGGATCGGGTTTCGGGTTCCAGCTCTGTGCCATAGGTGGATGCAGTTCTCATGATTTTCCTCTTGGATAGCAGACTTTGCGCGTTTCCTCGTTTCGTCACTGTCTAGCCAGACTTCGAAGAGTTGCTTTTCCGGAGGCCTATGGCTAGGGTTTCTCCGGTTTTTGAGACCTTGCACTGATTGCTGTCGAATTTTACTGAGAACCCAAGCTTGGTTAGTGTGGGCACCGATATCAGGCTGCCGTCGAGGCTGGGGATGTACAGCACGTTTTTGAGCAGCACGTTCACGGGTCTCCTGGGTGACGGACCCACCTTGCATTTCAGGAAGCCCTCCCCCACTCCCTCGGACTGCATGGAGCTCCCGTTTGCGAGTGAGACGGTGCACGGCTTCTCGTTGAGTCTTGAAAAAAAAATGCCCTGTCATTAGTCATGTGGCATGTTGCTCCCGAGTCAATGAACCATGTGGTTGTTTTCTTGACTTCCTCCGCCTTGAAACATACGTAGCGCGGTTCTTCATCTTCGCTTGATCCGGCCTCGCTTCTTATGGCGCTCTTGACTTTCTCCCTTTTGAACTTTGTTTCTCTCTTGAGGGTCCGGCAGTCCTTTTTTAGGTGACCGGGTTTGTTGCAGTGGAAGCACTTCATTCTTTCCACTGTCCCGTATTGAGGTCCGGTTTTTAATACAGCTTCATTGTATTCGACTCCCGATTCTGTTTCCGTTCTTCGGTTAAACTCGTCCTTGAGCTTGCCGATAACGAATTCGAGTGTTGTGTCACCCTCGGGTCTAGCCTCAAGTGCTGTGATTAGCATGCCATAGTTCTCTGGCAGGCTACACAACAGGAGGGCTGCGACGTGGTTTTCCTTGAGCTCTTCACCCAGTCCCCTGAGCTCATTAACTAGCTCAAGTGTTCCCGTTGATGTGCTCACCATACTTTGCTCGCTTTTGAGCCCGAGGCTGTACAGTTCCTGAGGAGATACAACTTTGAGGTTAGTTAGACCTTTCGTGCACCTTCTCAGGGCCAACCACACTGATTGGGCGGACGTTTCATTCCGCACGTGGATCAGCTGTCGTCCTCTAGAAGTAGGGAGATTTGGCCTTGGCACGTTTGTCTTCTTTTTCCATGCTGGATTAGGCTGTGATGGCGTATCTTCCTCAACTGTGTCCCCCGAGGTCGTCCCTTGCTCAACAGCATTTCTATTTTGAACTTTCCCCAGCTGGTAATTACTTGTTGTTTTAGTTTTTGTATGGAAACTTTCCCCATCGGCGGACGACATGGCTAGGCCCTTGGGGCTAGGTCTAGGGTGGGCTATAGGTTAGGTTGGTCGCTCCCTGCTTAGGGGGCCGACTCTGCTGCGGGATTAGCAGGGTTTTTTTGCTGAACTGTCCTGGGTGAATGACTTATACACTTTACCTACAGATTTAACTATGAACTGGGCCCATAACCTGTTATAAGTTCACTAGTTTTGTCACTTCTAAGGTGTCTGAGCGGGCCGACGAAACATGGTTTTTACTCAGCCCTGTAGATCGTACTGAGACGGGAGTCTAAGCACTGCAAAGAGGCGGTGACTTGTAGTTAGCGACTCGGCCGTACGGCGGGTTGCCCGTCGCGCAGGCGTTCGTAGCATGTAATCCAACACAATATGACAATTATAAATAAAGACAATAATTAACTAGAAGTAATTATAAAGTAATGTTGACAAAAATGTAATGTAAACTTAGGTCCACCACAACAACAACAATCATCAAAAATAATCACAATTGCAATGATTGCCTTCATAAAATTCTTGTGTACCCACTGCAAAATGCATGATAAATTAAATACTTTTTTATGTTTAATTTGAATTTATCTCTGCTTATGTCTAGGTGTTTTAATTTATCTGGTAAACTGTTATAAATTATCACTCCAGCCTTTACAAGGTCCCTGTTTGACAGATTAAGTCTATGTTGAGTTTGATGTAAATTAGTGTTGGATCTTGTATTGAGGTAATGTATAAGATTGAATTGGGTAACATAAGAAGGATTATCTTTGACAAACATAAAAACTTCGAGAATGTATAAACAAAAAATGTTTAACTCTACAAACAGTTTTCTACAAGATGATCTATAGCTTTTCCTACCTAGAATTCTGACGACTTTTTTTTGACATAAAAATATTTCTTTAGCAATTGTAGACCCACCCCAAATTAATATACCATAATTAATAATTGACGACTCGAAATCGGCGGAGCTTAAAACGATCGATAGGTCACGTGACTAGTATTGGGTATAAATCCTCATTTCGCAAGTTGGCGCCTGCTGAACGGCGCATCACTTATGACGCTCTAGCTTTTATTCTATTCATTATTTGGACAATACTAAACAGGATTATAACCACCCGAAGGAACTTATTGTTGGAAATTTACAATCTTGCGGGGTGAAGGACGGAGGAGGGAAAGGCGTGAACATATTTATCCCCACTTCGATTTTTCAGCATAAAAATATGGCACTAGCCGCTAGCCGCGAGAGGGGAAATGCTCAGATAGACAGCTCGACATGATTTAATGCCCGACTGGCTACAACGTTCTGCCAAGGTCAACCCCATTGCCACAAACCTGCATAGATGCGAAGATGAAGCTGAAATTTTTACCACTTGTTCAGAACACCCTAGAGGCATACCAAAAGTTTTACTACCCGGATTATCATGCCTTGCATTCCATTTACAGTGGGTTGGGTAGGTCACATAGATCATTTATATTGTGATAATATATTGAAGGCTGTGTAGCTCAATAATGAGGTTGTCAAGGGTTATTAATATTATGTATTTGTTTATGTTTTGGGGTCTGAACGACAAGATCTAAATAAATCATCATCTTAAAGAATATTGTTTCATATTCAATTTATAAGTTGTAAATAGTATTAGAACGTATTTCTTTAGGCCTATACCCTGTCGGTGAGCCGACATTAATGGTCCTCCGGGCCGGATCTTCAAGTTCAAGGAAGTATTCCACTCCAGTACCAAGGTAGGCCTATGTGGTAGGCTATTGAGTGTAGTTTTTTAAGATGGATAAAAAGAAGATTCCGGATAGTACTGTTGTAGCAGATCGTGGTGTTCGATCCACTCGTGGGATTCCAGCAGAGAAGTTTCCAGGAAATGATGACTGGACTAAAGCTGAAAAATCCATGTCACAAGTAGATGAACGTGAAAACAAAAAGAGATCAAGTAGATCAATTGCAAGTTGCAATAATTCTAGTTTAAGTTCAAGTACTAGTATAATTCGTCGTCGTAAGCTTCAAGTGGAGCAAGATGCCAAACAAGAAATGCTTCGTATCGAAAGAGATAGGATTGCAGCTGCACGAGCACGACATCAGTGCGAGGAAGAACTTGCACAGAAGAAACTACAATTGGAAAATGAAGTTGCACAGAAGAAACTCCAATTGGAAAATGAACTTGCCCGTGTACGACGAGAAGCAGTTGAAGAAGGAAACATTGCTGCACTTCAACGCGACGTGATTGAGAGCGCTTCTAAGACAAAATTAGCTGAGATTGATGAAGAATTTGATCTAGAAGTTGATGAGAACGAGTCACAAAGGATGTCCAGTGTTGCTGATTGGGTGAAAAATGCAGATACTGGTAAGTTAAGGCTATTCCACCGCGTTTTTCTATTTTCCAAAATATGCTACTAAGTTAAAATATAGTGAATGGCTTTGAAACATGGCTATTTTAGAAAATCAAAAATATTTTTTCCAAATTTTTCTGATCCGGTACACGGCCAATATAGCCACCTCAAAATAATTTCAAACTTCAATTCGCCAGGGCACACCATTCAACGTACGGTGTTGTGCTTTTGTGACATTAATTTTTAACTGTTTTTCTATGGACTGACTGAGAGAAAACAGATTTATTTTAACAATTGTCTTTCCAGCGAATTTTTTCGTTTGGCGGTATTTTTTACCGATTGTACCGCCAAACGAAAAAATTCGCAGGAAAGACAATTGTTAAAATAAATCTGTCTTCTCTCAGTCAGTCCAAAGAAAAACAGTTGAAAATTAATGTCACAAAAGCACAACACCCTACGTTGAATGGTGTGCCCTGGCGAATTGAAGTTTGAAATTATTTTGAGGTGGCTATATTGGCCGTGTACCGGATCAGAAAAATTTGGAAAAAATATTTTTGATTTTCTAAAATAGCCATGTTTCAAAGCCATTCACTATATTTTGACTTAGTAGCATATTTTGGAAAATAGAAAAACGCGGTGGAATAGCCTTAAACAGCTGTTCAAATCCAGTGGAGTTATCTGGTATCAATGTGGGTCCAGGTTTAACTTCTCCAACCACACCAATAGATGAGACGCTAGCAATGGTCAGACAATCCGATTTAGCTGGTGCATTTAACAATATTGCTACTTTTCTCAAACATGTAGGGCTAGATGCTTGCAACCAACAAAGTGACAGTAGGCAATATTTAGTGAGGCAAACAGTCGGTAGAGATCTACCAATGTTCCGTGGAGATCCTGAAGAGTGGCCGATATTTAGTGCTAGCTATAAACAGTCTACAAAATGTTGCCAATTCTCTGATGTAGAAAATATTATCAGACTTCAAAGAGCCTTGACGAAAAACGCCAAGAGAGAAGTTCAAGCCATGATGGTTTCACCTAAGAATGTCGAAAAAATAATTGCTACATTGGAGAGAAGACTTGGTAGGCCAGATCTGATTATTTCAACACTAATTGAGAAGGTGCGAAATGCTCCTCCACCCAGAAACAACAACATGGAAGATCTAATTGTCTTTGCCAGCTTGGTTAATAGTCTCACAGCTACAGTGGAGAACCTAGATCGACCGGCGCACCTTTCCAATCCGGAGTTGATTCAAGACTTGGTACAGAAGTTGCTTGACTACCTGAAGCTGTCGTGGGGACGAGAAATACTTGGGGCTTAGTGATATGACAGGAATTCTAAAACATTTTGCAAAGTGGCTAGACATTAAAGCAGCGGCTGCGAGCTTGGTTAGTTATCCTTGTACTTAAGCATACATCATAAAGATAAAGTAGAAAAGAAACCAAAATACTACGGTAGCTATAAGGATACAAGGAAGAATAAAACGATATTGAGCACAACTGTAACAAGTAAAACAGAAAGAAGATGCATTTACTGCAAACGGTCTGGTCATAAAGTGTGTGACTGTTTTATATTTGCTAAACTGAACACTAAGAAACGGGTACAGTGGTCTTGGAATTCAGGTGTCTGTTTTAACTGTTTAGAGTCTGGACATTTTAACAGTGAATGTAAGAAGCCGGTTTGTGGATTAAAGGGTTGTACTTCAAGACACAACAAATGGTTGCATTTAGATCACCAACCTGAGGTCAAGGAGACAGATCAAGCTGTAGTCAACCATCTACATTCTGCGGTATTAGATAAAGTACTTTTGAAGATTACCCATTTGAAGTTATTCGGACCTTGTGGGGAAATATCAACATATGCAATTTTGGATGAAGGATCCACAACCACATTGTTGGATGAATCCCTAGCGGATCAACTGGGTTTGGAAGGTCGGTCTCAACCAGTGGAAATTGCTTTTCATCAACAGACTCTTTACGAGATTAGATCAAGAGTCGCGGCTCGTCAATCTCAAGGTTGAGGGACACTGAGCTAAAAGAAGTTTAACATGGTTAACATTCGTACGGTGAAAATTTTGGAACTTCCCGTACAGAGAGTGAAAGTAAAACACTTGCCAAGTAAGTGGAAACATTTAAAAACAGGAACATATGCCTAACTTGAGAATGCAAAAAACCATGATATTGATTGGAGCGGATAATTGTGAGTTGATAACGTCTATGAAAATGTTGAAATTTCCCAAACCCACATACACCATGCTATCAAAGACAGCTCTAGGATAGATCATCCATGGTAATGCCATAATGAATGATGGACTTGTTGCGGTAAATTTACTCTTCATTTTTTGCTATAGAAGTGAATCAGACGAAATTCTACATTCATTGGTAAAGGAATCTTTTAAAACCGAGACTTTTGGAGTAAATATTTTTGATCAAAAACCATGCTCGAGGGAAGAGTTGCGTGCTCGTAAGACTCTGAAAGAAACAACGACACAATGGGACGGTTCGATATGAAATGATTACTAATTGGAAAGAGAAGCAACTCAAGATTTCAGAGAGTAAAGAAACAGCATTCCGAAGACTAGAAAACATGGAAGGAAAGATGGATAAGGACCCAAAGTCTTTGCGAGCTATATTGTGAAAAAAATAATGGATTATGTGCGTAAGGGTTAGGCTGCTAAGTTGTCAAAATATGAGATGGCAATGACCCACCAAAGACTTGGTATTTGCCACATTTTGCTCATGTCAATCCAAATAACCCAGGCAAGAAAAAGTTTTGGTGTTTGATGCAGTGGCAAAAAAATCATGGAGTGAGTCTAAATGATAAGTGATCAAAGTGTCTGATCTTCAGGCCCTTTGCTATTTATTCTTTAGTAGCCGTTATCATGAAATTCGAGCCAGGTCATTGGGTTTGTCGCGGATATACGCGAGATTTTTCATCAAGTGATGATTAGAGAAAGTGACAGATATGCACAGAGATTCTGTGGAGGGGATGGACAGATCTCGAAAACCAGATCAATATGCATGAATGTTATTTATATTTGGACCTACATTTTCTCCATGTTCTACTCATTATGTGAAGAACTATAATGCTGAACAGAATAAGCTCGAGTTTCCTGAGGCAGCTACAGCTATTATCGATAGACATTACGTGGATGATTACCTCGAAAGTGCATGGACCCCAGATAAGGCTATTGAAATAGTCAAAGACGTTATCGAGGTACACAGACGTGGAGGTTTCGAAATACGGAATTGGATATGTTCTAATCGGCAAGTATTATGAGAGCAGACACGGATAAGACGTTTGAAAATAGTCATCAGGAGAGTGTTGAAAGAGTGGTTTTGGGGCTTCACTGGAAACACAATACTGATGAGTCATCTTCACACTACAGTTCAACCGGTTGGATCCCAACCTACTACAGGGAAAAAAGACACCAACTAAGCGCGAGGTACTACGTGTTTCTCATGTCGGTTTACGACCCTCTTGGCTTTGTTGCTCACTTTTTGATATAGGGCAAAATCTTGGTTTCACGACATTTTGGGGGTTGCAATTGGGCTGGGATGACGAATTGACTGGAGAACTGATTCAAAGTGGAAAAGTTGGTTTAAAGGAGCTCAGTGAAGTTAAACAGGGTCGAATACCGAGATGCTTTTCCCTAAGAAGAGTTGGATCAACCACGCTCCATGTATTTTGTGACGCATCTGAAAAGAGTTTTGCATCTGTCAGTTTATTTGTGACAACAACAAACGATAGTACAGTTGACGTTGCATTTTTTTACTAGCCAAAACGAGATTTTTCACCTTTGAAACCCATATCAATACCCAAAATTAGAGTTGCAGGCTGCAGTAATGGGGGCGAGAATGGCTTTACGATTCAAGATGAATTAGGAGTTGAGATGTGCAATTGAGCGAAACTGTGATTGGGCTGACTCTAGAACGGTTTCTATGCTGGCTGCGTCAGATACAAGAACGTTTTAAGACTTTTGTTTCTCACCGAGTGGGTGAAAAAATTAGATAATACAGACGTTTTCACAGTGGAAATGGATTTCCACACTGGATAATGGTTTCTGATGAAGCGACTAGGGAGACGCCAAGTGAATTTTATCCTCAGCTCGATGATACCCAAAGGACCCAGCTTTCTTTAAAAACCAGAAAGTGATTGGCAAAAGAGAAAGTGCACACTGACACTGAGGGGATCGCTGACAAAGAGTTGGAGATCAAACAGGAATATATCCCAAAGTTGTAACGAGTTACAACCCCGTTCTCCCGAGGTGGAAAGATTTTCAAATTTTTGTAGACAATCAGAACAACAGCACGGATTTAAAGTGGTACATAAATTGACTACGTATGAAAATGAGAGGAAATTTAGGGCTTAGTGTTACTGAATTAGAAAAATACTAAAAAAGATGGTGTAAAAAGATCGAGTTCAATAGGACTCATTTCCCGAAAAAAATGGCCAATGCGTTTGTCTTTTTTTCCAATCTGTCAAGCTTAGAAAATCTCCTGATAAATTTTCTACTTTCACGGAAATACAAGAAAACCCAATCAAATTTTGACGCATCTTGATCTTCTAGAATTTTTACTACGAGTGGGCATTAAGGAAGTTTTAGTTTTCGTTATTTACAGCATAATTAAATTGTTTTATCAATTGTGTGGGGTAAAGCTGAAAAATAAAATAAACAATTGAAGTTTTATTGATTCTGACAGAAGTAAATAGTTCATATAGATTTAAAATCATTTTTAAACCTTACTTGTACCAAGACAAAAGGGATTATATCTATTATAGTATAATACTTAGTAGTTGACGTAAACTCAGTTCATTATTTTACGATTTGTGGGGATTTTTAAAGTCTTTAAGGGTATTTAACCGCTAAAACTCAAAAAATATATTTCATTTAGGCAACTAGTAATGAATTTTGCAATTAACAGAAAAAAATTTTTGGGGGCCACCATGACCCCCCAAAACATGGTCAAACATGACATTTTTTCGAGCTAGGTCCCATCGGCAAAAATCTCCCATAAGAAATAACATGGGAACGATCTTAGCCCCGTGAAACCCCTTGGAGGATTTTGATCCAAAAAAATATTGGCCATTATTGACGTACTCGACAGCCTTTTCTGTAAATTCTCTTTATTTTGTTTTGTAATTTGGGCAAGTAGTTCGGTCAAAATATTCTGATTACCAAGATGGGGTGTGATTTTGGAATGCATATTTTTGTGTGTTTGAGGGTATATTTGGGCACAGTTTCAAGACACAACGTTATAAAGGGGCATTTATGATTGGTACTATGCTCTAGTATCTTTGGGGACCAAAAAAGAAGCAGGTTAAAGCCTATTAAGGAAATTTTCCAAAACACCAATTTTCGCCAATTTCTGGATCAAAAAAATTAAAAAATTCGAGTTAAATCACAGTTACAAGATATAATTTTTTAAACGGTCATTTAAGTGTAGTATTGTGCTATAGATCACGTGGTAAAAAATAATTTTTGGGGTTTTTAGCCCCTTTAAATTTACTGAGGGGACCTCATAAGCTACTATAAAAGTTTGTTATTTTGTTTTATAGCCAAGGTGTCAATATTATTTGTTTACACTTTCTTGACAGCAGAATAAGGTTAGTTGAATTATAAGACCTTTTCGATTTTAAATAGTAGGATAGGACCAAAAATATAAATAATAGGAAAATAGGACCAAGAAGGCTGTGACCCGGAGCCAGAACACAATACACGGGTCATGCAAAAATGTGTTTTTTATAAGGTTCCTCTGAATGGAAATTTGAAATTCTTTAACTGTACATTTTATTAAGTGCTGCGCATAGTTTGAGCCATCTCGTGAGTGTTTTTCTATTATATTTTAGATGGAATCTGGGTTTTAAATATTTATTATTTTGAAAAAATGAACATTTTTGTTTTCCATGGATTCACATTGTTTTGAGTTTATACTTCTTTGGAGCCAAAGATATGGCATTCAGGCTAATACTTGAAATGTTGTTTTGTTACATGAAAACAGTCTTAGCCTGGATTTTGTTCCCGGATTGGTTTCACTTAGTATGGCTGGAACAAGTAGTGGACTGTGTTATACTGTGGGAAAGAAGATGATGGTATTATTGGATGAGCGTAGCGAGCGTAGCGAGCGAAGCGAAGATTCCATTTCACTACACTGGAGAAAAAATCCGGAATGTTTTTTTTTTTTCTGTATTTTTGTCTGTTTGTCCACACGATTCTGGCTAAACCAATACTCCAATTGCGATGAAATTTTATGGGGGCCTTCGAAATCTCTGAACTTAGAACTGCCACGTTTTTGAGCGCAATCGAAAAATTATTTCTAATGAAAATCGCAAATTTACGATTTTTTTCGATTTTTAAAAAATTTCTTCGACTTATAACATCTACATGCTTAATCCAATTTTAATGATTTTTTTACAGAACCTTAATTTTATGAATTAAGATATTCGTGTGAAATTTGAGAACAATCGAAAAATTATTTCTCATGAAAATCGAAATTTTACGGGTTTTTTCTTTTTTTTAACAATTCTTTCACTTATAACACCTACATGCTTTATCCTATTGTAATGATTTTTTTACAGAACCTTAATTTTATGAATTATTATATTCGTGTAAAATTTGAGCGCAATCGAATAATTATTTGTTATGAAAATAGCAATTTTACGATTTTTTTCTTTTTTTAAAATTACGATTAAGAAAAAATAAAAGAATAAAGTTAATTTTTTATTTAATTTAATTTAATTTAAAAAAAATCGACTAAGTAATAATTTTTTCACAAAACAACAGAAAATCTGCATAACACATGGCAGGTCAATGCACCAATTACGCTCATCCAACAACGCGGCGGGACTTAAGCGTTTTCCTAGTATTTTTTAAACTGCATGGCATATTAAATATTTTGTCAACCATGAAATGTCCCCACTGTTCTAAGTGTATACGGAATTTAAAAGCACACATTGACAAATGGCATATGGACATTTACTGTGGCCAATCTCAAACGCCAGCTGATTCTTTAACCACGAAACCAAATGTAACTTTTAACACCTCAACTATTTCCACAACGTCCGAGTTTTCCCGTGAAGTTAATTCTTCGGAATGTTTTCATTGTGGGTTGTTTTTCAAACCACGCGGATTAATTCATCAAACTAAAATGCACCCGGGAATTGCAAATAGTTTCATTGAGCAAAACGAAACTATAGGATCTGTGCTGCCCAGTAAAGCAACAGAAAATGTAGAATCTTAATCAAGCGACACAAATGATGACCTAATGACTCCGTGCTACATATGCGGTAAGAAATACAAACGAGTGAGAACTCACATTACAAGAGCTCACCCTGAAACACACAGGGACCTGATAACTGCTAAGTATCAAACAAGTAGTGAAGATACTAATGATACTTTAAACGACGACACTAATACGCAGGCAGAGACAACATCTGTAAATCAACAAAGTGAAGAAACTGTAAAACTCCATGCTTAGTTAGATAAATGGTTCACAACTTTTGAAGAGAATATCACCCAAGAGAGATTTGAGGTATGTGTCATAGAGTTTTCTGAATTTCTGTCTAGTGCTATTACGTTACTTCCTGGCCCAAAACACCCTGCCACGCGATATTATAACGCTAGGAAAAATGGCAAATATAAATCCGATCAGAGATCTTATAGTGATTCAACTAACCCAGAAAGAAAATCTAGACGAGAAAGAGACAAGCGTAGGGAAAACTATCGCTATCAAAAGGCACAGTACTATTATTACAACCAACGGCGTAAAGCATTGAACATGATTATCAAAAGTGATGATCCAAGATGCAAAATTGCTAGTTCAACTTTACACGGTGCTTTTAGGGATAGATATTCTGTACCTAACGATAGAAAACGCGAGAATTACCCGAAAAAGACTACAGATGAAGAGCAGCACTTCAACAATAGCCTTTTCTCTAGTATTATAACACCTAAAGAAGTAAGTGACGCTACAAAATCCATGCGAATTGATACAGCTCCAGGATCCGACAAGGTTATCATGCGGATTGTTAAATCGGAGCGAGTGATAAAAATACTTGCACGCATCGGTTCGATAATGCTAGAGAACTGATGGGTTCCCGCTTGTTTCAAACTTGCTCGAACAATTCTCATATACAAGGGTGGTGATGTTAAATAGTCCTTCAAATTGGAGACCAATTACTATTTGCTCCGTTTTACGTAGAGTTATTGAAAGGGTGATTGATAAACGAGTAAAGATCTACATAGAATTTAATCAGCACCAATGTGGTTTTACCCGCTTCCCTGGAACTTACATTAACACGTCAATTGTAAGCGGTGTTCTTAGTGGTGCAAAACGTTTAAAAGAAAATGTTACGCTTATATTCCTTGATATAACAAAGGCCTTCGATAATATTGGACACCGTCATTTAGAATCGACTATTCAATCTTCTCCAATACCTGAGAATTTGAAAGCTCTGCTCATTGAATTTCAAAAAGGCAATTCAACACAAATAGAAGCCAACAATGAAAAGACTAAGCGTATCTTATTAAATCGAGGAGTAATGCAAGGTGCTCCATTGTCTCCTACCATATACAATCTTGCCACAGATCATATCCTGGATGAACTGTCTGAACCCGATGTAACAAACACGTATGGGTTTCGTCTAGTTGACGAATTAGATTGTCTTTCAATTATGGGGGTTTGCTGACGACCTAGTGTTAATATCCAAGGATGAAGACTCAGCTAAAATCCTTTATCAAATGGTATGCACAAGAACTACTGAATTAGGGCTGGAACTCAACCATAGCAAATCTTTTGCGATAACCATAAATAAAGGAAAACTTAGAGAAACACCTTTTTCAATAGACAACCAGACAATCATTCGTTCAATAAGTGCTGATGAAACTGTCAAGTATCTCGGTGTTAATTTTCGAGATGCTATGATATTTGATAGCAAGAAATTGATACAAGATATGAACGCGAAGTTGAAGAATTTGAGCACATCTCCATTATTAATGCCTGACCAAAAACTTAACTTACTTAATCAGTGCATATGGCCAACTTTAGTGTACCCTCTGCAGAATGCACCTTTGACTAACCTACATTTAAAGTTTCTGGATGACTTGGACAAACTTATCAAAAGTACAATCAAAGAAATCATCTCACTACCATTTGATTCCCCAGATGCTATGTTGTATTCATCCTGGAAGTACAAAGGTCTTAACATATTTCGGGCTAAATGGGAAGCATATATACAGAAAATCAATATTTGTAATACCCTTGAAAAAGCAAACAACCCATACGTGTTAAGAACCAAAGACTTAATCAATGAAAAGAGAATATGTTGTGAAAAACTAGGGATTGATGTCCAGGACTCAGCTGTAAAACGGGATGGTAACTCTGGAAGGAAGAATGCTGGATCAGTAGCCAAGAAAATTCGAGAGTCTCTTAGGTTAAAAGAATATAATAAGTGGTGTGATCTACCTCAAAAAGGTAAAAGAGTTGTGTTATACCAAGAATATACCCCAGTGAACAAATGCGTATCAAAGAAAACTGGACTTTCAAGTTCCGAATGGCGAGACGCACTAAAAATGACATGTAATGTGGCTCCAGTTCGAGTTCTCCATGGCAGAAGCATGAACGGTAACCGTCAACTACAAGGGAGGTTTCATACTTGACCCGACGATACGCTTTGAACGCAGTGGAGATCAAGGTGTACAAGTCAACACTGAAAAACAGGACATATACCGACCAACAATACCATACTTTGCAGACAAATACCATGCAAACCCAATACATGTCATCGGATTGTTTGTTGGTGCAAGGGAGACAATCCCAAAGTTTTTTGTTGATTTTTGCAACACTTTTAAGTTAGGCAAAACACTGATACAAGACGTATCGATGGTGGCATTGAAAGGTTCCATTTCCATTCTTAGGAATCACCTTTATGGCCTAAACATGTAATTTTTAAGTGTATTATTATGACTAATTTCTTGAATTTGTATTTTAATTTAAAACCTTTTTTAATTGTTATTAATCAATTAATGTTATTTTTATTCTGTGTCCTTGTGGCAATTGTATTTGTACAACAGAGTTTTGTTTTGTTAAAAAAATAAAAGTTCTCTCTCTCTTCATTTTCATTCAGAATAGTTAAGTATTGTACCGTGTGTAAGTTGCAGAAGAAATATAAAAATAAAAGCCTAGAGTGCTACGTATGTAAAGCTTTTTTTCATCGAATGTGTATAAATATGAGCAATGAGACATTCGATTCATTACTTGGATGATGGGAATGCAATAAGTGTATAAACAATTGGAATAACAGCAAGTGTCTTCAATGTGGTGTTCAAGATGTCTATGAACTGAAAAATAGAACAAGAAGAGTTTCGCCGAGATGGTACTGTATGAATTGTTTATTTCCCCCTCTAAGTGTACACGATCTTTTTAATCATGATTTCGACGAAGAGTCTCAAAGTAACGATGATGTTGCTAAAGGTTTACCAGTATTGCTAAAAGGAATGAAGCTTGGACATCTTAATAATAAGTTGGATAAGTATATAGATCAGTTGAGGGTTATTCTTGACACATACAATTTTGATATATTTGCTTGCTGTGAAACATATCTAGATGAATCTGTTCCAGATGGTTTTATTACTGATTGACAATAATAAAATGCTAAGATTTGATCGTGAAAGGGTAGGGGGAGGGTTAGTTATTTATATTGCTGAGAAGTTCCTGTCAAGTGTAGTTGAGTGTAAAGTTAAATTTTTGATGGATGTTGTGTTGCAGTCAGTTAAATTCTGGCTTCCAAATGTAAAACTAATGATTTTTACAGCAGTTTATAAAGCTCCACACGTAAAGTTAGAAGAATTTTCAGATTGTTTTCATAGTTTAGTAAATAATTTAAAATTGGAAGCTAATGAATTATTTTTTCTAGGTGATTTCAACATTGATTTGAGTAAGAAGACATTACCAGTAAATCATTTCAAAATTCTCACTAGATCACATGGATTGGTGCAATTGATAAAATCTGTTACTAGGGTTAATAATAGGTCAGCTACTTGAAATGATCATGTTTATGTAAATCACAATGAAAATATTATTCAGTCAGGTCTTATAAGTGTAGGATTAAGTGATCATGAATTAATTTATTGTGTTCGTAAGATTATTAAGCAAAAGTTTCTTTCTAAATTTGTAAATACTAGAAATTATAAGAATATTGATTAGAAGCAGGTAAATGAAGATATATCAAGTGGTCCCATTGACCAAATTGGTATGGCGGTAAGTTCAGATGATAAATTAGAAATGTTTGTTAAAGTAACCGTGGAAACTCTAAATGAGCAAGCACCCCCCTTTAAATTAAGAGTTAAAGGAAAACCAGCCCCATGATTAACAGCAGATATTAGGAAATCCATGCATAGGAGAGACCACTTGCGCAAAGAATTCAGAATTTTTTAGAAGGCCGTCAACGTGGGAGGAATACAAGAAAGTTAGAAATAAGGTAAATAATCAGATTCGTTTTTCTAAGCGTGAGCATTTTAAATCTTCTTTTGATAGTGATATTTCTTCAAAATCTTTGTGGTCAGTTTATAATAAGTTGATAGGTAACAAAGAGAAAAAAGAGTGTAGCATAGCCTCATTGACAGAGATGGGGAATCCTACACGTCTAATCCAGACATTTGCTGTTTGTTACAAAAAAGTTTTGTTGTGAACGATGTAGATTTCTCCAGTGAAATTGGTAAGTTTCCTCGGTATAGTGGCCTATGTTGGTGGAAGGAGAAGCTTGAGAGAGGCCCCGGAGGTGGGACTTTACAAGTGTCGCTCAAAATATTCGAAAATGAGCCGTCCAATACACAGTCGCAGTTGCCTCGTGTGGCTGTGACTACACAATGTACTGCAGAAGCTCGAAAGCGCGCGTCTCAGTCAGCTACGTCTACGCCAGATCGTTCACACATGCAGCTACTCGGCTCGGGCTCACTTGTCAAAAGAGTTAGATCAAGATGATGTTAGCTGTTCTAGGAGGGTAGGGTGGCTGAGTTAATAACATCAAACCATATTTTGTTCAGACTCATATATGATATTAAAGGTAAAAACTAATCATGTACATTATCAGGAAATATCAAAATGGCAATTGTATGCTGTGAATGAAGAAAGATTCATAAAACTTCCGGGCTAAAAACTAAATGGATTCAAACCCACGTCCGTAATAGGTACCCGGTACCAGTACCGCCGTACCGGCATGTAATGTAAAAAAAAACGTTGCTGAAAGACTTCTTGAGATACCTGGTAACTGCATTTGAAAAAAGGATTGTATGTTTAAATTGCTTTGTAAGTATTCATTTTATCATTCAATTGTAGACGTTTATTGAGTAAGTTACGGAAGTACCATTTTATGTATAAAGACCAGTGCCTTGCCCCCCCTACCCCCCCCCCCCCCCCCAAAAAAAATCCCAGCTTACAAATATACATATTCTGTAAATCATCTATTCATTTTTTGAGTAGAGCTAAATTACATAAAAACCACTTCAAAAATACGCGTTTTCAAAAAATTGCTCGTGGTCTTATGCCCGTAATTAATTTTAAGGATAATTCTTTGCAATTAGGTGTGGCTATCGTTGGATAAGTTTTTAATTGACATTCTTGCACAAGTTGGTAATGATATTACTAACAGTTCAGATGCAATCATCAACACATGAGTGCGCGTTGCGCCGCACGTCGCACTAACTTATTTATTTTATACACCTCTCTTGAGAGTTTTATCAAACCATGTAACTGATAAACATAGGTGAAATCCTATAGTATAATATTATAATCATGTATTCTATGAACTTGTCCCAAACCCTAATAACTTCCACATAATATAGATAGATTGATATGCACATTTAAAATTCTCCCTGCTTGGGATTCCCCACGATTCGTGACTGGTAAAAAGCAAAGAATCAAACAAATATACAAACACTAAACACAGAAAAAATAACAGTCAATCTTTCTTCTCCACTCGTCAAATTGAGTCTTCGCTTCACACATTACGCACTTCCATTGAGCAGGTCATGAAGTGGGTGTCACCCCTGCTCCACACTGCGCAATCATTCGCGATGTCTTTGATGTAGTTCTCTGGCGTATGTATGCCGCGCAGACCGCTGAGTCATAGTCTCAAAGGAGGAAAATAAAACGGATGGTCCGACAGTTGACACACAGTGAAATGGACACAAGGAAAAAAAATACGTCAATTGCGAGAATGTTTAGGTTACTATAATAGCAACACTCGACTACAACAATGAATCAAATTAATCGAAACTTAGGATAAGCCACACCACAGGATGTTCAGGTCGCAAACAAACTAAAACAATGCAAAGTTATAGATAATAATATGAACATTGGTTGGGGTCAATTAGGCAGAAAACTTGTAATGACCGATTGACCGTTGTTTGTTCACATATAATTATTCGCTCGTTAGGGAACCGCAGTCAAGCTGAGCACTAGTACACTCGGGCACCCCATAAAACTAGCAGCGTTGGGGTGTTTTCGAAATATCACCCATCTGTCAAGAAACATGATACATGAACATGATCTACATGATAGAAAACTGTCATAATCGACTTCGAGTGGGGTATGCACATTCTTTCTGGGTAAAAAAAGGGGGTTGAAACTCGCTCAAAATACTTTCCGGGTGTTATCTAGGTGCCCGTCAGGGCGCCGCGCAGCCAAGCAGCGGTGTGCTAACACTCGGGCTACTATAACTAACTAATAGACCCTAATTCGACACCAGACGGGTAGGTCTACACTCTACAACGTTCAAATTTAACATGCACGTAATAGTGATATGGTGCAATTTGAAACAAAAAGTTGAAAAAGTTACCTGGAAGTCGTTGAAATAAAGGTTTTATATAAATTTAACTATAGAAACTGAAGAACGATCTATACTACAATGTATGTAAACACAAATAAAAATATCCATCCTAGTGGGGTATCGAACCCTGGGACTCCCGATTGCCGGTCGAATGCTTTTCTCCTAAGCTACCGGAACGGTTTACTTGATTACATCTGGATTGTTGGTGCATTGTAGATATGAATAGAAAGGAACAGTACTGTGACGATTCTGCTGCTTTTGAACTGACCATCCAAACACGATTTAGAATGTCATTACCTAACGCAAGTGTGAGCGAGGGTTTATTTCTCAATTGGAAACACTCCCGTAGGTGTAATCGATTTTACAGAAATCGATCTAGAAATCTATTCAGATCTATACAATGTACCAACAACCTGGATGTTATGAAGCTAACCGTCTCGGTAGCTTAGGGGTAAAGCACTCGACCGGCAATCGGGAGACCATGTTACGGTACCCCGCTGGGAAGGATTTTTTATTTCTGGATTAATTTCTAAAAAAGCACATAGATTATTTATATGATGCCCCATGTTATGTGTTTTGAAAACCAAGTGTTGGGAGGGTGTTGTTTTATTTTAATTGATTCTACGTCATTATAATCTACACTTCTACGCTATAAATACATAAATTCACTTTGCTCCGTGACCACATCGTTGCATATTGCTCAGCATAATAAATTTGCACGCACTATTACAGTGGCGTAGGAACCTGGGGAGGGGGGCAGGGGGGGTGGCAAAACTAAAGTGAGTAAAATATTAATCCCAGAATTTCCGTAGTAAATAAGCACATCCACTCATACAATTCGACAGCCACCTTGGTAAAACGAATATGTTTGCCTGTATGCTTCGTTATTACATAAAAAATTAGGTTGAAATTTACTGAAATGGAGCATCACGTTATTGTTTTTAGTTTTTAGATCGCAGATCGTTGCTGTAAAACATCGTTTACACACTTCGAGTACAGTTAAAACATGACGAAATAACTGTGGTATGGTGAATTTTTTTGCGCTTTCGACGAAAGGGCCTCGGCGGCTGGGGCTTCGCCCCAGACCCCAGTTTTCATTTACAAAATCTGCTTACGAATTTGAATTGAACCACTAACTTTCAAAACGTTCCTACGCGACTGCACTATTATATTATTAAAACAATAGTTGCTATTAACATTTTGACTAGCTTGTGCAACGATGCAGTAATGGGGCAAAGTGAAGTTATGATTTAATAATATTGAGCACAAGTAGAAGATTCAGAAGCCTTCTTTGAGATCACAATGCTTTTGAGTGTGTATCGTTTGGATTGGATGTATTTTTACAAGTTTTTTGTAGGCCTATGCGAAGGATTGAGTCAAAAAGTAATGTGTGTAGGTTGTATTGTACTTCTTGTAGGTAGGTGTACACGTGTTAACACTTTGTGATACATTGCCTTGCAATATATATTCTAGTTTCAAAATCTGTTTAGTGAATACATACAAAAAAATTACTATTTTTACCAAAAATGAAAAATGTTCTCTTGTTTACTATAAATTGCTAAGTAAAAATAAACACTACATTATTGGTCATCCAAGCATGATTGTCGCAATCAACCACTACTTGTCTACAATGCTGCACCGTCCGCCCGGACTGCGGAATACCTTATTCTAGCTATCCATGCGTAATAGTACCGATTGCAAGTAACTACGCTATTTACTCTTAATTGGTGAGGAAAACATTTTCTGTTTCGGAATTCGTTTTTTAGTGTATATTTTCGTTTAGAGATTTTCATCTTATATTATCTGAATGCACTACTTTTGAAGAATGACAATAATATGTAACTTTATTTCCAAAAGTTAATAACACCATAAGGCCACTCACAAGGTCAATGTAGTAAAAGCCTAAAGTTTGCTCTCATACACATTACGTGATGAGGGCTCGAACAAGTGAAATTCTGTATAGTATGTACATAATCAACGCCCTGCAATGCACAACCCGCCACTGCATGACGTATAGTGGAGTGGAACACCATTTCAATGAGTTCAAGAGAGCAGTCAAAAATTTGTATTTTCAAGTTTTCATATTCAGATCCAAATATTTTACGTTGTCTTTGTCTGTTTCTTCTAGAATCTAGGCTGAATAGATATGTATTCTAATGAAAACTACAGAACGGACAGTGTTTGTTGTTCTTATTATGGTTGTTGTTACAGAATTTGCTATGTATAATTGCATGACACAACTAACATTATATACACTTAATAATTTGTGAGTGATTGGAAAATACGCAAAAATATAAGCAATGATTTGTCATTTACACACGTCGGGAGTGATTAAAAACGTGCGATGCACTGCCTTGAGACTGTCTCATCGGCGAGATTTGGGCTCCAGTCGAGGGGAGGGGTGCGGGGACTGTTAGATTGTGATTTCTTTAAATCAACGATCATTGCTTTTCTTAATCTAGAACGACTCAAATAATGCGGACAGTGAATAAGCCAATGCGAATAATGCTTGTACAGTGTACGGATTTTAATTTATAGCCTGGATGAAGTCCTTTATTGTAGATTTGATTTTTTCTGGGTGTATGCACACAGTCCCGCACTGTTTTCACTGTTTGTCTATGATTATTGATTATATCAACGCTATCACACACCAATAATAAAATAGAAGTACTTAGTAGACCAAATTAATAACGCCATATCCAAATCTCAGTTGGTTTTAGCATCAGCTTAGACAGCGGAAGACTGGGGTTCTATCCTCAGTCGATACAATTTCTATCGTATGTTACCGTTATCAAAGGCTAAAACTCAGGAATTTTAAATCGATTAAAAATGCCTTGTTACAAATAAACATTACATATTATTCCACAACGAAACACTATTTACATTTTTAGATTGCCTTGCGCTCTGCGCATAACAAAACGAGTTTTTTGTGACGTGGCTCATCCAACAGACTAATAAAGAAACGCGCATATAGAACCAAATGATCCGGGTTCAAGCCAAAACGATGCATTTTCAATTCAAATCTTTGAATTGTTGTAATTTGTTTAGTACCATATTCACAAAGATTGCGTTTCATTTTTTTAAAGAAACTATATTTTCACATCAATTGTGTGCGGCGTGATCTAGTTATGAACAGATGGCCATTGTAAATCATACTGCCATATTTTAGCATTGCTTTTCATCGAATATAATATATAGTATGATTTTGCTATGTACGTGTTCTCATTGGGCTCATCTTAGCAAAATTAATATTATCCTGTTAATTGAAGCAAAACCTTGCACACATAACTCAATATGTCTTATACTGTTACCGTGTTCTATAACAAACACGTATTATAGGCCTATGCATTGTGTGGTGTTCTCCATTAGTTAAACAATTTCACTCATGGCCAATGAAATCGTTTTTTCGAACATAAATAACCCCCCTGTCACTCAAAAAGTCGTATCGCCAGAGTGCGCCACTTGCTGGGGCCGAAAAGGCCTAAAATAGCTGCAAAACATGCATTCGAATATCAGTAGTTTAGCGGTAACTACATATGCGATTTTGATAATTTTTATTTTATTTTGAAGATAAATGTTAAATTAGGACTTATGTTTTGTACTTTTTCCATTTAAATTTTTGTAATTTTTTTATAAAGCTCTAAAGTGAAGGTAAATTTTCAAAATATTGACCAAGTTCGCAATTTTTTATAAGACCATATTATATACAATTTCGAAAATCGACAAAACATAAGTCCTAGTAAATTTTATCGTGAAAAGAGTAAAAAAAATTATGCCGATATGATAGTTGTGGGCCGAGTTCTAACTGAAATGATGGGACACTGCATCGCACCGATATTATAGCTACTCCACTGTGCAACCTTAAATAGAAAAGAAGCAGATGATCTCCCGCATGTAAAGGTAACTAATGAAGAAGTCATTTCAGCAATTAAACGCCTTAAAATTAAAAGCTCGACAGCACTTCAAGAGATTCCATGCATAGTATTCAAGAAATGCGCATCAATAGTCGGATTATTAGCGTATCTAATTTCCCATTTCTTTCTTGTAGGTGATTTCCCAACACAGCTGAAATTGGCAAGGGTAACACCTATTTATAAGGGTAAAGGTAAAAAGAGTGATAGGAATTCTTATCGACCTATATCAACTCTTCCAATTCTAGGGAAAATTATTGAAAATGTTTTGCACATGAGGTTATTACATGAAGTGGATGCATCTGAAGGTTTAAGTGAAAACCAACATGGTTTTAGGAAAGGTAGATCAACGCAAAGTGCCCTTCTAGCATTTACAGATTTTATCTATAAAGGGATTGACAAGCGGAATGGTAAGGTTGGAGCTGTTTTTGTTGATCTTAGGAAAGCATTTGATTCAGAACTTTTTTTACCTCTTTTAATAAAACTAAAAACTAGGTATATTGTAAGTCCTTATTTGTTATCAATATTGGCGGATTACTTTTTAAAAAGAAAAATGTTTATCAATCTTGCAAAATATAGTTCAAAAGTATTCAATATATTTTGTGGAGTACCCCAAGGATCAATATTAGGACCCCTTTTATTTATTCTTTACATAGATGATATATCTGCGATAATAGGAGGAATCAATTATATTTTATATGCTGATGACTTGGTCTTTTATTTAGAAGGTGTGGATGTTGAAGAGATCGTAAGACGTCTTCAAGAAGTTTTTAAGAGGATGGATGATTGGTTTAAAACTCAGGAACTTGATATTAATTATAGTAAAACAAATTTTATGATTTTTCATAAGGCTAATGATAGAAGCATGAATGATATTCATTTGACGTTGAATTGTAATGGTAAGCTCATTTCTGGAGTGTATGAATTTAAATATCTTGGAGTTTTCTTGGATTGTAATTTAAATTTTAAGAAACATTATGAATATGTATGTAATAAAGTATCATCAGCAATAGGAATTATAAGTAGAATGAAGAGGTTTGTAACAGAGAGAATGTTGAGGTTACTTGTAGATTCTTATATTCACTCTATGCCAACAAATGCAAAAAATACATCTGTATCGTTGGCCATGACTACAACAGTTTCAAATCCAGTATCCAGCGCGTGAAGAATCAAACGCGTGTCACCTTCTTCGTGCCATTTCGTGAGATGATCAACATTCATGTCTTTATTACATCTTACTTCTTCGTCGGTAAAGGCTCCTGCCACAACTAACAGTTTATCTTGAGAAGATATTGCTTAGCAGTTACTCTCCAAGGAAACGCGAAAGATCGTCTTTGTTCTTTGCCAGAGCCATGAAGTCGTTCCATTTTTAGCTGGAGCTGGTACTAATCCGTCTTCAATTACGCGTCTTCTTGGTATACCATCCTTAGTTCGCTTTTTACGTATTGTTAGCTTAATAGAATCTGATAAAGTACCGATTGAATAAAACGTCCACTCTTATCATATCCCGTCCCTAGTATTTGCACAGATCTAACAAAACAAACAGCAGTTATACATATAATATATATATATATATAGCGTGTTCTTGAAGAAGGAAGACGTACTAGTGAGTGACTCGTGATCATGCCAGATGCGATTCTGGCGAAACGTCGAGTGCCAGGCTACAGACAAAGGTCTGTAGCAGCAAACTCATACAAGCGGCGGAATGTCCCGGAAGACAATTACAACATATATATATATATATATATATATGTTATATAACTGAGTGGGTAAACTCTAAATTCAATTTATTAATTTATTTATTTAATATCCCCAACTGTTTTAGCAGACTCTGGCTTTCCAAAATTCATAACTAAAGCCTGACCATCAATTATGAGGCAGGAATTGCCATTAAAAGGAATGATTGAATTGGGACAATCAGCATTTTTTTTAGTTCTTGTGATAATATTCCTTTTGACCCCGAGCGAATTTGTCCGCCATTTCGATCAGTGATATTGGTACTTTCATCAGTTCATGTTTGGGGATGTTTTGTAAGTCAACTGTTCGGCGAGCCTTGTATAATGTAAGTATATGATGAAGAACGCTTCGGTCTATTTTATCAATCTTTTGTTCATCAGTTTTATTTCTTGTAACTACCTGAAATAGTGTTGCCATAGTCGGAGCTTTATTGTTTGTAATTGTGTCATGGAACATTGTACTCTCTTTTGATACAATGCGAGTATTTACGAATGTCATGAGTTGACTTTTGCCATTTGCATAAACATTAATCAAGGATTCAAATTCGCTCGGGGTCAAAAGGAATATTATCACAAGAACTAAAAAAAATGCTGATTGTCCCAATTCAATCATTCCTTTTAATGGCAATTCCTGCCTCATAATTGATGGTCAGGCTTTAGTTATGAATTTTGGAAAGCCAGAGTCTGCTAAAACAGTTGGGGATATTAAATAAATAAATAAATAAATTGAATTTAGAGTTTACCCACTCAGTTATATAACATATATCTCTGTAGCCAAATCTTTAGTTACAGGATTTTGTAAGACTGTGCGATTTTCGGCATCAATAGAAAATATTCTGTAACGATTAACCAGGGACAGAATTTGTGGTTCCTTAGTGGTTCATTATCTATATCTCGCCGACAGAACAAACACATGCCAGGAATGAAATGCGAGTCACCAGTACTGCGACCTCGTTTTATCTTTACCGCCGATGAGGAAGGCTGACTTATTGTATCCCATGCATTATCACTTGAATTTCCAAGATTTAGTGTTCGTTTTCGGCAAGCTTGTTGTAGTCTGCTAATAGTAGTTTTGTTTGTAAAGTCTGAATGATATTCCCTGTGCCAAATTAATGAAAAACTAGTATTAGGTGTAGAGAGTGCATTTTCAATATGATCGAACGACAATGCATACTTAATAACATGTGCACTTTTACGGAGTGCAAGGGATTCTAGTAATCTAATAGATCCCTTTTCGGTCGCACTCACAGTTTAACACAGTTTCAATAGTTTAAAAAACTAACCAAACTACCACCAGTATCATAAACCTTTGCAGTTTGCAGCGCGTGACAAACAAATCACAATCACAAAGCGGGAAGTAGTGGGGCGTAGGAGCGATTAGGGCGGGTCTAATCGCCCGGGAACCAATCAGGACGCGCGAGAGCCCTTACAGTCTGTGTCGCACGCAGTGTTGAATTCAGACATTTTCCCTGGGGAGGGCACTCGACTAATTGGAGTGGGCGCACTCCAAGTACTATTATAATGTACGGTGGTAAGATGTTCTGGAAAATCTGGGTTTTTTGGCTCAGTTTTCTGGTATCCTTATTTTTGTGGGGACCCTAATTTATTCTGGAATTAGGCTCAGATCACCAGTGATTTTTCGTTTGTCAGGTGTGCATTAAATTAGTCGTAATTTGAATTATTATTAATTTAGAGATTAATGTCGTCCCTTACTCAGCGAGTTTCCAAGAGTTGTGGAAAAATCATAACATTCTAACGTATTTTGGTGTTTTAAACTTTTTGACTGAATCAAAATATGAAAATAGATGTGTATTTTTTTACTTTTATCTCCAAATAATCCCGCATCCTCCTTAGCAAAAAATGAATATATGCAATAATAAATTGTTAATACATTTCTGATAATAGTGGGTATTGAGTGGGACGGGGGGGGGGGGGCACTGCTCAGTCCTGGGGAGGGCACTGCCCTCCCCAGGGTATGCCTGAATTCAACACTGGTCGCACGGGAACGAGTTGAGGCAAGCGGAGCGCACTGCACGGGCACAACGTGGTATTCAAATAACAATATAATAGTGACATTGACAATTTGATGATGCCATCGTGGGCTAGAAGGATGCGCGTAGTTTTTGGTCAAATCAGCACTCGTGAAGTTTATAAATACTACCTTAAACGGCGTGATATATTTTTGTACGCTTATCAAAGGAGGGAAATATTTACGTTTGAAAAACAACGAAAACAAACGTTTGGGAATCGTCCATGAATCTCATATTAACCTGAGATAAGTGTCAACAAAGGCCTAGCAAAAATTTATATTAACATTAAATTTTTTGCATTATTGATAGTCACATCTTGCAAAAAATAGACCAAAAATCGCAATAAATCGGAATACGTGCACTTAAGTTTGTTCGTGTGGGCGAGTTATTGGTTTTCGTTAATTTTTATTGGCACCATTCGATAGATCTGCTCATTGGCTGCTAGGAAAATAATAAAGTTACCAAAACGTAAAATTCATAGCTGATTGCTAAGAAGCGGAGCGCAGAACGTGAATCGCGTTTTCGGCCAAATTTTAGAACTGCATAAATCGCACACATAGCAAGAAATATTGCATGAAATTACCAAAATAGTAACAGATCATATTGTTTTACATCCCCAAAGGAAGAACCACAATTTCCCCTCCCCCCAATAAACTACCCCTTTCGCATTTTTTTTTTGGTTGAACCAGATTGCATGAAATTGTCAAAATAGTAACAGATCATATTGTTTTACATCCGTACACGTATGAACCACGTCATTTACATCCCTTTAAAATACCCTTCTTTTTGTTCCTTGTCTTTTTACCGAAAACACGTATTTGTTTTATTATTAACTCTAGATAATTAGATTTGCCTACCTGCTAAAACATTGTTTCTGAATAAGAGATGCTGCATCCCCTCATAGTCTGTTTTAATCTCGTAGGGACTTCGAACCGCCAGGAATGCAAGCCGGACATATCGCGGCACAGCCAAAGCTCAAATACGTTTTACTTTAATCGCGTGTTTTTTCGAAGCATATTCTCTCCCAAGCCCGCTTAAAGAAATACTAGGAAAACGCTCAAGTCCCGTCGCGTTGTTGAGCGAGCACCGGTACGTGCAACACGACCCGAGTACGACATTCCCATAATGTTACATACCAATAAGTCTTTAAGGTTTTGACCGATTTAGCTGAAAATTTGTAAAATAGGAGAGAATGGATAAAATCCACCGCCATCTAGAGGACCTTGACATCATTTCTTTGGGAAAACTATTTTAACTCTTTGATAACAAATAATACACTGCTTCCTCGATAGTATTTTGATTACTTCTCGGTGGCAGTGCATAGTGAGTGACCAGAATTCTCGTGCGACTTTTCGTTGCCATGGTAACGTTACTTTTGTTATTTCTATCTACACTATTTAAGGTCTTGACCGATTTAGCTTAAAATTTGTAAAATACCCGGTAGGAGAGAATGGTGTACTTATTGACCCTGCAAAATTTCATAACGATCGGAACATTTTAATTTTTTTTATTTAATTTTAATTTTTTATAACCAACGATCGGATTTTGTTCAAAAACTATACAGCAACCCGCATAAGTGGTATGTACATGTGTGCAAAATTTCAGGTCGATCAGAGCAACGGTGCGACCTGTACCGAAGCAGTAACAGGAAAAAAATAAAAAATAAATAAAACAGACATTTGAGCCATAAGAGTCAAGAGGAGACGCTCGCTACGCTCGCTCAATAATCTCATTTTGCATAAAAAATAGCTTTCTGAAAATGCCATCCCCCTAAAGTAACGGCGAGAATAGCACGGGTTGTTGAAAGTGTCAAACTGTGTCAAATTAATTTATATTTCTAAGGATTTTCTTGGTCGTCTTGTTCTTCCTCAGCGTCAACATTGTCGAATGCGTTGTGACAGTTACTGCTGCAGCGACAAACTTCTGTACAGCCAAGACTGCTGCATTGCAATTTGGTCTTGCATGAGCAAACAAAGTCCCAAAGTTTTTCGGTCACACATGGACCGGCGTAGTGAAATGGTGTAACGTTACTCGCTCCGTTTCTTCTTTGCCATCCGTGATTGATTGGGTATAATGAGGAACTAGAATCATGCGCCTAAGTTTCAGGATCCAGGAAAGTTGTGTAAAACAACTTACTTGGAATTTGTGGCAGTTGCTCGTGTGCTCTCGTCCAGGTCAAGCACTGCCAAGCAGCTCTCTTCACGTGTTGGAGGAAGGAGGCTTCCCATGGTGGTAGCTTAGAAACGGAGGTCGCCCTCGTGGTCGACATTTTAATTCTCATCTCATTTAAAGAACCGCGGAGAGCTGTCAATTTGTTCCCTTGGTCGTACAGAGTGGGCACAAATTTTCTAGCCACTTCCACGGCATGGCTATCATCGCCTAGGTGGAAGCTCTGTGCGTAGACTCGAAGTGCATGGCGTGCAATATTTTCCTCGTATCAGCTACCTTTTGATCGGAAAAGAGGCTTTCGTGAATAGATGTTTCTTGCATGTGATATATTTTGCTATCAGCCCATCCTCATAATCCACCAACCAATAGAGCGATTTTCTGGGCGGGATTTTGTCGGCATAAAACTCGATGAAACTTGACAGAAATACAGGTTAGTTTCTTTTGTTTTCGTCAAGTGTCATGATGTGCTTACAGAGTTTCTTTTGTTTGCGTCAAGTTTCATGATGTGCTTACAGTCTGGCACTGGTCGCCCTCCTGCAATATGATATCGGTGTCCAGAGGATCCTTGTCGTTTCGTCCGCTCTTATTTTTCGTCGATTCCACATCTTCATATCTGTCAAAAATAACGTGAACTTCGGATGCGATCTTGAGACAATGACAAAAACTATAATTTCGTGTGCACTTGATCGAAGAAAACAGTACCAACATCATTGAAGCATGACATCTGTTTGGTGTTCATACTTTGGAGAACGGCCATCGCGTCTATCATGTAAGCAGTGATGACTTCATCTGGACAAAGTGGAAGCTGTTGAAGAGACGAGCAAGTTGTTGCCTCCAAGCTGTGCAAGAGATCGGCCTTCGTAGTGGTTCTTCTCGTTCCGTCTTCCTTGAAAAGTGCAGGAGGCAGTGCACCCATTGGCAAACTCAAAACATGCTCAAAACCATCCCTAAAACTACATCCGGGCGAACTTTTGCTAAAACAAGAGCGCGCTGGTATATCGTTTCCGACGAGATAACTTGCTTTGATTTTAAACCCAAGATTACTTTTGTGGGTTTCTGCATGTTTTGGAAGGTAAGCAGTGATGACCTTTTGATTGGATCTGTGAAAAGTTTTCTCTCGTTTTCCGTGGTTGGCTCAAGACGAGTTTCCTCAAAATCTCTCAGCAGCGCTTTGCCAGTTTCCACTGCGTTGACCAACGATGAGCTGATATCTTCGCGTGCTGCCATCCCACTGCTGATATGTAAGACTACTTCGGAAGTATTCTCAGTGGGTCAGTGATGTTATCTGCCAGGTGGGATAATATCTTCAGAACATCTTTTTCGCTGCGTTTTTTTCGGGATGGTTTGTCTTGGTCATGTACGAACGATGCGGTTAATTCACCGTTTCGGAGCTTCATCTCTTTGCTGTAACTGCACTTTCCTTCATGGTAAAAGCCGACAATTCCACTGCCGGTACTTTCCCCCTTGGTGTCCCTTACAACTGACATTTGTACCGCCATGTCACTCCAAAGACCGCGAAAACATCCCGATGAAAAATTTAATGGGAAGTGGCCGTCATCAAAATATTCTTTCTGAACCGCTGGCTGCAAAGACGACAGCATATCTGCTGCGTAATAAGTAGCCCATCACGAAGTATTTGGCCTATTACAAGCAAAGAATGGTTCAAGCAAAAAAACTAAAATGCGAAAGGGGTAGTTTATTTAGAAGGGGGGGGGGAATTACGTGGTTCTTCCCTTGGGGATGTAAAACAATATGATCTGTTAATATTTTGATAATTTTATGCAATCGCGAATAATTTGGTCTATTACAAGCAAAGACTGGTTCAAGCAAAAAAAAATGCGAAAGGATTTTTTTTTTTTTTGGGGGGGGGGAGGAAACGTGGTTCTTCCCTTGGGGATATAAAACAATATGATCTGTTACTATTTTGTTAGTTTCATGCAATCTGGTTCAAGCAAAAAAACTAAAAATGCAAATGGGTTAGTTTTTTTGTGGGGGGGGGGGGGGAATAACGTAATTCTTCCCTTGGGGATGTAAAACAATATGATTTGTTACTATTTTGATAATTTAATGCAATATTTCTTGCTATGTGTGCGATCTAAGCAGTTCTAAAATTTGGCCGAAAACGCGATTCACGTTCCGTGCTCTGCTTCTTTTAACAGCAATCTACTATGAATTTTAGGTTTTGGTAACTTTACGTTTTTTTCCTACCAGCCAATGAGCAGATCAATCGAATGGTGCCAATAAAATTTGGCGGATACCATTAACTCGCCCACACGAACAACTTTCGCGCGCGTATTTCGATTTTTTGCAATTTTATGTCTAATTTTTACAAGAATTGGCTATCAAAAATCCCAAATTATCAAATATCGGTATTGATTATTGCTAAGCGTGTGCTGGCACGTACCTCAGAATAATACGAGATTCCTAGATTTATCTCACTTTCATTTTCACGAAAAAATGTTTTCGATTTTTTTCTTAAATTTACTTTGACTGTGTTTTTAGGGGTGTTCCCCCGGGACTATCTGGGAAGTAAAACTTTTGGTATGCCTCTAGGGTGTTCTGAACAAGTGGTAAAAATTTCAGCTTGATATACCGCCGTTGAAGCAAAATTTCTTATTTGACGACTTTTGGCCTCTAGTTGCTTCGCCTATTCTAAACTACGGCGATGGTGTTTTAAGTGAATGATTATGTACACCTGCGCTAATATCTACGACTGAGGAGCCTTCCCTATTGCACAAATGGTAATTTGTTCTCACACTAGATGCTGAGCGCTCAAGCAGCTAAGCTCTCAATGTAATCCAGAAGGCAGTAAGCTTATTTTTGACGTTGACAAACATACCGTGTGCGCGGGAAAGAGTGATCGTAAAACTTTGTATGTCAGTAGAATTTAAAATATTTGCATTGGATTGGTTTCAATTACAGCAACGGTTTTTTAATAGATTTTCCATTTACTTCGTACACTTACGCCCATACCTTCTTTTTTCACATTTGGCCGTCCTGCGGTCCGTGACGCGTGTTTTCGGTCGATTTGCGCCGTTGCTTTCGAAATTCCAGGATTTTAATTCATCTGTATTGTTTTAAAAATTAATGATATTTATCATTCATTTTGCTGATCAAATTAAAATTGCTATTCATTGTTTCTGTTGTGTCAAAATAAAATGTTGTGCAAAAATGAATGTGTAGAAATATATGTATTAGTATAGACATTCACTTCGATGTTGCAATTTAAATAAATAACTTTCTCTTATACATCGACTTTCCACGTTTAAAATGCATTAAAATCGATTTTCGTTGTTAAATATTGTGCAAAAATATTGCAGAATATTACAAATAATATTTTATTTTTGTAGTTCTTGCATCATAATTGACATTAGCAATGAACTGTGTTCGCCAAATTGAAAATGTCTTAAGTCTTAACACACTTTTACTTGTGCAAATATCAAAATTGGTTGAACACAATTATGCATAAAGTTGGCAAAAAAGTGGCATCAATTTTAACGTACAATTCAGTTTTTGTTGTTCGAAAATTATATTTTAGTTATTGCTTCGATATTGCTGATCGTAATGAAATAGTTAATTACTTCTGTTCCTTGTATGGGTAAAAAAAATATGACATCGAAGGCTTATTTCCAGATTGTTCTATATCCGTTCCGTGTCTTTCGGAGATAAAGGCGTCTAAAGGTTCAGTATTTTTTCCCATGCCCCTATCTAAGATTAGAGGCTGGAAATTTCACAGTTATGATAACCCACTTTAAAAAGTAGAAAAAATTACTCAGTTTTAATACAGCAAATTTTAAACGCTTTTTCGCATTGGATATGAAACAATGTGCAGCGGCTGGGACTGTTCAGTGAAGGCGCTTTGTTCTATATCCACATTTATTTCCAGAATGTTCTATGTCCGTTACCGTTCCGTGTTATTCGGAGATAAAGGGGTCTAAAGGTTGTATTGTTTTCACATGCCTCAATCTAAGATTAGAGGCTGAAAATTTCACATAAGACACCTTTCGATATTCAGTGTATGATAACCCACTTTAAAAAGTATAAAAATGATGCAGTTTTAATACAAGAATTTTGATAAGTTTTTTTGCATTGATTGGATATGGAACAATGGACAGCGGTTGCAACAATTCTGTAAAGGCGCTGGTGTTCTATAATTATCCACATTTTTATTATTACGCACGTATACAAAACAATAGCTTGGAGTTACATCCCGTACCGTAACTAAAAATGTCATCTGTGGCACTATCATTCATTTAAAATATTTTAAAAAAAAACATAAAAAAAACATGTTTATAAACATTGTTGATTGAATGTAAAAAAAAAATGAAGTGAAGCCATCACTCAATAACTCTTTTGCACTGTATGGCAAGGCAATTTCATTGATGATGAAAACACTGATAAAAACTTTGATAAAGTTACAGTTCTCTTTTTAGGCATAAAAACGGAATGAACTTAAATTGATTAGACTGTAAATCATTGCCGGAATAAAAAACAATATGTCAAAATTCGACAAAATAATATTAGTTAACATTACTTGCTGAATTAGTTATTATAAATACAAATAATACAACTAAATGTGAATTTCTTATACTTTTACCTTCACTTACGGTAATACAAGTAAATACAAAACATACTTATGCCAACTCTGGTAACTGAGGGTCTTAAAAATGTTACAAAAGGTTCGTTAGATTATTGGATGAGCGTCGCGAGCGAAGATTCCATTTCACTACACTGGAGAAAAAAATCCGGAAGTTTTTTTTTCGTTTTTTGGAATTTTTGTGTGTTTGTCCACACGATTCCGGCTAAACCGATACTCCGATTGCGATGAAATTTTATGGAGGTCTTCGAAATCTCTGAACCTAGAAGCGACGATTCCATTTCACTACACTGGAGAAAAAAATCCAGAATGTTTTTTTACTTCTTTTTTTCTTTTTCTTTTTCTTTTATTTTTTTTTGGGTATTTTTGTGTGTTTGTCCACACGATTCCGGCTAAACCGATAGTCCGATTGCGATGAAATTTCATGGAGTTCTTTGAAATCTCTGAACTTAGAACTGCCACGTTTTTGAGCACAATCGGAAAATTATTTCTCATGAAAATCGCAATTTTACGATTTTTTTCGATTTTTTTTAAATTTCTTCGTACAACACCTACATGCTTTGTCCGATTGTAATGATTTTTTTACAGAATCTTAATTTTATGAATTGATGAATTCATGTGAAATTTGAGCGTTATTAAAAAACTATTATTTACGAAAATCGCAATTTTACGACTTTTTTCGATTTTTTACATTTCTTCGGCTTATAACACCTACATGCTTTATCCTATTGTAATGATTTTTTCACAGAACCCTAATTTTATGAATTAATGTATTCGTGTAAAATTTGTGGGAAATAGGATGATTATTTCTTATGAAAATTTCAATATCACGTTTTTTTCCTTTTTTTAAAATTACGATTAATAAAAAAATTTATAATTTAAGTTTTTTTTTAAAAATTTAATTTAATTTAAAAAAAATCTTCTACTAAGTAATGATTTTTTCAAAAAACAACAGAAAATCCGCATAACACATGGCAGCTCAATGCATCAATTACGCTCATCCAACAACGCGGCGGGACTTAAGCGTTTTCCTAGTAAGTTAGATTATCACTACTTCAATATTGTGACTGGGTAAAGGCTACTTTCTATTCATTCATGCTGAGAATTTGGCTTCAATCACAATCTCACACCTATGATCAACGCATGTGGGTTTAAATCCGCGGGTAGTGTTGCAACAGGTGATACAAACGCACTAGTCCGACTTCCATGTTACACCATAAGTACCAATTGCGCACTTTTATATAGAGGTCCAGATTTTTTTATGCGTGTACTTCAAACCCAAATAGTCATATTTAGACCGGGACCCCATTCGTCTCGCCACTAATTTAGGTATGGCGGCCATCTTTAAAGATGGCGCTAAAGTGTAATAAGACTACCTCATTTCGAAGGAATCTTGGCATGTGGAACCACTTTTTCCATTAAATCGACCATGGGGAACTCAAATATGGCATCAGAATTAGAATTTTGTGAATTTCGAGGCAGTTAATTGCACATTTTACAAATTTTAAGCCAATTTTTTTTTTACAAAATTTCACTGGTTTCTACGACAGCCAGGTTGACTGAAAGAACATGCATAGAGACCACATTTTTTATGCGTGTACTAGACACCCCAATAGTCAGTTCTAGACTGGTACCCTCTTCGACACTTAATCCATTTACTAATGGCGTCCATCTTTGAAGATGGCGTCTATAGTGTAAATAAGACTACCACATTTTGACGAAATCGTGGCATGTGGCACCATTTTTTGTATTAGATTGACCATCATAAACTCAAATATGGCAGTAGAATTAGTAAAACTTGGATTTTGAGTCTGTAAATTCAAATTTTACACATTTTAAGGCAGTTTTGTTAATAATATTACTATAGATCCTACAATAGCCGAATTGTCTGTAATTACATGTATAGAGATTAATTTTTTATGCGTGTACTAGACACCCCAATAGTCAGTTTGAGACCGGGAGGCAATTCGTCTTGCCATTAATTTAGCTATGGCGGCCATCTTTAAATATGGCGCTAAAGTGTAATAAGACTACCACATTTCAAAGGAATCTTGGCATGTGGCACCACTTTTTCCATTAAATCGACCATGGGGAACTCAAATGGCATCAGAATATGAATTTCATGAATTTCGAAGCCGTAAATTGCAAATTTTACACATTTTAAGGCAATTTTGTTTGAACTGATTTCTACGACAGCCGAGTTGACTGTAATAACATATAAAGAGACCATATTTTTTTATGCGTGTACTAGACACCCCAATAGTCAGTTTTAGGCCGGGAGCCCATTCGACTCACAATCCATTTACCTATGGCGGCCATCTTTAAAGATGGAACAGTGATATTTTGTAACAAAATTGGTTTGAAATTTGTAAAATTTGCAATTTACTGCCTCGAAATTCACTAAATTCTAATTCTGATGCCATATTTGAGTTCCCCATGGTCGATTTAATGGAAAAATGTGGTTCCACATGCCAAGATTCCTTTGCAATGAGGCAGTCATAATACACTTTGGCGCCATCTTTAAAGATGGCCGCCATAGCTAAATTAATGGTGAGACGAATAGGGTCCCGGTCTTAAACTGACTATTGGATTGTCTAGTACACGCATAATTTTTTTTGGTCTCTATGCATGCTATTACAGTCAACTCCGTAAACCAGTGAAATTTAGTATCAAAATTGCCTTAAAACTTGTAAAATTTGCAATTTACTGCCTCGAAATTAACAAAATTCTAATTATGATGCCATATTTGAGTTCCCCAAGGTCGATTTAATGGTAAAAGTGTTTCCACATGCCAAGATTCCTTCGAAATGAGGTAGTCTTATTACACTTTGGCGCCATAGCTAAATTAGTGGCGAGACGAATGGGGTCCCGGTCAAAAAATGACTATTTGGGGTTGAAGTACACGCATAAAAAAATTTGGACCTCATGTAAAAGTGCACAATTGATTCACACCCACGCCAGACTACACCGCGTATTGGGCGGCGAGTGACAAAGCTCACATTTTATTAGTTCGTGGAGATAGAAAAATCTGGAATTATTTATTTTGGCGTTTTGCGATATAATTGGATCACACACATAACAAAAACTTGTAGAAATTTCTCTCAAAAGAAATGAGATCTAAAAAAAGGGCCAAGCTCATCTACCCTTCCACATTTGCGCATTCTTAATTCATAAACGTACAGTGTCCCATAACAGCATCCTCGAAAAGCTTGGCAAAATAGAATTTGCGATTATTAATTTAAACAAATAGTATACTGATAGTTCATCCAAGCTCTTTTTTCTAATTAATTTTAACGTAAACATGCAAATTCTATTTTGCCAAGCTTTTCGAGGATGCTGTTATGGGACACGGTACGTTTATGAATTAAGGATAGGACATAGGGGGCTTCAATATGATGCAGATCCGCAAGAGCGCGCCACGATAGTGCAATTTTTTCCTATATGCCATTTTTATCCAAAACATTTCCCCTCCTGTGACAGCCCGCCTCACTCCAGTCCAGCGGAGTGCACGTGCAGTCCGCTTACGCTAGGACGACGCGACGGCCTTGTGTGGCTTCGAATTTCTACCACTCCACCACTCGAAACAAATACGAATGTAGAACCAATAATCTTATTTGCAGCATCACAGTTATTATTTCTATTATGTGGTATCCTCCTTACTTATAAATTATTTACTGAACTTATTACATCGCATTGTGAAGCCGTGTTCTGGCTATTTGAACTTGTGAAATTATAGATTTATTTTTGGTTGGTTGGTTCTGTATAATTAATCATTGTATGCCAGTGTTGTACTCTTGGCCATATACCATTATACAATAATACGAAAAACTATTAATACATTGTTATACTATAATTATACAGACTAAATTGTCTTCATTTCTCGATTTAGTTGGTCGGGAAACACTCCTGTAGGTGGAATTGTTAATATTTAATACAATTCAGAAGTTACAAAATCCATCCCGATCGGGGATTGAACCCGAGTCTCCCACATTCCAGGAAGCGCCTTAGCCAACTAGACCACCGAGACGGCAGCTATTTAACTTCTGAATTGTAGTTGCATTATAGATCTGAATGGATGGAACAGTACTGCAACGAATATCTGTTGCCTTTGTAGTTTGAACTGACCAAACAAACATTTTAACAATGTCATTCCCTTACGCAGGTATGAGCGAGATTTGGTTAGTCGGGAAACACTCCCGTAGATGGAATTGTTAATATTTAATACAATAAAATTCAATTCAATTGGTAAAGGCCCCTACCCGGAATGTGTGAGACTCGGGTTCGAACCCCGATCGGGATGGATTTTTTAACTTGTGAATAATGTATTAAATATAAAATTGTTTTCGTTCCACAAAGCCTTGTAACAAGACTTGACTGTGGTTTAAACAAAACAAAAGAAACAACACCTACGTGAAATTGTACGGTGATGTACAAGAGTGCGAGTCGAAACTACAGAAACAAAGTATACAAACTCGTAGGAACTTCGTCCGGATAAGAATACCAAAAGAATACTGACCTAAATAAAATAAATGGAGTACGTGCACAACTAGAGCAGTGAACAAAAGTTGCATAATTTGCAGCTAGACAATAACAATCGTGAATGAATGTACAAAAGTGCAATAAACAATAATTAAACAAAGTTTTAAAAAAAAGTAAAAAAAAAAGGGTAATGCGATGATAGACCAGTGAAACCTACTTCAAGAACTATAAAGGGGTTGGGGGGGGAGCCCAAACATTGTCAGAAAAAAAATCGAGAGCAAGTTTATTCATGATTTATGTCTGAGTTTTTAAGTGCCGTGATGATCGGCGGGGTAATTGAATTTTTGGGAGGTGCAAAAAAAAAAAGGGTTATTTTTGCAATTATTTTGTTTTTAAAATTTTGGGGAAAAATGAAATATCCTCTTTAGTTTTATTACACCTCGTGCCTGCAGTTTCAGGGTTTTTTAAAGTAAAACTTTAGAAAGTTTTTTATTTTTGATAGGATCACTGAAGGAGTACATAAATAATAATGGGGTTTTTCATAAATGGTAATACCATCTTAGTTGGATGGGTAGCGAGCGAAGCGAAGATTCCATTTCACTACACGGGAGAAAAAAACCCGGAATGTTTTTTTTTCTTTTTTCTTTCTTTTTTCTTTCTTTTTTTTTCTGTTTGTTTTATTCCGGCTAAACCGATACTCCAAATTACGATGACATTTTATGGGGCCCCTTCAAAAACTTGAATTTTAGAACTGCCACTTTTTTTGAGCGCAATCGGAAAATATTCTTAGAAAATCACAATTTTACGATTTTTTTCGATTTTTAAAAAATTCTTCAGTTATAAACCTACATGCTTTATCCGTTTTTATGATTTTTTTCACAAAACCTTAATTTATAAATTTAGGTTTTCGTGTGAAATTTTGAGCGAAAATAAAAAAATTATTTTTAAAAAATCAAAATTTTACGTTTTTTCATTTTTAAAACAATCCTTGACTTAAAACACCTACATCTTTATCCAATTGTAATGTTTTTTTCACAGACCTTAATGTTTGAATTTATATATTCGTTGTAAAATTTGGCACAATCGAATAATTATTTCTTATAAAAAATCGAAATTTACGATTTTTTTTTTTTTTTTAACGAAATTTACGAAATTAAAAAAAATTTTAAATTAAATTTTATTTTTTATATAATTTAAATTTTTTTTAAAAAAATATTAAAAATTAGTAATGTTTTTTTTCACAGAACAAAAAAAATTGCATGACACATGGCAGCTCAATGCCCAATTACGCTCATCCAACAACGCGGGGGGACTTAAGCGTTTCCTTTTACCTACCTGAATATAGAGTCAATTGACATAGCCCTTGCGATGGTTCCCTATTGCAGCTGAATGTGTGTATCAAAATTTATGTGAAGTGGATTTTTTATCAATACATTCAATTTTAGGTAAATAATAGATAGTAAAAAGCACTTTTTTGGGCCCAAATAATTGCGAAATCAACATCCCCTTTTCAAATTTAGTATAGACAAGACTTTTAAATGGCATTTACTGAAAAATTGGGGTTTTTTAATTTTTTAAAAAACATATATTTAAATTTTATTTCGAATTGTTTTCTATTTACATAAAATTTTAATTTACTATTTGTTTGGCCTATATTCAATACCCCGTAATCCATGTCAAATATCCCTGCGATCTTTTTAGTTTGACAGCAAACATGAAAATGTTTTATGATTTTTAATATTATGGAACACAACAATCAACATTTTTGGCCCCGATAGCTAAAATTTTTCACAAGAGCAACGGTACTGTAATGTCCCGGGGGAAGTTATCAATCAGTGACGTACTGATCAATAAGTATCGGGACACGTTAGACTATTTATCCTGAGGGAGTACAGTTTTGGATGGTTATGAAGGTTTTTACGTTTAAAACATAAATCAATGATTTTAAAATAACACTTTTTTTAAAAAAAAGACACATAGAAAAATTCAAATATGATGTTTAAAATCCGCACACTTTTTGCTTTATCCTGCAAACACTTCCATCACGTGGTGTCAAGATAAAGAGAGTCAATGATTGCTAACAGGTAACAATTGGTGGGAGGAGGGGGCGGGGCCCCTTCCTTTCCTAGCCTCAGTTTTTTGGTTTATCATGTTAAAGCATGAGGTACAGTTTTGCCCCAAAAAATACTTGAATGCAACACAATCTCCCCTCGTTGAACAAGGCGGAGATTGTGAGTTTTCTTACTGCTTTCGGGGCAGTACCGAGTACAGTAAGATAGATTTCAAATCACGTTGGCTATGTACAACCCCCAGGTGCCGATTTGAAACTAACAATATTTATATGAGAACAAAATGCCCCCCTAGGTTACCAACATTTATAAGGTAAATCAAATTGATTTGAAACAATATTTATTTTCCTCAATGGTAAAAAGATATGATTTGGATAGCCAAATCCAGTCAGCTATACTTGGCTGGACTAACTATGACTAGCACTGTTGATAAGTTATGCCATTTCACTATTGATTGATAATCAATAATCGATAATTAGTGATCGAAAATCCTCACCATATTACAGCCCTTCACAATTTAAAAGAAGCATATATTTGAAATATTTATTCTTTCCTAAATTAAGAAATATGGCATAACTATTCAACAGTGTGGTTTTCAGTTTCAGAACTGACTGTTGTGGCAAAAGGTGCTAGCCACTACATATTTCATTATTCTTTCATTTCGTAGTTATCTAGAATAATGCATTGTAATGCAATGTTCTTTTTTAAAACCCAATATAGGAATCAATACCCAATCGATGATATGGCTATTGACTTGGCCTATTGCCGTACTTTCATTACATTTCCCTTTATTTGGGGATGCATCAACATTACTTGGTTTTCTTTGTCTATAGTTTGAATATCTACATATTTAGTAAAATCTATATATTTCCTGAAATCTCATGTTAAACATTAACATATTTTCCCGTATCTGTGTCGTTTAGAAATGTCAGAAGGTAAATCAAATTTTCTCTATTTTACTTTAAAATCGAAATATTTCCAAAATTATAATTTGAAATATGTTTGCCTCTAGCTTTTGATTTCGATGATAAATTACTACTTATTTTCTCCAACCAATCAGACTCAACACTGTGAGTTCCAGTTAATTGACGTTCTGTTCTTCAACAGAAAAACGTTGATTCGTTTTGTGTTCAGGTTTCAGTCACTTTGAATGCCCAGGGAATGTACTTCTACACCACCTTGCTTTCACTGAACCTGTGTAGCTATAAGCTGTCTGAGCAGCTATAGTGAAGTTGGATGATGGACTTAGCTCGCCCACTCACTGATCTCCTCATGAGTCTCAGTGCTATCAAATTTGTAGAGTGCACACATTTCAAATTTTTATCTTACTCTAGCCTTGCTTGGCTGTGATGCGCCTGTCTAGCGTCTTTTAGAAGTTACTCAAGTCAGTGCAAGCAATTATTTCTTAACGACAAGACGTGTTTATATATTATTTATGATTTTCTCATTTAATTCAGTGCAAAGAATACCAAATAAGTAACTACTAGAATATCTATTCTATAACTCCAACTTGCATAGGCTTACCGCGCGTGTTTGCTTTAACATTCGATTTATATTGTCACTTTCAAAACAAGTGCGAGGTGCGTGATGCGCGTGCTATCGATAAGCCTTGCAGTGTTTCTCACATGCGTAAAGTAAAGTGATAAAATATCCTACATAATTACTTATACGTAACTTACACCAACATCCATTCTCTGAATAGTGAATTTACACATCTATTTGTAAGTGCATTGTTTTACCCATTAAAATATTTTTATAGTTACTTGCTGATTTAACATAGGCCTAATTAAACACAAGTGCCCTGTAATCATACAACAAGGGTTATCTTGATATTACTTTCTGATCGACCATGTGAGATTTGCCTGGTCTATTAATTATGCTTTGATCCCTAGCACTTTTACCACATTACTTTATGTAAACTTAAATACCTATTTCATTTTGTCAGCTGTGACTAGCACTGCGGCTGGCCGGAGGTTAATCACACCTCTTGCCTAACATACAGAAACAAGTAGTTAGTTCCAAGATTTCAAACTTAGCAAACCTTTTTTCCTGCATTTAATAATTGATTTTTATCAAATTATTATCGGACAACTTGAACTTTCAAAGTATTTTTTTTTATTATTTTATTTTTTATTTTTTTTATTTTTTATTTTCTTTTTTTTCATTCTCCACCCTTTTTTATATTTGATTCATTCATTAAATGCATATAATATCATTCAATTTGTTACCAAAATTCTTGTGTTAAATGCATTGTTGTTGTAATGCTACTATTTCAAATATTTACGAAAATGTAATTTATTGTTGTTTCTGCATCTATGTAATTAGATTTATTTAGTTGTCCTCCTTTGTAAATCAGTTTTTATAACTGAATAGGATTGACGTTAATTAAATAAATAAAAAATAAATAAAAAAAAAATATATTATTTTACGGAATAATCGGTTCGTTATACTATTTTATTTCTATTTGAATTTACTGACAATGACATTATCCCAAACAAACATTCGATTTCCACTTTGAGGTAATTTTAGCAATATGAAACTCTTCATGATATTTTATCAAATAATCAAATAATCAGGTGTTCAAGAGTTGTTATTGATATTTCATTCTCAATCAATGCAATTGAATTTACTTTGTCAAAGTATGTATTGTCATTTGCTATCCCATAGCTTCTAGGACAAATTTAAACTACTAATTTTCAATAATTAGTGATGACACAAACAATATACTTTCTTTCTCTCTTTCTCTCTTTCTCTCTCTCTTTTTTTTTTTTTTTTTACTTTCCACCTGGGTGTGTTTCGACCTGTTCTCCCGGTACAACACCCCTTTACCGACACCGTTTCCCCTTTCCACGATGAAACTTCAGTCCATGTCCAGTCCTGTCCAGTCCACTAGCTCAGGTCCCTGATGCACCGGCGCTGGCGCTCTGGTTCGTCCGACCGCGCTGCATTCAGCTGTCACGCACGGCATCAGTCCTCCACGCACGTGGCTTCCTCCCGTCCATGGTGGAGGCGCCACTTCACAGTAGTCAGCAAAAGTTGGGTACACTGACATATTACTAGAACAGCTGGGCAAATTACATAGACTATGCTTTGTTGACATATAAACATTTTCAGATATAATGTTGAACGTAATATATCCTCTCAATTCTGCACTACAACGTAGCACAACATATTGCACGGAAATAATGTTATTCGGTGTTTTTCAACTGTTCTGTCAAAATCATGTCAAAAGATTTTAAATTACGTTCTTTTACATTTTACTTTAGTTACATTTTAAACTAGCTACAATATTTGCTCTGTGTCTGTGGACTATTTTCGGTGACAGTTTGGACAAGTGATGGTGTGGTTATTTTGACCATTTATTTTTACTGAAAAATCTAACCTTCCCTTATTCGATTTACTATTTGCGCCTCCTCGTTTTCCAAAGTTAAGGTTGTACTGGGTTACTAACCCTCTAACTATTTCGTTCTTTTTTTTTTCATTGCAATTTCGGATCAATTACATTTTTATTTCAATTTCTGAAATTAATCACTGATAGTCAAAACTGATTGTTCCCTTTCAAGTTGATTTTATGAATTAACTTCTCTACAGTCTGTTGTTACATGTCTGCGTTTTACTTCTCCTTTCTCCGAAATAATTCCATCGGACACTACCAAAATTCGGGGACTCTAGGGAGAATAAGAAGGTTCGTCGACCTTATCCGTGAGCATATCGTCGTATGTTTTCCATCACGCATTCAAACCAGCGTGAATCAACGCTCTGAGGCCTGCACTATGGCCTTGCCTCCACAGTTTAACCAATATGACCATAGGCTACTAGCACCTACGTCACAAATCGAGGGGAATGAGGGGTATTCTCCGCTTTGAGCCCAACTGATGGACAGCAACCATCGTTTCGCAAGTGGACGCCTGCTGAACGTCGCACAACTTATCACGCTCTAACTTTTACCCTAGTCATTATTGGGAAAAAAATTAAGAGGAATAATATTTAGCAAATATATCATTCCTTCTATTAGCGATTATTTTGAATTTTTAGACAGACGTTAACGTGTTATATCGATGTGCGTATTGAAATAACATTTAAAACTGTTACTTGTTTTTTATGAAATTAAATAAAACAACTTCAATTGACAAAAACCTAGTGATCGGATTTTGACAAGACCTCTTTCAAAATATTCATCGGACTGTTTAGACAAGAAATAAATAAACTTTCTAGATAGAAAGTGCACAGAACGAAAATTTATAGCATGGGGTAATATGCATGGTATGTGTTTTCATCTAAAATACGCGCTTTTGACGTGTGGATGAGCCGTGAAAAACTACACGCTATGCTGTAAAATTTCGTTCAGTGCATTTTCTATCGAGAAAGTTAACTTATTTATTTTCTTATTAGTTGGATGCATATTTAGAGAGAATTCTTGTTGAAATCCGTTCAGTAGTTTTTTATCAATTGAAGTTGAGAAGACTTAAAGTTGTTGATAAATTTGTCATTTATAATGCGTAACTTGTTATAACAAGCTAACGGTTCTGTTAAAAAGTTCGAGATAATCGCCATTAGAAGGAATCATATGTTTGCTAAATATTATTCCTCTTAAGTTTTGTCCAAATAATGAATAGGATAAAAGTTAGAGCGTGATCTTTGTTGAGCCGTTCACCAGGCGTCAACTTGCGAAATGAGGCTGCTTGTCCATCAGTTCGGTTCGCGGCCACTTGCCGGCGAGCTGTGACGTCACGTGAGGCTTCCCTATTGTTCCGACACCCGTAGTTATCCTACACAAGGAATAACTTATTGTACAGTTCCCGTACATTTATCAACTTAGCCCTATACCCGGGTCTAAAATGTCTATCAAGAAGTAAGCGTCTTTACCGTGGCTACTACACAAACTTCTTTTTGGGTGTCAATTGCGTTTTCGAAACTATTGTTTCGCCTCTCCCAGTAGTGTGTTATTCAGTAATTTAACTTCGTCCATCCCCTATTTCTAGATTTTGAGGGGCACTATAGGTTGCCGTCTGTGTTAGCCGCACTTTGGCCACTAACACGATAACGAGCAAGTTTGTACCTCCTCGACCTATAGTAAACTGCACACGATGTTTTCACTTTTGCTTAGTTTTGTAAGCGGTAATATCGTGTTTTCCTGTGCAAAAACTTTCCAATAAACATATACAGCGTTTACAGACTTACTAGCGTTTTCTTGTTCTGTGGCCTGTGCTAAGTTTGCTCTAGGATTAGTGGTCCTTCGAGGCTTAGCCGAGGCTTGGCTAACAGGGGTAGTAACGTCCTGATTAGCCAGGGTCGATTCGAAACCAGACGGGGTTACTAGGCCCTTCTGGTCCCGTGTAAATCTTGTTGAACAAAATGTGCAAACATGTCCGTGCGGACAAGTCGCTACGCGTGCTGTTTTACCGACAAACGAACTTTGCTGTTATTTATGTTGAGTTTCGCTTTTTGGAATTTAACAACACCATCTCTTGTAAGAGAATTTCAATCAAGTAACTACTACATCGAACGGCAAAATTTATTATAGGTTGGCTATGATTAGTAGATGATTACACCTAATTATTTATTTATTGCATCCAAGGAGACTGATTTAATGTAACAGACTGTTGACCTATCAAATTGATTTTAATTTATTTACTTGAACATCCCTAGCTCATGCTAGTCCTAGTTCGACGATGAAGCATCCGTCGAACCCTTCCCTTCCCTTAAAAAAAACATTTTTATGCGGGGGGGGGGGGGATATTTTTATTTTATTTACCTTTACATCCCTAGCTCAAGTGCAACTTGTCCTTAGTGTAGCCTAACTGACTACGGTTTACAGAGAGAAATAACATTGTAGTTCCAGTGTTTACTTACACTAACTTCCTATCAATTTACTACCGCTATGAGAACTTCCCTGTCTCTAGCTTCCAGTTTGCTACACTATACAATTTACCTTAGGTTAGACCAACCGTCCTTTGCCAAGGGCTCTCCTACCAGTGTTCGCAGTTTTCAGGAGCTTTTGGTCGCTCACACATGATTGTCCGGAAACTTGGCTTTGTTTACCACTTTCCTTATTTTTTCTAGATTTATTTCGACAATCACGACCAAATAACCGCCATTCTACTGTTTCAGATGTTACACATGGATGTCTTTAATAACATTAACACTATGATTTCCAAAATATTTGCACTGTTCTTATTCAACAGATTAGACTTTCTATACTTCCGAAAGTTTCCTGGCTAGTCAGCATAGCAACCATGTGCTATAATTCGTCACTCCTGACCGCCATTTTGATCAACTGTGATTACAAAACCGTATCACAAACCACGTTTAATATTCAATAAATATTTTACTACAAAAATCAACTGTTTGTTACTAGCAGACTATCCATGCGACAGTTATAAGCATGCAATAATAAAATGTGTGGACTCACCTAGTTCTTCTCTGTAGGCACTTTTTTTATCTTCTTTTTTTTCCTCCACAAAACAATATCACTCAAGAAAAATAGTCTCTACGGGTTCTTTTATTTTTGTACACAAAAATTCCGGTAATCGCTGCCACCAAATGTAATGTCCGGCCGATAGTTATCAATCAGTCGATCAATACTGATCAATAAGTATCGGGACACTGTTAGACTATTTATCCTGAGGGAGTACTGTTTTGAGGAGGGTTATGAAGGTTCTACGTTACAATCATAACGCAATGATTAAAACTAACGCTTTTTAATAACAAAAGACACATAGAACACTTCATAATATGATGTTGTAATCCGCACACTTATTGCCTAAACCTGCAAACACTTCCATTCTACATGGTGGTCGAGATAAGAGAGAGTCAATGATTGCTAATCACACTGGATAACAATTGGTTGGAGGAGAGGGGCGGCCCCTTCCTTGCCTAGCCTCAGTTTAGGTTCTCATCATGTTAAAGCATAGAGGTACAGTTTCGCATCAAACATACTTGAATGCAACACACATCTCCCATCTGTTGCAACAAGGCTGGAGTACTTGTGACGTTTACTGTACTGCTTACTTGGCAGTACCGAGTTACAGTAAGATAGATTACAAATCACGTCTGGCTATGATAGCAACCAACCAGGTGCTTCGATTTGAAACTAACAATATTTATCATGAGAACAAATGGCCCCACTAGGTCTACCAATCATTGATAAGGTAAATCAATATTGATTAGAATCAATATTTATTTTCCCATCAATGGTAACTGATCATGATTTGGACTAGCCAAATCCATGTCAGCTATACTTCGGCTGTGACTAACTATGACTAGCACTGTTGATAAGTTATGCCATTTCACTATTGATTGATAATCAATAATCGATAATTAGTGATCGAAAATCCTCACCATATTACAGTACTTAGAGCCAGATGTTCTGTGTTCGAACTCTCAGGACAGATTATTAGGAAAATTGCTATCCAAGTACTAACTGCATACCATACATTATTATAATATTTTAGATCAAGTTCACAATAATGATCACTTGACTAAGATATATATTTTAGATAATTAAGGTAAAGATAATATTTGGAGAGACATTCGCTCAATTCCATTCCTTATAAAAGACTATCTATGCTGACTTGCAATTACAGACTTTAAAATCATCTTTATGAGTGCATTATGTTTTTATAATTGTAAGCGTTTCCTTATCTAAACTAACAGACTGGAGCAGACATCGCACGTGAAGCCGTTCAAGTCTAAAGTCATATCATAATTGACTTGAAACAGGTACCATTGGGAATTAACAAAAACACGCATATCACCAATCTCTACAAACACATTTCGACCGCGCTTCATTGCAATCTTACTCGATCATGTCAAAAATAATATGATATAGCGTACGCAAATTAGCTAAATACGCGTGGCTCAAGGCTGCATTCGAGTCAATTTTTTTTTAGAGACGCCTTGCCTTGTGTTTCACTTTGCAATTCATTTTTATTTTAGTTCATCTTAGATTTAAACAAAATACCTATGATCAGCCGATGGCCCGATCACTAGAATTGAGTGACGAGAAATAAGTGATTGAAAATAGTCTACATTTGCATTAATTATCTTGCATGGTATAAATTTTCGTATTGCAATGTAACAGCTCGGAAGCTTTGAGTATTACCAAACGCAATGTCGGGAGGTTGCATTGCAAATGCAAGGTCACACTCGCTCAAGTTGCGCGCTCGTATGTTCACACGACACCGCTCTCTCGAGGTCAAAGGAGGGGTGGTAATTTACGACTCGACGGGTGTCGGTGATGGAAATGCAGTTGTGCCGGTCTTGCACAAAACCAGGAACGTCCTATTGTTGTTACGTAATAACCGTTAATTATTTTTCAAATGTAATTAGTGCGATGGATAGGTGCATGCTTTATCTAGTATTTTGCGTAAACAAAATTGCAATTTGGTTTATATTTAAAAAGGTACTTCATTTTTAGGCCCTATCAAAATTTTCGAATTTTGGAGGAAAAATTTAACTTTTTCCCGACATTTGTGTCCAGCAAATAAACGAAATTTAAAAATTACAAGTAGTTTTGATAATATCGTACAAGAGCGTCTTTTTCAGGTGTTCGCCAAACCTCAAATTTCAAGGTAAGTATCGGATGAAGTTATGCGTGTTGGGTATATTATTGATAACAAAAGATTAAGCTTTCTTTTAAAGGTAAAATCGTGATTGTATCTTTATTAGATCAGAAGATATTGGGCTCCGAAGAAAACACGGGAAATCATGCCTGAATCTGTTAAATCCTGCCAATCCTCGGTTGAAACTAACCTTAAGAATGCGCAAATGTGGAAGGGTAGATGAGTTTGGCCCTTTTTTTAGATCTCATTTCTTTTTAGTGTGTAAGGTTTGGCTGTATTTCTACAAGTTTTTGTTATGTGTGTGATTTCATTACTTTTTCAAGTTCCATTGCAAAATTATTTGTTAAAATATAATAATTTTATCAAAGATGATTTAATTTCTATGGTATTAGCAATAACAATAGGATGTAAAATATCTAGACCCAGATTCATGTACATCCTGGGTATAGGTGGTATAACTATGGTATAACGACGGTATAAGGACTGGTTAAGTCTAGGCAACTCACATCCAAACTTTCCAATGCAACAACAAACGCACAACTAATGTTTTTTTACACCTATTTCACTGCATCCACAGCCATGTTAATCAACAGATTAACAAAAGAATATTGAAAATTTGCACAGTTTTTGTTTAACGTTTTTATATTGTGACAAGAGTTTTGCGTGAGATCATTGAAAGAAATGAATAAGTGTATTATTTCCGTACATTTTTGTATAGCCTAGGTGGACAATCATACTATTGTTTATCTGCATTAGGCTTTTAGTTATCAAAACTGGTTATTTGTGCGGGAAGTGTGTCAGAACAAGGTTGTGCTGGCCTAGGGTTGGCTAAGAAAGGCCTAGGGCTTGTCAAACATGTAATGTTAGTATTAATTTTATCTAGTCCTATAGCCTAATGGAACTTTAGACCTACACTGTTGTATTATAAATAATTTTCTACATCTGGGCCTAGGCCAGGGACGGTTTCTGATTTGTTTTATGAGAGTATAATGACACCTTTTCTCGTTCCACACAAAGAAGAAAAATTTAAAATGTCCGATATTTGTTTACGTATCGCACTTTCCCGCCTAACTCTGCTTGTACCGTCAACAAGTGTCAAGTAACTATAGTTACTTGTTGATTGTATGCCTGTATAAGGCTTATTTTTAAAACCTTTATTTAGAAGCCTTCCAGCAAACTTTTTCAACTATTTTTTTCAAAAGAGACTATATTACTATAACCTTAATGTCCATGTAAAATATGAACATTGTAGCCCCACCCGTCTGGTCAGAATCGCGGGCCGATTGAAACTGACGAATTAGATGTAGTAGCAGTAGTAGCAGTAGCAGCAGTAGCTAACATCCTTAAAGTGATTTTGAGCATGTTTCAAGCCATTTTTTCACCAAGAAGGAATGGTCGTACCCCAATAAAATTTGGCATGTGTTGTCAGGTACCTAAATTCCCTCGATTGTGATAATTTTCAAGTTCACATCACGTTACATGACGGCTAGGTAACACCTCGAAATCACCCCAACTCTGCTTGCTGTATAAGGTGCTTGAGTGTGTAGCGCGCCACGGCTTGGCTGCGGCGCCCTAACGGGCACCTAGATATGGAACACTAATGGATCGGAGCAATGGTGCTTTTGTGTAATTAGAACAAAATGGAAACGTCAGTATAACACTAAAAATAAGATTTTTAAAATTTTTCTTTTGCTAAAATGTTAGATTAGTGTAGGCCTACATAGAACAAGCTGGAATGCCTAACTCGATTTTTTCAAAAAATGGATTTAGAACAGTCTGGAAATATACCAGCGACATTAGTTTTGTCATGAAATTTCATATGAACCTTGATATATCACTAATTTAAACAAAATCTATCCTGTCCTGGGTTTGAACTTGGGTCACCCAATTTGTGTGCCAAATAGACCTATTAACTTCTGAATTGTTGGTCGGGAAAGATTTTGTAATTTCTGGATTTTATGAATGAACAATTCAATTTCATTTGAAACTTGTAGAACAGGTAAATTGATTGTTAAATTGAAATTTTTTATTTGTAATATTTCGACACAGATTCTAGTGTCTTTGCCAAACTGGGTTGAACAAAGCAATGTTTTAACAATACAAATAAATATAAAATAACAAAAACGACCATGAAACATTTATGCCAACAAATTATGAACTGCCAATGGTCGCTTAGATTCACCTATGTATAAGGATCCACATTGGCACGGAATAGCATAAATGGAGTTTTTGGAAGCCTGTGTCGGGTCAAACGGTTTCGTTTTGGTTAGAAGACTCCTTTACCAGAAGAGCCAACAACCACTTGAATGCCAAAAGGTGCCATTCTTCTTCTAATCTTCTCAGAAAGATTTGGATAGTACGCCATGAAAATGGTTTTTAGTACTTTCTGTTTGATTACTTCAAGAGATTGGTCAAGAGGTAACTCATCATCAGGTTTTAGGAAACATAATGCCTTTGACCAATTTTTGTCATAACCATTCCGTTCCATAGCGTCCATGATGTGGAGAAGTTCATTTTGAAGGCCTTCTTGGGACGAACAGATGGAATGTGCTCGGGAGACAAAACCTTTCACCACGCCTTCCTTGACATGAGCAGGATGACAAGAGTCAGCTCTGATGTACTGATCTGTATGTGTCGGTTTCCTGTACACCGTAGTTGTCAATTAATGATCTTGATCTCTTTGTATGCTCACATCTAGGAAAGGTAGACGTCCTCCTTGTTCTTCTTCAAAGGTGAATTTAATGTTATTATGTTGAGCATTAAGGTCAGCAAAAAGAATGAGCATTTCCTCACGGCTACCCCTATACACACAATAGATGTCATCTGCGTATCTTTTCCAAAGCTGTAGATTAAGAAGAAAATTTTGTAATACGGATGTTTCTAATGAATCAATGAAAACATCAGCAAGCAACGGGGAAAGGCAACTTCCCATTGCTAAACCATCAAGTTGCAGATAGTACTTCCCATCAAACTCAAAATAACAAGAGGATAAAACCAGTTCTAGCAATTCCATGATGCTATCCACAGGTAATAACGTCCTTAATGATAAAGATGTGTCAGCGGAAAGTTTGCCTTTAACAATGGCCAATGTTTGCTGAACAGGTACACTTGTAAATAATTTGACAACATCAAAACTCACAAGTTTAGAGTCACTAAAAATTGGAACGTATTTAAATACCTCAACTAGTGCCCTTGAGTTCTTCACAGACGATCTGATGTTTGATCCAATGGGTCTCAGGATGTTTAAAAGAAACGGAAACAACTTGCTAAAAGGTGATCCTCTTGCACTAACAATAGGACGTAGGGGTAGGTTATCTTTGTGAATTTTGGGTAAACCATGTGCATGTGGCGTTTTGGAATAATGTGGAGTCATGTCAGATCTTACCCTATAATCAATATATTGTTGATTGTTGATGATTCAAAGGATGAGGTAAGGTTCAACATTAAAAATCTCTCTGTCGTCAATCCAAGACTAAGGTTAACCTAACTGTTCATGAAAAGAACAGTTTGAAGAACCTCATGGAGGATGAATCCATCATTATCCTACCTGCAGACAAAGGCAAAGCCACTGTTTTGTTAGACAAAGAAGCTTACTTGGAAAAATTCAACAACATCCTGGACCCTTCCCAATATCAAGTATTAAACAAAAACCCCACATCATCGTTTGAAACGAAAGTTTATCATTCACTTAAAAAACATCAACTAATGCTACTACTAATGGCGTACTATCCAAATCTTTCTGAGTAGATTAGAAGAATAATGGCACCTTTTGGCATTCAAGTGGTTTTTGGCTCTTCTGGTAAAGAAGTCTTCTAACCAAAACGAAACCGTTTGACCCGACACAGGCTTCCAAAAACTCCATTCATGCTATTCCGTGCCAATGTGGATCCTTATACATAGTTGAATCTAAGCGACCATTGGCATTTCGGGTGAAAGAACACAAGAACAATGTAGCAAAGCGGAAAGTGCATAATTAAAAAATCGCAGAACATGTATATTTAAGAAAACCATCATTTCATCAATTGGGAGAATACATAATGCAATATGCCAAGAATCCAATTGGAATTAGAGAAAGTTTAAGGAAGCATGTTTCATGGCATGTACATCTAATGTCATGAGTAGGCCTACTCCTAGCGCCCATTGTCCTCCAATATGGAATAGGTTCTGTCCTAAGATAAGGCCCAGTGCATTGCTGCCGTAAGCTCGATGTTTTGACGTTTTGGAGTTCATGTTCTTATCCTCACCTATTATTTGTACATAATTTATTTCTGCAATGTTTTATTTTCATTTACATCATAATTTGTTGGCATTGTTTCATGGTCGTTTTTGTTATTTTATATTTGCATTTGCATTGTTAAAACATTGCTTTGTTCAACCCCGTTTGACAAAGACACTAGATAGAATCTTTTTCGAAATATTACAAATAAAATATTTATTTTAAGAACATTGTACGTCCAAATTATTTCAATTTAACAATTCAATTTCACTTTAAATTCAATTTGTTGCGTTGCTTGTGGAAAACAATTGATTGTGTTAAGGTTTATCCAGACACCAGCGCAACGAAGCTAAAACAGCGCTGGCGTAGTAGGCCAGCATTGCAGATGTTACTTTCTATCGGCATTTACGCTTTAAAAGTTCACCGTTTTCCCTACAGGTGGCAGAGTGTAAAACCCTTCGGGCGGTAGGTAAGGGTAGGTTTTTGGCTGGTGCTTGTATCTTGTGATGTGATCCGTCGAGGCCGTTGCAAGAAGTGGGAGCGGCCGGAGGGTATTCTTTCCATTGACCAGAATAACTCAGGTTCAGGTAGTCGCCCTTGCCCCATTTCCTACAATAGCGATGGACTCTTTCAACAGCTCAGAAGACATTAGGATTATTTTTTTTCCAAGTTTACATGAGAACAGGCTTGTTTGACAACCAGTGAACCAAGTGTGTTTCCGAATCATTTCAACTGAGTCTGATATGAATATTATAAAGCATAAATGTATTTTATAGTGTTTGGCCCGCTAAGAACCAGAACCAGACCATAATTTGGAATTGTCTTGTTTATGTTAGAATGCCGACTGCTAAGTGCTAGTAAATATTACGTAACTTCCCATCACTGCGTGAATTATTTGACACCCATGAGGAAATATGTGTAATTCCGTGCGTAGTGACAACGATCACCGGGATAAGAACAATGTAACATTGTCATGTGATTGGTCAACGATCTAAAATGCGATTACTGTAAAATATTTATTTTTTAAAACGGTAGACAGCAAAACATTCAGAACAATATTTGTCACAGTATTGTTAGCTAATTTTCTTTCAAACTTATATATTTAATCGCGCGCTCGAGTGGTGGGACCGGCAGCGGAGTGATTGCGCCTTGCCTCTCAACTCTATTATTGCATCATGCTTATTCAGAATAGTGTGGATAGAAGGAGGATTCTGGAATCGCAACTATTTTTTGTTGATATTTTATTTTATCGTTTTATTTTAACGTTATTATTCTATATATTCGATGTGTATTCATTACATTCAATTGATCATCTTTCGATTTTACAAACATCGATTATTAATCGGATAATAATGTAGGCCTACATTAAAATGTCGATAACCGATTGTCACAAGTAGCATCGAACGGCAACCCTACTATCTTCTGCCTTGGTTTTGCGTTGTATAATGATGTGTGGTTTTAGGGCTATAATAATAGTGCAAACATTTGTGATTTGAGAGCACGGTGAAGAAATAAATGTGATTGTTTTATCTCCATTGATGTGCAAAGTTACCCATTATTATTTATTACATGCTGACTAATGAGTGACGTCATGACGCATACACAGTGGTGACCACTTTCGCAGTTCGCTCGCAATGAGTTCTTAGTTCAAATCACAGATAACAGAGTACACTATTATCTGTGGTTCAAATGCATCTCAACATAGGAATAATTTATTTCAATAGAATAACCATTATTTTTTTAACCTTTATTTTGTCGGACCACAACCAAACCAACACACCCGTAGGCCTACTGTCAAGTTCTACAACCCTACGCCGGCGCCCTGACTCGCCCATACATTCCACCAGCTGTGGAGAGCAGGTTGAATGGAATGGTGCCCAGATTAGAGCAAGCGGTCATTAGGAATTACCAGGCGCGTCGGAACGTTTTGAAAGTAGGGGGGGGCAAATCCATTGGTAGATTTTGTAGGGTATAGCTTGGATCTGGGGCGAAGCCCCAGCCGCCGTAGGCCCTATTCGCCGAAGGCGAAAAAAATCACTAAAGGCCTACTACAGTTATTTCGTAATGTTTTAACTGCACTCGGACTCCGTAAACGATGTTTACATCAACTATCTGCGATCTAAAAACTCAAAACATTTACGTGAAGTAACCCATTTAATAAATAACAACTCATATTTTTTTATGTAATGACGAAGCATACAGGCAAACATATTTTTGTTTTACCCTCTTCTTTAAAAAAAAAAAAACAATAAATGAAGGCTGTTTAGTACGTTTCATTTTTTTTTTTTTAATTACGACTTCAATTTAATATTTAACACCATTAAACACGAAAAACTACACACACACTTACACTTTACTTTACATATTTTCACACTACACTACATACACTCTAAGAGGAATAATCTTCCCACTTGCCACTTCGCTACAATCACAGTCACTACCCCACTCCAAAGATGACTGAACAGTGAACCAGTGAACGCATAACGATGCGACACGAGAGAACCAAATCCCAACTTGCGTCTGCCAATAACTCTAGCAAATCATTCAAAGGGATGTTTGGATTAGACACAATACAATACGGGTGGCTGGTTATAAAGATAGTCGGATGGACGGTTCAGGCATGGGATACGTCAGCCAACCTAACATTCCTGCTATTGTTGGGTTGTTTATTCCTGGAAATGAATTGTTGACAGGATCATCCGACGTTGCTTTCCCAAAAAGTAGAGTAGAAATCTTGATTTTTCAACTCTAAAATCTGCCCCCCTATGCCCCCATGGCATGGAATTTAGGGGGGGGCAATGCCCCCCTTGCCCCCCCCTGTTCCGACGCCACTGGGAATTACATTTCAAAAATAAAATGTAAACAAAACATTGTGTGCAGAGCCAGGTTATCGTGATTAGGAAAATGAAATTATTTATACATTTTACTTTGCTTATTCACGTCTGTTAATAAATTGATCTTTTATAAATCATGTCAACAGAATTTATTTAATTATTTGTCGCCGCTAGCCGGGAAACACTCCCAAGGTGAAATTGATTATTAGTGTTATAACGATTCAGAAATAAAAAAATCCAGGTCGAGTTGGATTTAGTCATTTGTGATTTGTTATCATTTACAAACAGCTAAACACATTTTTAGCATAATAGAACAAAACATCCAGTTGTTTGTGTAATTATGCTGATTGAGCTTCGAAAGAAGGAGATGTGTCACGTACATCTAGCTGCCAAGACAGGTAGGGCCTACTACAGTTCCACTCTTCAACAAGTTCTTACAATTAATTGTATTTGATTACCTCTATCTCTGAATGCTAGTTGCATCTAAATTCAAAAGAGTAGAGATAATATGATAATTGGTTGGCCGCAAAGTATATGTGTCAACTGAAACACAGCTTTCATATTTCAATATTTACAGATGCATACTTGCCTTATTGCGTACATACGTAGGCCTACATACATGTATGTAGCCTACATGTACACACTTTTGTTGAAATTAGGCTTTCAGACCGGGGGGTTTGGGGGGGGCAACAATAGCGCCGCTGGCGAAAATTTAGAATTTCAGGTTTTTAGAGTGCGTTTGATGCGTCCTTGAAAAATGTTGTGCTCTAAATGCAATACCAAAATAATGTAGTTTTTGTGCAGTCGATTTATAGACTACGGTTATTTGATTATATGATTATCATGTGTGTATATAATATATATGTATGAATTCATAATTCGGTTTTCTCGACAGCCGAAAAATGGTTGCTTACGAACTCACACTTACGGTGCCGATTGCTTTGTGTCCCGCGTCCTGTTATTTTCTTCAAGCGACCGCCCTATGTGGCTTTGGTCATTGCGCACTACTTACGCACAATTACATGAAGACAATGTCGTAGCCCCCACCTGCTACCTGCCAAAGGCCAGGCAAACCTCACGCCAATGAATGAAACCAGGTGAAACACAGAACGAAGGTCCAAGGTCCCCCTTCCCTTCCCCTCCACAGCCCATACGACTGGCTGGCACATAATAATGTGGAAATAGGCAAACCATCCCGATTGTCATCTTTATTTGTGAGGAAGATTGAGTATGCAGGAGAAAACTCTGTTGAATAACTATTAAATTTCAGATTTGTTGTTTTTACTACGTTCCGTAAAATATTTTGCCCGATACTGACTACAGATGACATAAATGAAATCGTCAAACTCGTGAAATTGTTGAAATCACTTGCAAATGAATAGAAATTAGAATGATTTAATTATTATAACCGTGCGCGATCTCGGGATAGAAAAAGGGAACAATATGCTACATGCATTGTAAGTTGCAGATGTTGTGGCATCTGTTACTATTTCAAGTGGATCTTGCAAATAAAATGGAGTCAACTCAATCAATTGTGTAAACAATATAAAATAAAAATAAATAAAATATGTTTTGAGATCAAAGGATATATCGAGAAACTATAGACGCAAGTCCAGCAAATTTGACAGGTGGTAGATAGTATCACACTCGTAGATCGTGTACGTCTGTAAGACGATCGTCCGCGCGGCGCTAGTTCGCAGGACCAATTATCGCAGGCAGAGGATCGAACTCGCGTCCCGAAAGGAGGTTGTCATTGCATCGATACCTTTCTATTATACAATTTTCAGGGCAACATTTCGCCTGAAATCGAGTTTTAGGACATCAAGCATAATGCAGTCCACGCAAGATTTATGCCTATGGCGGTAAACTAGTTGAAGTTTCACCCCAAGAGTGAGAGTGGACAAGCCAACAAGGTCAAGAAGTAAAATTTCCAAAGGGTGGCTAGAGTATGCCTATGCTATCGCTACTATAATATGCAATGCATCACATAATAAATACAAAATATACATAACATATCTACAAAGATTCATACATACATTATACATGTTGGCATGATTTTCTTATGCGAATAAATATAATATTAGGAAATCATCTTGTTCTTTTACCAAAACCCAAAAAAAGATTTTTGAATAATGCATTCTATTCAGCTTCATTCACTTCACTTCACAACACCGACAACGATGTTCCTGACGATTTGGCGAGCTCACGTTGAACCTGCCGCCACTTCAAAAAGATTGCAATGCGAGTGAGCTACCGACCGCCGAGGCGAGGGTGGAGATGGTTATGCGTGCTGACGCGCAGCGCCAGTAGACGGTAAAAAATCTGTCGTGGAGCGTCGAAACGGGTAGACTTTTTTCAGGGTCTTGGTGTGTCAAGGAAATTAAATAAAGTATGCGTTCGAATTACGATCGGAAAACGAATTTAGAAACTAGAAGAGAACACCATTTGGTTGATATCTCGTCAATAAATTTGAGTGTAAAAACGTCAACCAAAACGACACTACAAAAACCTCAAAATTTTATTCAAAAAACATGGGCGGGAAAAAAGGTCATAAGTACTAATCCATTCTGATAAACTTCACCAAACTTGATAAACATAATAACAACTAGATGACAAAACTTATTTGAAAAATTAGGAAATCTGAAAAGCCGTTCTTTATTTTCTTGAACTCCCCGCATGCAATTAAAACACCCGGGTACGCCGAAAAATAGGGCCCTTTTTTTTTTTTTTTTTTTTTTTTTTAGTTATTTTAAATTAAAAAAACCTTTGCAAAAAAAAAACACCATTTAAATGAAACTTTTTAGCTGCTGGAATGCCTTAAGTTGGGCAAAAAGTGGGCAAAATATTGCCATAAGTTGTAACATAAATACCATTTTTGGAGTTTAACAATTTAATTTAGCTTTAGCGTCATTTGGGTTTTGACAAATTGCAACGACTTTTACTTTTCGGTTGGGGTGAAATTATTTGTACACACTTATGAAAAAAATTGGGGAATATCGCTTTAGTTGTCCGATCCATATTGCCCCCTTTTCCCCCCATATCATGCCCCACATTACCCAAAAAGGAATTTCCTGAAACCCCAAATAGATTTCGTGTTGGAAAAACACCTATTTTTTTTCCCATCACGCGGGTTCAAAAGTAGCTTTGCTTGTTTCTATGGTTAGATCTGTACCTTTTTGGGTGTGTTGCAGACCCAGCGCCCAATGGAAATGCACTCTTGGCGTTCACGACGAGCGGAGGGGCTGTGCGTGAGTGCTCGCATCGTCCAACCGGATCACCAGCTCGACTACTGGAGTTCGAGAACAAGGCGAGCGTCGGGAGCGACGTGAACATTTTGTTCAGGGGTACCGCAGCATCTTCCACCCTCGCCACGCGTGCATGACCGCGCTACGTCCCTTCTCGCACCTGTACGGCCCGGGACGGCTACGACCTCGAGCAATTGCCCCACATCCTCCTGGAGCGCAAGATCGGCTCGCACTGAGTGTCAAAGTGGCCGATGTCCCTAAACCCCCGGTTTCACCCGGTTGCGCGGGCCACACTCTCGAATTATGCGCCGCTTTGCTAAACGCTAGGAGCCCCTTCCGCGCCCGGGGACCTCACAGACAGGGGGTCAAGGAAAAGCGGTGGAGGCGGCCAAATTTTCTGGAGGGGAAACCGTCACCATCCTCAAATGGGGATCCTAATCTCGGGGGGCGTGGGGGATAAGGGGGAAAACTCACTTGATCATCAAGCTTTAATCGACTCTTTTTCTGACTAATGTAAAAGGCCTAATGAGTAGGTTTACGATCGCGCTGATGGTATTTTGGGATTTACAAAAGTATTTTTTATAAAAATTGCCAACCCCAAAAAATGTTTGTAGTGGCCCTTAACCTTTTTTGACCCACGGGGCCACGACCCACTAAAATGAGTTTTTTTTGCGGTCCCAGATAACACTTTTTCTTAGCTCTTTTCGGTGCCCTTCCCGGCCGACCGGCCCCCGAGAGGGACCTCGTCCCTTTATCAAGTAAAACCAGGGCACTTGTACTCGTCACCGGGGGGCGGTTTTTGAATGTGAAGCGAGCCGGTCGCGGAGCGGAGCTGGGCGAACGGCTCGCGAGCTAATATTTACGGCGCTGTTCTCTCAGCTGGCATGAAGAACGATCAATATACTTTCTTATGCTATTTAAATTGTAATAGATTATGAATGCGCTGCATCTTCCATTGACATGAACATGATGACATCATACATTGTATGCTTATAGATAAATATTTATATATGTTATAATTTATTTTACGGAAAATATCACGCACAGTATTAAAGAAAAACACTTATTCCCAACATTTCAGAAAACTAGGTTTCAAGGGAAGGGTAAAACAAAATTAAATGAAACAACAACAGCATTTAAACAAAAAAACACTACCCTTTCAAAAAGAAAAATTTTGAACTCCCAATTTCAGTGCCCTAAATCCCAAATCCTTTGGTTGCATTGTGAATGTGATTTCTTGTGACCATTCTAGCAGGCCTATCTCTATCTTCGTTTCTTGGTACCACAGGCGGCTCAGTATCATAATTTTCAAGAGCAGCAGTATGACTTCTAGTTAAACTGCTGGATTCCTCATTTCATTACCGTCCCACGTTCCTCTAGAACTGCAGACACTCTTATTAGTTATTGTACTGCTCTCTTTGACCAACCACTCAACCAAAGCAGGCTTCCACAATTGAGCCAAACTCTTACCATTGTCCCGTTTGTTTAGTTTGAGTGGTAGCTTCTCAATTTCCACTGCCTCTCTGACGATTTATTATTATTATTATTATTATTGATTCTTTATTGACAACAGGGCAAAGCCCCACAAGTGCAATACATTAGACATACATAGGATATACAACACAAATATATATAGCAGTAAGCACAGACTCAAATTAACAAATAAACACGGGAAAAATTAAAGAAAATAACAAGTATTATATGCTTATCATTGACTAATATAATATAATAGTACAGAAATGTATGGATGTGTGTGAATGTTTGTGATTGTGTGTGGTTGCGGGTGTGAGTGTACTTTGTGATGTGGGAGTGTTACAGCAGGTGTGTGCGTGTGCGTGGTGTGCGTGTGCGTGTGCGTGTGCGTGTGCGTGTGCGTGTGCGTGTGCGTGTGTGTGTGTGCGTGTGCGTGTGCGTGTGCGTGTGCGTGTGCGTGTGCGTGTGTGTGTGCGTGTGTGTGTGTGCATTTTTATTTATACATTTATTTCGGGTACAATAACACATCAAGTATGGCTAGTTTGAACTTCGTAAGATTGTTGCTAAATATATCGATACTGTTGTTGAGTGTTGCTAATTTGTTGTAAGTGTCTTGTACCCTGTTTAGACAGCTGTTTTTATGTACATTGATTCTGCTTTTGTTTACATAGAAAGTGGAAGGGTTCCTTGTTGTTCTGGGTGGTACGTGAATATTAACTTGCTCTATTAGGCTCGTATCAAAAAAGTTATTTATCAGTTTGTAGAGAAAGATCATGTCAATGTACTGTCGTCTGTCAGTCAGTGGAATTAATTTACAAGATTTGCAATGGTCGTTGTAGTCGCGTCTGTGGTATTCAATTTTTGTTGTAATGCACCATAACTTAATAAATCTATTTTGAATTTTTTCAATATTTTCCACTTTCGTTACCTGGTAGGGATTCCAAATTACACTAGCGTATTCTACTTGGGGTCTTACTAATGTAACAAAGAGACGCCTTGTTGTTTGAAAAGAAAATTCTTTTAAACAGTTTCGTCTTATCAGACCCAGAAGTTTGTACGCTTTAGGAATATTTGATTCAAAGTGTTTGTTAAAAGATAAGTCACTCGCCATGACTACACCAAGGTCCCTGATCGAGCTTACATTTATTAAGTTTATTCTATTGAGTTGATAATTAGAATAAATACGGTTTTTTTTGTTCGAAAAGGTAATACTACTGCACTTTGTAACATTTAAAGTAAGTTTCCATTGACTACACCATTTCGACAAACTATCCAAATCCATTTGTAGGTGAACACAGTCAAGTTGGCTAGTAATAGTTTGTAAATCTTGAGGTCGTCGGCATACATTAAACATTTTGAATATGAAAAACAGCTGGGAATGTCGTTGACGTAAAGGGTAAAAAGTAGGGGCCCCAGAATTGACCCCTGGGGCACCCCGGAAGTGACAGTTTCCGATTTTGATTTCCCTTCATCCAGGACCACGGACTGGGTTCGGTCGCTAAGGTAGCTGGTCAAGAGTTTATGAAGTTGTCCAGTGATTCCGTAGCCCTGAAGTTTCAAGAGGAGTAATCTATGATCCACGCTGTCAAAAGCCTTCTGAAAGTCAGTATAAATGGCATCCACTTGTTTACCCTCATTGAAATTTTGAGACAGGTCGGTTAGTATTCGACAAGATTAGTTACAGTTGAACGTCGCCGGACAAATCATGTTGGTAGGGTGAAATACTGCTTCGAACATGATTGTAGATTTTATTGTGAACTAACTTTTCGAATACTTTAGAAAGAATAGTAAATAAAGAAATAGGACGGTAGTTGGTTACTTTGAATCTGCTTCCTTTCTTAAGTACAGGGGACACATTTGCGGGCTTCCACCTTGACGGGAAAACCTCGGATTAAGGGCACAGTTAAATATATTTGCCAGAGGGGATGAGAGTACTCGCCTACAGTGTTTAAAAACGCTTACCGGGATCGAATCTGGACCAGGTGATTTTCCATTGACAAGAGCGCGCATACATTCTTCCACTTCCTTGGGGCGCAGTGAGAATAATGGCAAACACTCATCAATGAAAACAGGTACTTCAGGTGATTTTAGACTTTTGTCGGACGCCGGGAGAAATGTAGTTTTGAAAAAGTCTGAAAACAACTTACAGCATGATTTGAGGTCGGTAGCTCGCGTTTGATTGAATTCAACTTCGACTGGAATTCTACGTGTTCTTGTTTTGTTTTTTATGAACCTCCAGACAAGACTCGGATTTTTTGATACTTGGCTGTCACAATTTTTAATATATTCGCGGTATTTCACTGTTTTAATTCTTTTAAAAATGGTTCGCTTAACTTGAAATTCTACTTTGTCACAGTTGTTATTAGACGTTTTCCACCTCTTGTGGGCGCGGTTTTTGTCCTTGAGAGCGTTAATTGTTTCCGGATCATACCAGGCGGGATACTTAGCGGGGTTAACTTTGATTGTTGGTATTGTCTTGTTTATGGCAGAGGTCAACAAGTTGTAAAAGATTTCACATTTAGAGTCCACATCGTCACAAGCGTCCATCTGGTCCCATAAACATTTTTCGAGTTCATTGTTCAATGCGCCCAGGTCAGCCTTCTTCCAGTTGAATCTCTTCCGGGGACAGGGTTTGTAGTTAACTGTAACCTTGGCGTCTGGGAGGAAGACTTCACACCTGATGGCAGAGTGGTCAGACTTGACAGCTGCTGAGTCGAGGGAAATGTGGGTTGTTACGTCCAGGTTGTTAGTGAAGACTAGATCTAAGAACTTGTTGAGACGGGTGGGATGGGGATTAACTTGATGCAGGTTTAATTCACTGATGGAGTCAATAAATGACCTTGTAGCGCCAGGATTCGAGTTGCCAGATATGATTGGTACAAGGTCATCGTTGAGGGCGCTAGTCTGCCAGGTAACATCAGGGATATTAAAATCACCGCACAACTGGATAGATGGCTTACCATGGCAAGAGGCCTATTTCCGTCAAAATCAATAGAATGACCATCCTTCTTGATATGTTGCAGCAAAAGCAGATGTTATTTCCATCTTGTTGACGGCGAGCTTGTGTTCCTGTAGGCGCATCGACATATGTCGACCAGTTTGTCCTACATATGTCTTCGAAGAGTCTCCACGTGGAATCTCGCAGACGCCCCAACCTCTTTATGGCTACCAATTATTCGCCTAATGTTCTGTCTGTCGAAAACACCGTCTTCATGTTTTTATTAGCCAGTAGTTTGCCAATTTGGTCGGTGGTCCCTCAAACATATGGCAAATATGCAGTGGCAATATTGGTTTGCCTACTGGATCGACTTCAGCTGTAACAAGATTTTCTTCTGCTCTGGTTATTCTATTCCAAACCTCGTGGAACAACCGGTTAGGAAACCCATTACTGAGCAGTGCCTCACGTAGAATCTCACATTGTTCTTCTAAATGTTCTTCGTCAGTTATTCTTCAAAAACGTGTGGCCAAAGTAAATACTATAGTCAAGCGGATTAGAGGCGAATTTCACAACAATTAGGGGTTTTGTGAAAGAAGCGTGAATTTTTGATCAAACACTTATAATAATATTCTGATCAAATTGCCAAGAGGAGGCCTAAAAAAAGTCCACTAGTTTGGGGTTGGGGGGGGGGGTCAAACAAAAAGACAAGAGGGGGAAACAAAAATACCATACGCCACCGAATATCATACTATGAAACTAAGATTTTGGAATATAGTTGCTTAAAGTTTGCATAACTAGAAAAAAATTCATACTTGACCTCAAGTGTAAATATTACCAGATTATGTGACCTTTGACCTTTAATAACTAATTTGTGTTGTATTGAAAGAAATGTATCGTGTGACCACTCGTTTTGTCACAAATTATCCCTAGAACAAGAATCAAAAGTAAAAATGGGTTTGTCGTTGCCTTGGGGTAGATTATTTCATGACCGTTGACTTATATGAACGAGGAATTATGACCCAGAGTACCTTAATTATTCAGGATTTTGTTATAGAAGCATGAAATTTTGATCAAACACTTATAATAATATTCTGATCAAATTGCCATGAGGAGGCCTACAAAAAATCCACTGGTTTTCGGGTTTGGGGGGAGGGGGTCAAACATTTAGGGTTGGGGGGGGGAAACAAAAATACCATATGCCACCAAATATAATACTATGAAGCTTAAATTTTGGATTATGGTTGTTTAAAGTTTGCATAACTGAATAAAATCATACTTGACCACACTTGTTAAGATTACCAGATTATTTGACCTTTGACCTTTAATATCTAATTGGTGTTACATTGAAAGAAATGTATCGGGAGACCACTCGTTTTCTCACAAATTTACCCCTAGCATATGGATTAAAAATACAAATGTGTTGTGTCGTTGCCTTGGGGTAAATTATTTCATGACCTTTGACCTATGAACAAGGAATTTTGACCCAGAGTACCTTACGTTTTCAGGATTTTGTGATAGAAGCATTAGTTTGGGCTCAAACACTTATACTAATATTCTGTTTAAATTACAAAGAGGAGGCCTAAAAAAAGTCCACTGGTTTGTGGGTTGGGGGGGGGGGGGGGACAAAAATATCAAACGCCACCGAATAGGAATCTCCAGATATAGAGGCATCACCAGAGGTAGAGAGGTGTAGTGAGGCATCTCCCTAGGTAAAAATTCCTGGAGAGACATCCTTCCAGGTAAAAAGGCCTTTAGAGACATCTCTAGAGCAAGAGAGGCTATAGAGGCAGCCCTACAGAGGATCTCATAGATAGAACGGTCTAGAGTGGTATCTCCAGAGCAGGAGAAAAAAGACCCTAGAGTGGCCACCCAGAGATGGAGAGGCTTATAGAGGCAGCCCTAAAGATAAAGAGGTCTAGAGAGTCATCTCCCTAGGTAAAAGGACCTAGAGAGGTATCTCCAGAGGGAGAGAGGCTTATAGAGGCATCTCCCTAGGTAGAAAGACCTAGAGAGTTTTCCCCAAAGGTAGAGATGCTTATAGAGAAGCATCTACATTGATAGAGATGCCAATTGAGGCGTCCCCAGAGATAGATAGGTCTATAGAGGCATCTACAGAGTCAGAGAGGCCTAGAGACTCGTCGTCTCTCAAGGTAGAAAGATTGGCATTGCCAGAGATTGAGAGCCTAGAGAGTCATCTCCAAAGTAGAAAGATCTAGAGTGGCATCCCCAGAGATAGAGAGGCATACCTAGAGTGAGAGAGGCTTATAGATACTCATCTCAAGAAGTAGAAAGACCTAGAGTGGCATCCAAGAGCTTGAGAGGCATAGAGGTAGAAAGGTCTAGACAGGAAAAATTAGTTCTTGTAACTGAATAAGATAAATGTTTTTTTTAAATGGATAATAATTAATAAATAAATACCTAACTAAAGCTTATTATGAAGGGTAAATATTATACGTTCTAAAAATGCCCTAACTTTTATTCTAGGGATAATTTGTGATAAAACTACTGGTCACACCATGGAGTTGTACTATTTAATCACATTACATTAATTTTCTTTAAATATAGCACCAATCACAGTAACCAAAGTCTAAGGTCACATAGACCTACCCCAAGAGTATTTTCAAGTAAGGTTACGTTTGATTTTTTTCAGTTATGTAAACTTTAAGCAACAATTTTTCAAAATTTGATTTTGTTATTATATTCGGTGACGTATGATTTTTCCCACACCCAATGTTTGACTCCCCTCCCACCAACCTAGTTGACATTTTGTAGGCCTCCTCTTGCAAATTTATTCAAAATATTATTATTAGTGATTGAGCCCAAATTCATGCTTCAATTCAAAATCCCGAATGGTTAAGGTAATTTGGGTCATAATTCCTCGTTTATATGCCAAAGGTCATTAAATTATCTACCCCAAGGCATCGACAAACCCATCTGTACTTTTAATTCTTGTTCTAGGGATAAATTGTGACGAAACGAGTGGTCATACGTTGCATATCTTTCAATGTAACACAAATTAGTTATTAAAGGTCAAAGGTCACATAATCTGGAAATATTTACAAGCGAGGTCAAGTATGCTTTTTTTCAGTTATGCAAACTTAAAGCAACTATATTAAAAATCTGAGTTTCATAGTATTATATTCGGTCGCGTATGGTATTTTTGTTTTCCTCCCAACCCCAATGTTTGACCCCCCCCCCCAACCCCTAAACCAGTAGACTTTTTTTAGGCCTCCTCTTGGCTATTTGATCAGAATATTATTATAAGTGTTTGATCAAAATTTCATGCTTCTATCACAAATCCTGAATAATTAAGGTACTCTGCAGGGTCATAATTCCTCGTTCATAGGTCAAAAGTCATGAAATAATCTACACCAAGGCAACGAAAAACTCATTTTTTCTTTTAATTCTTGTTCTAGGGATAATTTGTGACAAAACGAGTGGTCACACGATACCTTTCTTTCAATACAACACAAATTAGTTATTAAAGGTCAAATGTCACATAATCTATTAATATTTACAAGTAAGGTCAGGTATGATTTTTTTTCGGTTATGCAAACCGTAAGCAACCATATTCCAAAATTTGAGTTTGTTATTATTAAATTCTCGGCCGTAGGAGTTTTTTAGTTCCCCCCCCCCCCCCCACCCCCAATGTTTGACCCCCCCCCCAAAACCCTCAAACCAGTTGATTTTTTTTGGGCCCTCCTTTTGGCAATTTGATCAGAATGTATTTTTTAGTTTTTGAGCAAAATTCACGCTTCTTTCAAAAAACCCCCTAATAGTTCACCAAACCCGCTCAGCTCTATTGATCGTGTGGATTTTTAACCTTGAATTGGTCCCAAAAGCTTCACTCGGGCACCACTTAAGGGTCCTTTAAAGCAAAAAGTTGACCAAAATGTAATTTTTCGGCCCCCATGATAACACGAAATGGCGGGCCCGAAAATTAGCCTTTTGGGAGAATTTAGAAAATTTGAAAAATTTTTGAAACGTATTGATCAGAAGGCACTTTTTTTTCACCCATTTTCTGCCAAAAAAATAAAGAAAATCCGAAAAAATTTGGGAAAAATTTGACGTATTTCTTTTTTTTTGGTGGAAAGGGGGAAAAAAAAAGTACTTTTCTGATAAATACGTTGAAAAATTATACAATTATTACTTCCCCCAAAATTGCAAAATTTTCGGCCACCTTTCGATGTTATCAGGGGAGCACGGAAGGTTTTGAAAAGCGGTTAAAAATGTGTTTCCCGCCCCCGCCCGGGGGGCGCTCTCGCAGTTTTATTTTTAAATTTCGGTCTAGGGCGTGTTTTAAACAATCCCACCCGAGAGGCATTATTGTACAGTCAGTGTATTTTGAAAAAGGATTAAACGAGTAATTTTAATACTATTTTTATTATTGTTTTCTTGGTACTTTTGGATTTGAGTTTGAGCTTACTGTTCTTTAAATTTTTGGGCCATGATCATGATTTATAAAAACATATCAATTCAAAATTTCCTATTTACCTAGGATTCGATCTAATTAGGGTTATTTTTATAGGAGTGTGCGCTTGGATCGTGTGGGAGCCGGGACACCCTTGACATTTAGGAAGTTTTTATTTATCCAGCATGCTTTTATTTCTTTTAAAAATAGGCATATGATGCCATTAGGGTGGTCACTTATAGTCCCGGGTATGATAAGCATATTAGGGCCCCAAAGGGACGAGGGTTCGATGACTTTATAATAAAATCTAACGTGGCCCACTCTCCATCCCCCGTATCCCCAGTTTTGAGTTGCATTGGATCATTATTTGAACCACAAACATCTAGCTATAAGACGGGTACGAACTGGATATGTTTGGATATAACTGGTTCATAACTGATTGAAAATATTTTTTTTTTCTACCTAGCGTTTGCTTTGCTTTATAAATTTTTTTAAAAGGAATACCCCGTTCGGTGGGGATATTTGACGACGAGTGGGGTGGGGGTTGGGGGGGGTGGGGTAAAGGGTGAAAAAAAATATTGGCGAAACCCTTTGGCGCCTTTGATTCGCTAACAAGCATATTGAGAATAAATAAATGAAGACATGTGTGATGCCTGTTTACGTCAAGCAACCAGTTCCCCTCACACTCCGCGATCATCTCGCAAACATCAAAAAAACCATTATTCTCCAATAGAAAACGAGCCACTCATTGAGATACTTTGTAAGACGTAATAGTTCAAAAATTGGTCTCGATCAAGACAGTTTAATTTATCTTGAAAATGTGGCCCCTTTTTTTCAGTTTTTAAATTTGATTTATTCATTAAGGGGAGTGTGTTTTAATGTAAAGGGAAATTTTTTTCAAAGTTTTTTTTTTTTAAAAATAACATGGCTTTTAAAGTGTGCATGTCAAGTGGTATTATCTATTGATTATTATAATTTCATAGTTTTGTCAAAAAACCCGAAAAAAACCCAAATACATGCATACATGAAAACCCCTCTATCCAAAAAATTCGAAGTCCTAAGTGCAGTTCATTTTTCCTCCTACCTAGGCTATCACCAAAGATGTGAACTTTTTGAGGGAAAGGGTGAATGAGGATTTTGACTTTTCATTCAAATTATTAAAACTTGGTCCGAACTCCGAATTTTATTAAAAGACGACGTCGATGATGTTTTTCGGTGGGGGGAGAAAAACTCAATACACGCACTTGTTTTTTGACTTGAATGAGTTTTTGTGAGGGGCCCAAAACACAGATAACTTTCCCCCGCGTTGTAATGTAAATTTTCGGTCACCCCAAAAGTGAACACACAGTGCACCGTCGCACTGACGCCTCACACATTTTTGAGATAACTTGCCTTTGTTGCTGCAAAATTGTGTTTTTTCCATTTTTCCGTTTTCAACCTGGCCACCCCAGATATGATTTTTTAAAATTAAAATTTTTTAAAATTTTAATAGTAGGTAATTGCAAATTTTTCGTTTTTTATTGATGACCTTCCTTCAATCAGTTTCAAAAGTAAAAATTTGTATATGTTAATCTTTCGCTTTTTGTTTCTCCCCTAATCCATCATTTAGCTTTACAATGACGCAATGTAAAAAATGTGGGATATAATTTTTTTTTTTTGGTTTTGTTTTCCAAAAAAGTGCAACTTGTTTCCCAATATCGGTATGTATGATAAAAATGAAATTAAATCGAGGGGCCAACAAGCCATCAAAAGAAACCTTTAGGGAAATTTGGCTATGTTTCGATTCGAATGCAAACCTTTTTAAAACGCTGTTTTTTGCAACAATTATGATGTTTTCCTTTCCCTAGATAGTTCATCGAAAATAATAAAAAAAATTATTATTTTTGGAATTGCTTTTAAAAAGATCCAAATGTCAATTTGAGAAAAGAGCTCGTTTTTAGTTTATTTTTTGTATATATGTGTTTATTTTTGTTTGCTCCCAGGGACAAAACGACTGGGGGGAATTTTCATGAGTATAAAATAAGTATGATCGATCGTATTTTTCATTCTTCAGTGGTATTGAACACGGGAATTTATTTAAAATTTTTCAAAACTACTTTTTTTCCGATATGTCTCTTCAGGTTAAAGTTTGACAAAAAGTAATGGTTCTGCGCTCCCATGAAACATCGAAAGACTGGTCCGAAAATTATACAATTTTTGGGGGAAGTTAGATAAGTTTTAAAGTTTTTCAACGTTTTGAACGAACGTTAATTGTTTCCCCATTTTCTGCAAAAAAAAAAAAAAGAAAAAAACGTTAAAATTTATAAAATTTGTGTATTTCTTTATTTTTTGTAGAAAATTTGAAAAAAAATTAGCAATATGTTTAATATGTTCAAACACATACAATTATCTAACTTCTCCCCAAAAATTGCATAAATTTTTTGGGCCAGTCATTTCGATGTTATCATGGGGGGCACTGAAGGTCTGCAAGCGGTTTAAAAAAGCGATTCTGCTCCGACCGGGAGTGCATATATTTTCTATATCTATGATTGAGTACTTGGTCATGTGGCATATGAGAAACGTTTTTTGACTGATACGATTAAATGACGTGCACTTGTTTATTATTACCTATGTTTTGAGTTTGGAAAATAAGGTAAAAATTTTGCAATTTTGGGAGAAAGTTGATAATTTTATAAGTTTTCAAAAAATTTTTAACAAACGTTAATTTTTTCCCCCCCTTTTTTGCAAAAAAAAAAAAAAAAGAAAATACGTAAACATACGTAAAATTTTTTAAAATTTGTCGTATTTCTGATTTTTTTTTGGAAAATCGTGAAAAAAAAAAGCAATTTTTTTCAATATGTTGCAAAAAACTATACAATTTAAACTTCTCCCAAAAATTTCATAATTTTCGGGGCCGTCATTTCGATGTTATCAGGGAGACTGAAGGTCTGCAAGCGGTTGAAAAAACGATTTTGGGCCTCCGACCCGGTAGCGAATATTATTCTATATCTATATGAGTACTTGGCTATGTGGCAAAAGCTCGTTTATTTGATACATTAAATGACTTTGCACTTGTTTTTTTATCTTTACCCACTGTTTTGAGTTTTGGGAAGATAAAAAGCATTTTGGGGGAAGTTAGATAAATTTTTAAAGTTTGAACATTTGAACAGAACGTTAATTTTTCCCCCCCTTTTTTTTTGCAAAAAAAAAAAAAAAAAGAAAATACGTAAAATACTAAAATTTATAAAATTTGTCGTATTCTTGATTTTTTGGTTTTAAAACGTTTAAAAAAATTAGCAATATGTTTAATATGTTTCAAAACTATCAACTTCCCTTTAAAAATTTCTAATTTTCGGGCCCGTCATTTTGATGTATCATGGGAGCACTAAGGGCTGCAAGCGGTTGAAAAATTGATTCTGCTCCGCCGGTAGCGATATATTATTCTATATCTATGATCAGTACTTGGTCTATGGGATATGAGCTACGTTTATTTACTAAAAAATTAAAGCTTTGCACTGTTTATTTCTTCACCTACTGTTTTGAGTTGGGAAAGGGAAATAAATTTTGCAATTTTGGGGGAAAAAGGATAATTGTATAAAGTTTTCAACGTTTGTAAGAACGTAATTTTTTTCCCCCCTTTTTTGCACCAAAAAAAAAAGAAAATACGTAAAAATATAAAATTAAAAATTTGTCGTATTTCTTTATTTTTTTTGGTGGAAATTGTGAAAAAAAAGCAATAGTTCAATATGTTGAAACACTTAAAAATTATCTAACTTCTCCCAAAAAATTTATAATTTTTGGGTAGTCATTTCGATGTTTCAGGGAGCATGAAGGTCTGCAAGCGTTGAAAAAACGATTCTGCCCCCGACCGGGAGCGCATATATTTTTCTATATCTATTTTATGAGTACTTGGGCTATGTGGCATATGAGTACGTTTTTTTGACGATACGATTAAATGACTGTGCACTTGGTTATTATCTTCATACGTTTGAGTTTTGGGTTTGGATGGTAAAATTTTGCAATTTTGGGGGAAGTTAGATAATTTTATAATGTTTGCAACGTTTTTAACAGAAAAGTTAATTTTTTTCCCCCTTTTCTGCAAAAAGAAAAAGAAAATACGTAAAAATACGTAAAATTTATAAAATTTGTCGTATTTCTTATTTTTTTGGTAAAAATTTTGAAAAAAAAAATTTGCAAAATTTCAAATTTTGCAAACACTATCAATTATCTAACTTTTCCCAAAAATTTCATAATTTTTGGGCGTGTCATTTCGATGTTTTTCATGGGAGACTGAAAGGGCTGCAAGCGGTTGAAAAATGCGATTTTGCTCCCACGGTAGGCATATATTATTCTAATCTATGTCATACTTTGGGCTATGTGGCATATACTACGTTTTTTGACTGATACGATTAAATTACTTGCATTGTTTTTTATCTAACCCACTGTTTTTAGTTTTTGGGAAGGTAAGGGGGTAAAAGTAATTGAGAAGTGCGAGTATTGTAGTGAAAATTGAGAAAATTTTTCGGCGGTGAAAAAAAAATACGGTGTGTGTAATTTTTACTCCGTAAAGCGTATTTGGGTCTATGGGAAGAAATGTAAAGGGGAAAAATCTCAATTATCAAATACGACACAAATTTACACACAGCACAAAAATTTTATCGCAATGTATGTTTAGGAATTGTTTATTGTAAACAGCCCGCGCACTATCCCCTCCTACACCCTACAACGACCAGAACCTTTTGTGAGAATCAAATTTATTTAGTATTCGTTTAATTTTTTTAATCTTGTTTTTCGTCCCCTTTTTTTTGGTCATTTAAACGAAATTAATAATTCTGTGGGCTGAGTACGATTTATTAAACCGCGAGTAAGAAGCGAGAACAAGACTTCTTTTGATTTCAAAATGAATTGAATTTTATATTCCCAGCACTTTTATCTTACCTTTACATGGAGTATAGTAGTATCTATGGATGCCCCCCATTCCCTGTGTCTCCACTTTCTTCGTTGTAATTCAACAATAAGCGCTCAAGACAAACGCAGTACCAGGTTAATTTTTTTTGTTTTTTTTCGTTGTTTTATTAATTGCCTACTCTATTCCCGTATAACGATTAATATGTCCTAAATATGTGTAATAAAAAAATATATTCTATTGGGGATAGAGATTTAAAAACGTGCAGTATAATAAAAATACCGTAGCAATTGCGAAGTGATTGCAAAGATTTTGGGGATTTTGTTTTAAACAACTAAAAGCTAAATATTTACTCATGTAACTTCGTGCGGGGTTTTATGGCAGTGGGACCCTCTCTCAGTCAGCGAGTGCACAGCGAAAACGTATCTCGGGTGACTGTGAAACATATAGCTCGCCCCCGCGTTTTGGCTCAAAAAACATGATTTGGGAAAATCGCTAGTCCTGCCTTTTGAGTCCGGTAAAGCATGCTCTCTCTCTCTCTACGTAAATTCCCACGGGTTAAAACAGCACTCTTAAGAGCGCCTATGCACGGGGTACCTCAGTGCAAGATGGTACCTGTGGTGTATTCAAAGTTCAAACCTCCCGCTTACTTGCCGCGCCACATTTACGAGGCGGTGTTATAAAAGAGCATGGCGTCGCTTCCTTCTGACAATCTCATACACAACATCATGTAGTAGAATTAGTACAACACTTATAATAAAACTGGCGACGAAGATATGGATTTGGTAAGGTAGATTTACATTACAGTTTATCAATGCCTAAACTAGCCGAGCGTTTTTTAACCCCTGGTAATGCAAGTGGGCTAGTTTCTTCGATCGAACCGTTTAGGGGCCCGGGGAAGACCATGGGACTTTTCTCGAAAGGATCGAAATTGCATTTGACGCCTTTGATGTGGCTGAAGCTAAGAAGAAAAATGTGTTTTTCTCTGTGCTTGGAAGCGAAACATTTGTGGTGCTGCGCAACTTGGCTACACCAAGGACACTCACTGATCTGTCGTTCACAGAGGCAAAGGACCTGCTTACAAGTAGGTACAGCCCTAAGCCTAGCAAACGTACACAAAGGTTTAGATTTCGCAAGCGTCTACAGCTAGAGAACGAAACTATACTAGAGTACCTACAGGAGCTCAGAAGTCTCAGTAAGCATTGCGAGTTCACAGACCTAGATGAGAATCTGCTAGACCAACTCATTGCAGGAGTTCGGGACAAGATTTTGCAAACCAAGCTGCTGGCGGAGGGAGATGCCATTACCTTCCAGAGAGCAGTCGAGATTGCTACGGCAGCGGAGACGTCGCAGCGAGATGTCCAAGTCTTACGGGGAAATGCAGGGGCAGGCGGCCAAGTACACAAGGTCGTGGCTACCCAAGGTACATCGTACAAGGCAGGCAGAGGTAAGCCTAAGAATAATTATGATTCTAGGCCCAGGCCTACTACAGAGGCAAATTCTGCCAAAGGCATGTGCTATCGCTGTGGCAATGCAAACCACAAAGCCGATGCATGCAGTGCTAAGAACCTGACATGTCACAAATGTCAGAAGACAGGCCATATTTCTAAGGTATGCATGTCCAAGTCAGGGAACAATACCAAGTTAGGGCCTAAGACCTCGGGTACCAATCTGCTTACATCAGAGGTGGAAGACTCATATCTGTTCTGTCTCAAGGTGGAGAAAGATAGACATGAGGGCTCTTTCAAGGTGGCTGTTGAGTTGAATGGAGTAGACTTAACAATGGAAGTGGACACAGGATCAAAACATTCAATCATTGGCATAGACGGGTTTAGACGTCTATGGCCTACTGAGCCTCCGCCACTAGTGCCATCAAAGTTCAAACTGTGAACCTGGTCACAACAGGAGTAAGCAGTACTGGGAGTGGCAACGGTAACCGTGCAGTATGGGAAAAAATAATTATGCCAGTTACCACTATACGTGATGCAGACAGATGGGCCTAGCCTACTCGGCAGAGACTGGTTTCACCACTTGGGGCTGGCTGTGACCAGCGTGAACCAGTTAGGTGTAAGTGATGGCAATCTTCCTAAAGAATTGCATGGCCTAGAAAAAGTTTTTGCAGGCGGTTTAGGTTGTTACAAAGGGGAACCGGTTCACGTGGAACTAGATCCAAATGCTACACCTGTCTTTCGCAAACATAGGAGCCCACCCTACGCATTGAAAGAGAAGTCTGACCAGGCCCTAGAACAAATGCAACAAGACGGGGTAGTCGAGACTATAGCACAAGGGGAATGGGGTACACCTGCTGTTTTTGTTGCCAAGCGCGAAAACACTGTGCGAATTTGTGGTGATTATTCGGGGACAGTCAACCCTGTGTTTAAGGTTGATGTTTATCCTCTACCTACAAATACAGAAGTGTTTACAGCACTCTCTGGAGGATGCTTTTTCACACGGTTGGACCTCGATAGGGCTTACACCCAAGTACGAGTGGATGACGAGTCATCACGGGTAGTTGCACTGAATACACAGCTAGGCCTACTACGAATGCTGCGTCTTCCATTTGGGCTGGCGTCCGCACCAGCGTATTTCCAAAGACTGATGGAAAATCTTCTTAAAGGACTAGAAGGTGTAGTAATTTTCCTTGATGACTTACTCGTTACAGGTAAAACAAAGGAGGAATGCTGGGCGAGAACGAGAGCTGTGTTGGAAAGATTTGATACTGCTGGTTTACGTCTCAAACTGTCTAAATGCGAATTTATTTTGCCATCAGTAGAGTTTCTAGGGTTTTTGATTGATAGCAAAGGAATCCACCCTACGGAGGATAAAGTACAGGCTATTCGATCGGCACCCGCACCTACAAATCTGCAGCAGTTGGAGTCATTCCTGGGATTTCTTACATTCTACGAGCGCTACATCCCGAATATGGCTACCAAACTTACGCCACTTTACGAGCTTACACGCAAGGGGCAGCAATGGACCTGAAGCCAGAAGCATGAGCAGTGTTTAATTGATGCCAAACAGCAAGTCACATCTGATCAGGTACTGGTTCATTACAGTTTGACTAAACCATTGGTAATGTCTTGTGATGCATCGCCGTACGGGGTTGGAGCGGTACTGTCACATTCCGAGCCAGATAGTTCCGAACCTCCAATCGCCTTCAAGTCTCGTACGCTACAAACGGCAGAGAAAAATTATTCTCAGCTAGATAAGGAATTTTTATCAATCATGTTCGGGTTAAAGAAATTCCACCGTTTTATTTATGGTCGAAAATTTGTCATAGATACTGACCATAAACCATTAGTAGGTCTGCTTCGGCCAGGGCGAGTGTTACCTGATGTATTATCCCCACGTATGATGCGTTGGAAACTGACTTTAGGATGTTATCTGTATGATATCAAGTACCGTCCAGGTAAAGAGAATTCAAATGCAGACTTGTGCAGCCGATTACCGATCCCAGGACCGGAACACCAGATAGGGGGAACCCGCAATGTGGGTTATGTAGAGAACAGCCTTTTTGGATAGTAACGCCTAGGCGTTCATCGACGTCTGGGTGAGTCCGGGTTTGGGTTGAAGCTCTGTCTAATACCATGTAGCTCACCCCAATCTTGTGTTTCTTTTGTTTTTCTAAATAAAAAATAGCATCACAAACTACAACCTTTGATCAAAAGCATGGGGGCAGGGTATGAAAAAGGTATGAAACACTGTTCATATTTAATCTATTATCACAAAAGTAAGTGAAATTAGAAGAAACCTAAAAGGAGCAGGGCTAAAACTGCCCAAGACCAAGGGAAATTTTGCACCGGCGGCGGGAACCAGCGTAAAGGGCCCGGGTGGGGGGAAACCAGAGTGAAGTAACCATAGAAAAAAAAGGGCATACCAATTTCAACCACCTAAAAATTTTTGATTTCAGATCCACCTTCCGGGCCCAAAATGGATTGGGGTTTTTGACAATTTCGAATTTTTCAGGGCTTTCAATGAGCCAGGATAAGCAATTTCATAATTTGTTTTTATTGTATGGGCGATGAGGCAGAAGATTACCCCTGTCATTCAAACTCAGTCTTGACAAGAACAGGACTATCCTTGTTGTGGACAAATTTGATTCTCACTTTGTCAAAAGGAAAAAGTATATTTGAACGGTAAATTTCATAAGCGCATACAAGAAAAAGAAAATCTGTTGCATCCTTTATAACTGCTTTGTTACACGGGTAAACATTGTGGTTATGGTGCCCTTCAAGACGATTAATTAGAGATGGGGTTATATTTTGGCCTACGTGTTTTAAAAAATTATCAAAAACCACTACATAGGACCCTGATCTGACTTTTCAAAAGGCTTTTGATAAAGCAAGAACAGCGAAGAAATCAAAGGCCAGAAAAAAGTGCTGCGATCTTTGGAAGGGGGGACACTGTTGACGCAGTTCGAACTTAGGGGGAAAAACCAAAAAACCCCAACCAAACCGGGTGCAACGACGCCAAGAAACAAGGAAAGTGTAGGCGATGTGGTCAAACCCGATGCACTCCTTTAAAGACTGCCTGCCGTGACGTAAAGTGTCGTGGCTGCAACATGTCGGACATTATGAAAAACATTGCCGCACAAAATCTAAAAAAACACACCCGATTTCGAGAAGCCCAGCTGGAGGAAGCTTTTCTCGGAGAAGTGGAGGCATGGAAGTGACCCTTGGGTAGCAACGGTCGCGTGGAGATTTTCCTGTCCGTTTCAAGATCACACGGGAGCCGTTTTTTTACAGTTACCCGGGAAAGGCAGTCCCTTCAATTTTCCCCCATCAACAGCTCAGTAACCCAACCAAGGTTTTTTGGCCCTGGGCAATCTGCGCTCGGGGTAAAAGGACAGTTCGAGAAAATTTTAAAATACAAGATAAAGAGACGGTTCAAAGTATTTTTGTTGTTGAAACCCTTTAAACACACCATTTGGGGGGAACCCCAAATTTAAAGGGCCCTCAAGGGGGGGAAAAATCGAAGAGGTAGGGGCCTATCAAGAGATTTGACAAACGTCGCGCTGTAAAGCGAAGTTCCGAAGTTGTTTACAGGGCTAGGTCAGATGGAAGGCGAGTAGAATCAAACTAAAGCCTGATGCTGAACCCTATTCCATATCTACTCCGCTTCGTGGGGCATTTCCCTCTCGTAAAGAAGGCCCAACAAGAACTAAAGAGAATGGAAGAAGCCGGGGTGATACCCAAAGGGGAAAACCAAACCCCGTGGTGTGCGGTATGGTAGGGGTCGAAAAATGAGGTTCTGTAAGGATATGTGGGGTTTTGACACACCTAAAAAAGAGCGTCCGGGGGCGACCATGTTTTCCGAAAATAGAAAAGCATTGGGACATTTTGCGAGACAAAAATATTCACAAAACTGATCCAACGCGGTTTTGGGCAAAAAAATTACCCCAAAGTCTGCAAAGCTAACGACTTTTTTTACCCCAAAGGAAAAATTTGTTTTAATAAAATCCATTTGGCTTTACTTCGCCCCAGAAGTTTACCAACGAAAAAATGAGAACTACCGCGGGGTTTAAAGGGAGTTATGTGTCAATTGGACGACGCCCCTTGGTCTTCGGTAAAGATCAAAAGGAAATGACGAGCGTTTATCAAGTACTAAGAGAATGGAGGGGGCCATATCCCCCTTAAATTCGCCAAAAGTCAATTGGCCCCAAGCTCAAGTCCTTGGACATTTGGGGAAGGAGGCTTGCGACCTGATCCGACAAGGTTTTGCGATTCCAAAAAAAAGAGTCCGACAGACGTTTTGGCGTTCGAGGTTGGGCAGGTAAACCAGATGCTCCAATTTGTACCCAAACCCCCCCGGCTGACATAACACAGCCCCATACGCGAGTTGTTAAAAAAATCAAATGCCTTTGTGTGGGGGCATCTGCAAAAAGAGGCGTTCCCGACATAAAAACGGAGCTTTCGACTCACCCACCCTAGTTTTATGATGTCAATCAAAAAATCGCCGCAAATGAGATCCTTTACGGATTTGGGGCCGTGTGGGAAAAAACGACAAGATTGGGGTCTGGCGTCCCGTTGCTTTTGCGTCCCGAGCCCATCTCCCAAAAGAACGAGATATGCTCAGATGAAAAAAAGGGGGCTAGGGGAAATTTTATGGGGTGTTGAAAGTTCGAAAACTTCCCTTTTTGGAAAAAGGGCTTTCAGATTTGAAACCCATCACCTACCCTTGGGGCCATCACGGGCAAGAAGTCATTGCACGAGTTGTCACCAAGGATTTACGAATGAGGTGAGGGTCATGAGATTTTTGTTTACTGATCTCATGTACCTGGAAAGGACTGTATACACTGACACGTTATCCAGAGACCCGTAAGTGTCAGTTCGGGAGAAGGGGGCGTTTTAGAAGGAGAAGAAGCCTTTGTAGAATGTTGTAAGGAGTTGCCGGCCAGACAAGCGTTGAGTGAAATAAAAACAAACTAGGAGGCAGACGACACATGCAAGTTGGTCAGAGAATACATCGAAAAGGGGTGGCCAAAACCAAAAGCAAACTTATACCAAACACTGTCTACCTTTTTTCAGGAAAAAGCAAACCGACATTCAACAAGATACTTATGAAAGACAACCCAATCATCATTTCCCGAGGTATGAGAAAGGGGGTTTTGAAATCCATCCATGAAGGACATCTTGGGGAATCAATAAGTGCAGAGAGCTTCTCGTAGCTCTGTATGGTGGCCTTCGATTGGGCAACAATTAAAGACATGGTTACCAAAGTAGTCCTGTCTTTAAGAAAAAACAAATCCTGTGAACCCATGAACCATCCGCACTCCCACAACGACGTGGCAAAAGGTGGGAAAGGATCTCTTTCATTTCAAAGGGTAACATACCTTATAATTGTCGATTATTACTCGAGTTTTTCCCAAGTGTTTTCTTACCATTCACTTCAGTGAAATGTCATCAAAAAGATAAAATCAACCCTTTTCCAGATTCGGCATTCCAGAAGAAGTCGTACGGACAAGGGCCACAATTTAAATTGGAGTCTTTTGCACTTTCGCTAATCAGTAGGGTTTAAGCACGGACATTAGTCCTAGATATCCTCGCTCAAATGGGAGGCAAGCGAGCGGTTAAAACTGCAAGGGATTTTTTAAAAAGTCTGCTGACCCTATTTGGGACTTTTTTTGTCCCTAGCAATCCACTTGAAAGCGGTACGTCCAGGAGTTGCTATGGGCCCCAAGCTTAGAAAAACCCCTACCACGCTTTAGAAAAAATTTCCCCCCTAACAGAAAACTAGATAAACTGTTCAGGGAAAAAGATTGGTTAGTAAAGCCAAACAGAAACATAACTACGACAGCGACATCGCACATTAGGTTGAAGCCCCTCCATGTAGGGATCCAGTTTTTTGGGTACAGATATAAGCGGGACGGGAAGACTTGACCAACCATGGTGGTTCGACACAATTTTCAACCCCCAAGGAAAAATCCGGGGGAAAATCGTTCCCATCTATTCAGTGGATGCAATCCACCAGGAAATAAGCGGAAAGTTCCCGTTAATGGACAACGGCCAAAACTTTGGGTGAAAACCCCGGAACAAATTGCGCAGTCTCCCTGGCAGTGAAGATCCCTGTCACCCAAAAAAAACCCCCTCCCCAGGGCTACACCCCGAGAAGCGGAAGAGTGATAAATGCACCAAAAAAATTGGACTTGTAGTTCTTTGTTTCTTATGTTATTCATGTATAACTAAGTAGGGATACATACAGTAGTTTTAGTTATTTCTTAGCTTTGATAATTACCATGTATAAGTAATCAATTTATGTTATGTATCCATAGAAAGGGAGATGTAGAGTAACAGCCTATTGGATAGTTACGCCTTAGGCAGTTCATCAGACGTCTGGGTGACGTCCTGTTTGGTATGAAGGTCTCTGTCCAGATACCATGTAGCTCACTCACATCTTGTGTAGGCCTATTCATATGTGTTTCTAAATAATAAATAGCATCACAAACTACTACACCTGTTGATCATAATGCAGTTACTACAAGGACAGCCTGCAGAACTTCCAATCTCGGCTGACACCATACGTCTGGAGACGAAGAAGGACATCATTCTTTTTAAAGTTTTAGCTGGTGTGCTACATGGCTGGGAACCATCGAAGTTACCGTTGAGTTTCAACCCTACCTTCGGAATACAACGGGGTTATCGGTGGAACGTGGGTGTCTTCTCTATGCCAACAGAGTAGTGATTCCCGAGAGTCTACGAGTCGATGTTCTGAAAATGTTACATGCAGTCCATCAGGGAATCGTTGCAACAAAGGCAAAGGCCAGGAGTTATGTTTGGTGGCCAAACATGGACCGAGCAATTGAAGAAATGATTGGCCAGTGTACATCTTGTGCTGCAAACAAGCGTGCACCCACAACATCGAACGTGATTCCATGGAGTGTCCCCAGTCGACCGATGTCGCGTATACACATTGACTTTGCAGGGCCTACGGAAGGACATACATTCTTCATAGCTGTGGACGCTTACTCTAAGTGGCCAGTTGTGAAGAACACCCGGGTGTCACTTACGGCAAAGACAGCGATTGACGTTCTCCGAGACATGTTCACGGACTATGGGATCCCCGACGAGATCGTTTCAGATAATGCGGCAGCATTCTTTACAAAAACCAGATTAAACACATAACCTCAGCACCTTACTCGCCTGCATCTAACGGTTTGGCAGAACGTTATGTTCAGACGGTTAAACAACACTTACGAAAGTTCACGGCGGATAAGTGGCGTTTGGAGTTGGGAAACATTTTGTTAGCTCTGAGGACTACACCCAGTACCAGTACCGGGGTGACTCCGGCAGAAATGCTAATGGGCCGAAAAATCCACACAATGCTCGATAAATTACATCCCAACAACAAGACTTCTGTGGAGAGGGAGAGTGTGGCTGTTCAAGCTCAACAATCAGACTTTCCTAGCCGACAATTTGCAGAAGAGGACTCAGTGATGTACCGCAACTATGGTCCTGGACCAAAGTGGCTGCCTGAGAAAATATCGGAAGTACACGGGCCCAGGAACTTCACCGTCGAAGATGCCAGTGGAGCAGTACGACGCGTACATCTAGACCAAGTTCTACGCAGAAGTTCGGTGGTACCAGTGGTAGCAAGGGCGACTCTTCCCGAAGCTTCCCAAGTCCCGAATAGTGCTGTGATGCCACCAGATGCTGGCAACTCCAGTGCTGTTATACAAAATGATAATTCTGTACAAGAACGTTGTACAGATTCCCAGGAACTATCTACGTTTAGGGTTCAGTCTCCTGTTGAGTTGACACCTTCAAAATCCCTATTGGACTGAGTAACTCAAACTCAACCAGTCGTCACTCTTCAAGGTCTACAAAGCCACCATCCTATTTGAAGGATTATCATTGTTAGTTTTTGGATCAGGATGCTTTTGTTGATTCAATTATTAAATCTTTAAGTTTTATGTTAATTTCATTCCAGTTTTACAAGGTTGCATAGTATGTTCCTAAAAAACTGATTCCTGTATTACAATCTTAGTTAGTTACTGTTTTGGAATATTGTGCTACAAGTAGGCCTACCAAATCATTTCAGTTTTTTCATTTCATTATTGGTACCTAAGCTCACGTATGACTTTGCAATCTACTTTTATGCATTGTAGGTATACTGTTGAGGGGGAGAATTGTGGTGTATTCAAAGTTCAAACCTCCCGCTTACTTGCCGCGCCACATTTATAAGGCGGTGTTATAAAAGAGCATGGCGTCGCTTCCTTCTGACAATCTCATACACAACATCATGTAGTAGAATTAGTACAACACTATAATAAATGATGCTTTAAAGCTAACCAGATAATCATAGCTATGCATTATTACGAGCCTTACCTACACCCACATACATACATAACAGTACCTGTGACAACTAGATTGTTGACAGCCCATTGTATATTTTACGTTCATCTTTACTTACATAATATTGTATTGTACTCAAGTAAATCTATTCTATATACTTTCTAAACTACTGTGCTTCATAACAAGTTAGAACCTAACAATTGGCGGTGAGGATTGACTGTAAACAGTATGTCTGTGAATGAGGTTCCAGTAGTTCGTGCGGGATTAGGCCTAGCAACTGGCGTCGTAAATTCCGTGGGTCCTTTCAGGCCGGAGGAAGAGGTCTGGGACGTATATAGAGACAGGTTAAACATTGCTTTTTTAACGTTTGAAGTGCCTGAAGATAGACATAAAAACCTCTTACTCTGTGTAATAGGCGCAGAGACATTTCTTGTACTGAGGAGTTTGGCGGCGCTACAAAATGTAGCCGACCTGACTGTCGATCAGGCATTCTCTTTGCTAGGCGACCGGTACTGCCCAAAGCCTAGCAAGAGGATGCAACGTTTTAAGTTACGAAAACGTGTACAAGGGGCTTCTGAACAGATAATCGAATTCTTAGCAAATGTAAGGAAGTTAAGCGAGCATTGTGAATTCCTGGACCTCGACGAGAACCTACTAGAGCAACTGATTGCTGGTGTAAGGGATCAAGCCCTACAAACCAAGTTGTGGCTGAAGGAGACAGCCTTCCCTTAAGAGAGTCGGGGGTTTGGGCTTTGACAGCAGAAAAATCCCAGGGGGACGTAAGGCCCTTAGGGGCAGTGTTGGTGTAGTCGCTAGAAAAAAAAGGGGGGGAGGCCGGCAAATAAGCCAAGCCTGGGCCTACTGCACAAGGTAAGGGGGTTTTTTATTGTATTGTTTTTTATTAGCAGTGGGATTACATGAAAATGCCGAATAGTACGGTATCGTAAATAAGCATTGTCAGAATTTTTGGTTTATATACAGGGTTTTTACAATTAAAACTACTTTAAAATACAAGATAGATTTTTTAATAAAATTACATCTTTAAACATTAAATAAACATCCAATTAATAACATGTCGAGTGAGAATTCTATATACAAAGCCACAGAACAGTAGTAGTCAGTTCCTTAAAATCACATATTATACAGAATTTTTTTTTTTAATGCTACCTTTTGGGCAGCCCGCACATTAGCAGATAAGTGCAAGCTGCAGGAATTGAACAGTGAGCGTAGCGAAGGGGTTGTGATTCCATTGATTTAAACGGCCCTTTTTGTTTTTTCTGGTGCGTGTGTGTGTACGGGTTTGTGAGTAGAACATTTGAACTACCGCCTAAGCATGCAGGTAGTGGAGCTCTGTGTCTGGGATCTGAGGGCGGTGGGTTAGTAGTTGCTGTTTCCCCGTCTGACTAGCAAGGAGCGAGTCATGTAGCTAGCATCCTAGTGATTGTAAATTGTATCTATTTTAATAATATGTTAATCTTATATCTAAAAAATCGAGTGATGATTATATGGCGCCCCTAAAATATAAAAAACATGGCGACGAACGGGAAATGCAAAGTAAGTACCATCTCGGAAATCTGAAGGCCCCAGGCCAACGCAAACAGTAGGCCTGGTAGGCAAAAAACCGCCAAACATGGAGTCCGTCGGGAAAATGACGAATTTAACCCAGAAATCGACAACTGGGAGGGAATATATGGAGAGGGGGGAATTTTTACTTTTATTTTCCCCAAAACATAAGAAGGTCCCGGGAAACTGGCAGTGTTCTGAGTGTTGTGGACAACGGCCTAACACTAACAGGGCGGTTGTGGCGCCTAGAAGGGCCTAAAAGGCGGTTTACGTTTACGGCAACGTGGGGAGAGTGAATGGAGACGGAACGCGAAAGTTTAAAACATGGCATTTACAGCTTAGCGTTTAGATTGACGGGAACGGAAGGGGAAAGGGAACGGAGCGGCCAAAGTCGCAAGTCCCAATTTCGCGGCTTGGTTGCCGCCCCCTCGACGTGAAAAGGCTAAAAGCGATGCGCAAATAAAAGACAGCTGGTGTCGCCCAAATGTCATGAAAAAATAACAACAAAATGATGGGCGACGCAAGTTTATTGAGACCATCCACGCATCCATTATTATGTAAGGGCCTGAAATTTTAAAGGGGTACAGGGCTCCCCCCCCAAAAAAATGCGTGGAAATAGTGGCAAAAAAAAATGAATAATTTACGCCAAGCAAAGGCTAGCCTAGCTAGGACCGTAGGTAGCTAGGCAACTTGTAAACAACTCGTAGTGGCCGACCCCCGCCGTCGGGGGAAATTTTACCTTTTCATGCATCCCGACGGGGGTGGGCCGACAGTTTTTGTACCGATTCCCGTCAATCGTAAACGCCTCGCTTTCCGTTTCCACCACATTCGCGTTTCCATTCACGTCTCCCCACGTTGACGTCAATCATAAACCAGCCTTGACGAATTGACATTGGCACTATTATCGACGGCAATAAAGAACCATCTTCACCCAAAACCCTCCGAAATAGTGATGAGATTTAACTTCCATTGCAGAACCCAGAAGAGAGGGGAAACAATCGCGCAGTATGTGTCAGAACTCAGAAAACTAACAGAAAACTGTAACTTTACAGCAGATTTGAACACTAGACTACGAGATCAGTTAGTTGTAGGCATTTGCAACGAAGCCTTACAACGTAGGCTATTGGAAATGAGTGATCTAACATTTGAAAAAGCCCTACAAATGGCTGTAGCAGCGGAGGCAGCAGACAACAACATGACGGCAATGAGAGCTCCAGCCAACAATGGCAGTGGCGTAGGAACTATTTTTTTAGTGGGGGGGTCACACTCAAGTTGACTTCATAGTTGGGTGGGCAAACCGGGGTCTGGGGCCAAGCCCCAGCCGCCGGAGGCTTTTTCGCCGTAGGCGAGATTTTTTTCAAAAGGTGCCCTTGATAGGTGGCCTAAAACACGTTTTCAGGCGAATTTAAATTATGAAGAAGAGTTACATTTTGAAGCTAATATTGCATTGAAGATTGATTACCTGACTAAAATCGGCAACAGTCTGCTTGGGAGTGAAAACATTGCACACAAAATATAATGAATATTAGTCTTAAATCAGATGGCTAGTCTAGTCTCGCAAATCACGTCTCTTATTGAATTTTTCTAAAAAAAATGTTAACAAAAACCTTCCTTTTTGTTTGCAAGCCCGACTGTATAGTAAAAATCCTAAAAATCTCCCAACAAACTATAAGTTAGAAAATGACACCCATACCTGACCTACAACAAGTGGGGGGAGACTTTCCCTCCCATCCCCCCCGTTCCTACGCCCCTGAACAATGGAGTTAGTAAGGAGATCAACACCCTTTCATACAAGAAGGGCAAGGATGTCCATCACATCAAGGTACCACAGAAGGGAACGTGCTATCGGTGCGGTTATGATCATCAAGGACAATCATGCAAGTTTGCTAACGAAACTTGTCATTTTTGCAAAAGGGTGGGACACCTTGAGCGAGTTTGTTTAAAAAAACAGAATCAAGACAAACAGTCAAAGAAAAACAAAAACCAAGTCGGCAAGACTTCCAAACAAAACGCAGGGAAGGGGATTCAAAGTACACATGCAATTGAACTACAACAGTCCGAACAGCTGTACGAAATCAACCAGGTAGGCCAATGTTTTAAGGTAACATCATCTATAGACAAGCCTAGCCTAGCACTAAAATTAAATGGTTGCATGCATAAAATGGAAGTAGACTCTGGATCTGCATGTTCAATAATCAATGACATAACTTTTAACCAGTTATTGTCACAGTCAGTTATGCCTACACCAAGCATTAAACAGACAGGCATAGGACTAAAAACATGGTCACAAGAAATGCTGTCGGTGGTTGTGAAGCCATAATAGATGTAGTGCATCAAGGGAAAAGTCATAAATTACCACTGGTGGTTGTAAAAGGGGCGGGAAGCAGTCTCATAGGCCGCAACTGGTTTAATGCCCTGGGAATCTCCATCAGTGGCATAAACAAAGTTGACTCACAGAGGCCTAGACCTAAATGGGAAGAAGAATTCAGCTCCGTGTTCAACGACGAACTAGGCTCCTACACTGGTCCCGAAATCGCTGTACCATTGAAGGAAAATACTACGCCTAAATTCTTACGAGCACGACCAGTACCTTTTCCACTGCAAAACAAGGTTAATAAGGAACTGGACAGGTTGACTGAAATCGGGGTTATAGAACCGGTGATCCATTCGGAATGGGCATCACCGATTGTGGCAGTTTTAAAAAAACAAAACTTTAAGGATTTGTTGTGACTACCGAAGCACAGTAAAATCCAGCGCTAGTAACAGACATTTATCCATTGCCCACAACGAGCAATATCCTGGCTACGATTGCCGGTGGTGTGAAGTTCTCCAAGCTGGACCTTGCACAAGCATATCAACAAATGTCTGTAAACGAGACAGCAGGCCTTGTACTGACAATCAACACCTTAAAGGGGTTATTTAAAATGAAGAGGTTACCGTACGGGGTATCGAGCGCACCTGCGATTTTTCAACGCGAAATGGAAAAATTGTTAGCAGGCATACCAGGTGTGGCGGTATTTCTCGACGATATCCTGGTATGGGGGGAAACGCAAGAAGAACACGACGAGCGGTTGAGGGAAGTCTTGAAGCGGATTGACTCTAAGGGGCTGCGCTTGCAAAGATCAAAATGCCAATTTGACCTTGAACAAGTACAATTTCTTGGGTTTCTAATTGACAGCACTGGGGTTAGGCCAACACAAGACAATGTGAATGCTATCGTACAAGCACCAAACCCAACTAACAAGTCAGAACTTCGAGCGTTCCTCGGGTTATACAACTTCTACAACAAGTTCGTGAAGAACCGAGCATGTCTTCTGGAACCACTTCACAGACTGCTAGACGATGCCAGCTCTTGGAAGTGGAAGAACAAGAGGAAAACGCTTTCCTAGAAGCGAAAAAGAGATTACAATCAGCTGATTGTATTAATCTATTATGATGAAGGACAAGCCAATCGAGCTAACATGTGATGCATCTCCGGCGGGAATAGGAGCAGTCTTGTCTCATGTCAACAATCAAGATCAAGGAAAACCAATTGCATTTGCGTCAAGAACACTGACAAGTACAGAGCGTAACTATTCTCAAACAGATCGAGAGGCGTTAAGCATAATCTATGGCGTAAAACACTATCATCAATACTTGTATGGTCGCAAATTCAGGATTGTAACAGATCACCAACCACTCTTGGGATTGTTCAACCCTAAGAAATCAATTCCACAGATAATTTCACCAAGAATGCTACGGTGGAGCATTCTACTGTCCGCTTATGAGTACGAACTTGTTTATCGCCCGGGTAAACAAATAGGTAACGCAGACGGACTAAGCCGGTTACCGGTACAACACCCGGATACCGAAACTCCAGCACCAATTGAAGTACTGTTTTTCGAAGCATTGGACAAACCACCGATCACAGCGGTCGAGATAGAAAACGTATCCAAGCAAGATCCGGTGATGAGCAAAGTCATTGAATGCGTACTTACAAAATGGACGCATGACCTCAACAAGGACAATTTCACAGCATACTTCAGGCGACGTCAAGAATTATCGATTCATCTTGGGTGTTTGCTGTGGGGAACGAGAGTCGTTATACCAGAAGAACTACGTGAACGGGTTTTGAAATTGTTGCATGTGGCTAATCCAGGCATTGTGGTCATGAAAAAACTTTCTCGCGCATATGTGTGGTGGCCGGGAATCGACAACGACATTGAAAACTATGTCAAGAGATGCAACAATTGTCAAATACAACGACATGAACCAGCTAAAGCACCTCCATGTCCTTGGAAATGGCCGACAAATCCTTGGTCGAGACTACACGTCGACTTCATGGGTCCATTCATGGGAAACACTTTTCTCATTTTGGTAGACGCCTACTCCAAGTGGACAGAAGTGGTTATAATGAAAAACTAAACATCACTAGCAGTAATAAATCATCTACGAAGAATCTTCGCAACGCACGGGCTACCAGACAAATTGGTTTCCGATAATGGAACGGCGTTTGTCTCGGCTGAAATGAAGGAATTTCTAAGAAGTAATGGTATTACGTATGTTGCCGTACCACCATTCCATCCTGCATCAAATGGACAAGCTGAAAGAACTGTTCAGACGGTGAAGGAAGCCCTCAAGAAGATGAACAAAGGGAACATTCAAGTCATGGTCTCAAGATTCTTGCTACATCAACATAACACTCCGAGCACGGTGACCAACAAGAGTCCTGCTGAACTTCTAATGGGTCGGCGTATCCGGACAGCCTTGGATCTTTTGAAACCAGACTTGAGCAAGAAGATGCGCCAACGTGAGGAGGAAGAATGGGAACGCCAGAAGCTACCTGAGCGAACTTTTGAAGAAGGTGCAGCAGTATTCGTGCGGAACTATGCCGATGGAAACAAGTGGATGCCAGCAACTGTCACCAACGTCGGCGGCCCACGAACATTCGAAACGCAACTAGATGATGGACGGACCTGGAAACGACACCTAGACCAAATGAGGGGGCGAGACTCGCGGTCGACAGAAGACTATGAAGTGGCAGTGAACCAACCTGATTCTCCTTCAGAACCATCCCTAGTAGGAAGGGCAAATGAAACCTCTGCCACTCCATGTCATTCTCCCCAGCAAAGGGTATCCTCACGTCCTCGTGCTAGACCTGCCTATCTGAAAGACTTTGTTACTGATTAAATCATGTATCTTTAAAAACGCTAATTGATAAATTTAATTCAAATCATACTAGTAAAAAAAATCCCAGAAGGGAGGGGTGTGATGTATGAACATTTGAACTACCCGCCTAGAGCACTGCAGTGTAGTGGAGCTCTGTGTCGTGGGATCTGAGGGGCGGTGGGTTAGTAGTTGCTGTCTTCCCCGTCTTGACTATCAAGGAGCGATGTCATGTAGCCTAGCATCCTAGTGATTGTAATTGTATCTATTTCTAATAAAGTACTGTTAATCTTATATCTAAATATCGAGTGATGATTCATATGGCGCCCTCATAACATATACATAACAAATATTATGCTACGATAAATTCCCGCGAGCAGAGAGAGAGAGATAGAGGAGCAAAATCTTTACAAAAAAAATTATTAATTTTGTCGAATATTATAAAAACAAGTGCGCAAAGTCAATAAAATTCCGAAATCCTCCTTTTAAATCCTAAAACCAATGTTGCCCAAATGTAACTTAATTATATTTTCTCCCCCAAGAACACAATTTTTAGGGACAAATTTATTGCAATGTAAACTTAATAAAGTAGGTTTCAATCACGAAAGATTGCCTCTCGTCAATATCGTCTACTCATAAAACGAGTAAAAATCTCACATCAAACATTGCAACAGACAGCTATTTATATTATAGAGACAACATGCTCGCAGTGTCAGAATGCAAGTGTTCTATCTCCACTGTTTAGTTGTAGTGCGAAATGCATGTGTTCTATCTCCAAAGCGTCTGTTGAAGATTGCAACTGAATCAGAATGCAACTGTTCTATCTCCACTGTTTAGTTGTAGTGCGAAATGCATGTGTTCTATCTTTAAAGCGTCTGTTGAAGATTGCAACCGAATCAGAATGCAACTGTTCTATCTCCACTGTTTAGTTGTAGTGCGAAATGCATGTGTACCATCTCCAAAGCGTCTGTTGAAGATTGCAATTTGCAACCGAATCAGAATGCAACTGTTCTATCTCCACTGTTTAGTTGTAGTGCGAAATGCAAGTGTTCTATCTCCAAAGCGTCTGTTGAAGATGGCAACGGAATCAGAATGCAACAATGTTCTATCTCGAAACGAAATAATACATCATCGTATATTTTGTTCCCGCCGCGGCCGTTTTGAACATGGCGACGTCCACGATTTTGAGTGAAATATAATGACGACTTGATCTTATAGAACAGACGATTAAAAGTTAGGTATAACACAAACTTTAAAACGTCTACGTTTTATTATTTGTTTTTGTTAAAGCTCTAAATGTTTACATGAACAGAAGCTTGTATTCGACATGTAGAGTTAGCGGCCGTATGCCTTCCCCTAGGCTTAGAACCTATGTACGTTGTCTGAAGTCTGAAGAATTAATTGTGGCGCATTTAATTAACATGCCACCTGAAACTTCAGGTCCTTCTAGCTCGAAACAATAGCGTGTGAGAAAGAACACTGGCATTCTGACACTGCAGAGTTTTGCTTGTAATGGTGTCATTAATATGTATTAGTATTAGTATATATATTTTGGTAGGTGTTTTTATTTCTGACTGTGGTTAATGTTCGTGTGTTTGTGTTTTTAGCTTTATCCTCCCGAGTCTTGGTTTTTATTAAGAATTAAGTATTAATTGCTGCTTCCATATATATACATTGAGTAACTAAAAATAAAATATTTCATAATTATTATCAAGTACTGAACAATACTATTAAAATACAATAATAATACACGTATTAATAAAGGTAGACCACAGAGCAAGTGCACAATGCCTACGATAGTTGCATGGATTTGCTGTTGTATCCTATATAGGTGGTTATTCTCGAACAACTTCAGCGTCTTCTGTGGCGCTACGGTCTAGGTGTTTGCTTTCAGATGCAGGGTTTCAGTCGGATCGAGTTCGAATCACCATGAAAAACTTGAAACTTTATAATTGTGTCAATTTAAAATATGTTGTATATCCAGTTACAGGTTATCGATCGATGTAGGAATAGGAAATAAATAGTAAGATTTAGTAATTAATATTATATTAATGATTATTCGAATCTAATTTTTAATGTTTCGTTTGCTTATTTGCTCCTAGAGCGCGTTACAGACGCGTGGATGTGTGCACTCTAAGAAGCATTCTGGTACAACTCGTGATAGCTCTTTGTGAGCACTCTAGTCAATCACCTGATACAACTCGGGGAACACTTTCTGAGCACTCTGAGTCATTTACCTGATACAATTCTGGTAGCACTCTGTGAGCACTCTTGAGAGCTCTTTGGTAATCGATTGGTGACCCATTTGACTTATCAATTTCATTTTTAAAACTACTCGACGATACTTTCGAGGACAAGTTAAGAGTTGTCACATTTAGCTCACGGAAAGCACTCGGTGTTTACTGGGGTTATGTCTAAGGCTAAGTATGCCCCAAGTTCAAACCCTAGGCGTATGTTAATAAATAGTAGGCCTGAGACATGTTGAAACATGACCATGGATGGTTCTGTCCAGTACCTTTCCCTCCCATTGTCCGTGATTGGGTCTGTCCAGCACGGTGGTGTCCTTCCCACAATCCCCTGGGCTAGACTGACGCATTGTGACCTAACGGTTGACGCGATATTAAACCAAATAAACCATTTTTTCCCATTCTTAACCCTCCCCCTCGCTTCCCGCCTGTGGCCGGTTGTGTCCAACACGTGACTGTCCGACCCACACTAGGACAGTGTGGTGCAAATAAATGGTTTTGTAAATTTGTTTCTTTGTATATTATATTACTTTTGTAACTAGTTACACTTCGTAATGGAGAACGCCAATAACTTAAAACCAAATAGAAAACGGAAAAAGCAATCTGACAAAACGAAACGTTTTAATTGTGCTAAACGCGTGCGTGTAAGTCGTGTTAACGAAACTATTACTGAGACTCTTCAGAGAAAAGAGGACAACTCTGAACGTGAAGCTACAAGACGTTCACTTGAAAGTCCAGCCGAAAATCTCCAGAGAAAAGAGGACAACTCTGAACGTGAAGCTACAAGACGTTCACTTGAAAGTCCAGCCGAAAATCTCCAGAGAAAAGAGGACAACTCTAAACGTGAAGCTACGAGGCGGAAAAATGAAACAAAAGAACAAAACGATGTCCGGAAATCGTTAGATCTAGCTCGAACAAAGACTACAATCTCCCAGGAATGTCCTGAACAGTCAGCTGCTAGGAGAGCCAAACAACAAGGTCGAATAAAGTTATCACGTGAGAGGGAAAGTCTAGGAGAGACAACTGCTCGGCATGAACAAGACGTCATTGCACATCGAGCTAGTGCTAAGTCAGGGGTCACTGATGCTTCACTGAAACTTAAGTTTGAGACTTATATGGGTAACTTGAAATGGGGATCGTGTGATGAGTGTCAAGTCAAGTTTCCCGGCCTTAAACTTGTGTCTGGAGTGTGCAGTGCATGCAAGCGAACGCCTGGTCTCTTCACGGCTTATAACAATATGTACCCGGGTATTGTCCCTATTGAGCTTTCTTGTCTTATGATTGAAACTTTACTGATTGCCCGTATTCATCCCGTTGTTTCTGTGTACAGAGTGAAATGCCAACAGTTTGCGTACAGTGGCAATGTGATTAATTTTCCTCAAGACGTTAAATCGTTTGCTCAACATTTGCCAAATTCTCTCCACAGCCTGACTTCAGTCATTGTTGTTCGTCGTGTTTCATCTACTAACGACAACATTGCTGATTTCAACGTATGTTCCGCTCGTTTACGTAATGCACTTTCATGGCTCAAGGCAAACAACAGATTTTACGGTGATATTTTGATTGACGAGGATGCTCTCTACCAATTACCTAATAACGGCAACGTGTATGATATTCTTAAATTCATGCAGGTTGACGGTGAAGATGTAAACAAAGTTGATTTGACAAATGACGTTACCACCGACGGGATTGTAGACTACAACTGTGTACCACAACTGTTGCCAGTCAACCATCAAGAACGTATTGATGATGCCCTTTTGCCCAAACCAGTTCCGTGGCCCAAGATGGGTGACAGCCCGATAAACGAGTTTACAGCAGAGGGGTACATAGTCCAAGCATTCCCAACTCTATTCCCGACTGGCAACTGTGATTTGCGAGACACATCTAGGATGCGCCAAATTACAGCTGTGAAATACTTTCAATTTTTGATGAGATTTGGTGACGGTCGGTTTGCAAAGGACAGTAGATTTCGATTCTTTGCGCTAAACTCGGTTCTGCGCTGGAATGCCATCAGCCAGGGAAATGTACTTGTAAATCAAATTGACATGAAAGGGAAAACCACTGCGCAGTTGAAATGCATGCTCGAAACGAACCCAAATTTAGCTAATAAAATCATGTTTTTTGCATCCTCTTTGAGAATAACTAAGTCTTACCGGTTTAAGCGTTCGTCTGAACTGAAAGACATGGTTGAATTTCTCGGTTGTACAACAGTATTTTTTACTCTAAGTGCCGCAGATCTTCACTGGCCTGAATTATACGACATTCTTGCTCCTGATGTTAAGTTTGAAGACATGTTGCCATTAACTGCTGCCCGATTAAGGTCCAGGCTGCTAAGTGAAAAACCGTTAATTGTTTCTTGGTTCTTCCAGGAATGCGCTGGGTTTTACATCAAGCATCTACTTGAACCAAAGTTTAAAGTTAAAGACTTTTGGTTCAGGTACGAGTGGCAACATCGAGGCAGTAGCCATGTCCACGGTCTGTTGTGGTTAGACGGAGCGCCAAATGTTGAAAACTTAAATATTGATGACACTGGAGACGTAAGTCTTGCAACATCGTATTTCAATTCCCTCGTGTCAACCATTAATCCAGGTCTAAATCAGCCGCCAGCTCTTGTACATCCGTGTGGTAGACGCATCAGTGACGTCGGTGATGATCTAAACAAGGACTTAATAATTGAAATATTGAACAAAGTGCAGCGACACACAAAATGTACAGATTCATGTCTTAGAAAGAACAAAAAATCCGTCTTACTTACTTGTCGCTTTAAGTTTCCATTCCCAATGTGTTCTACCACAAACCTATCATACAATGAGATTGGTAATCTACAGTTGGAAACCGAAAGGAATGATTCTCTTCTGAATAGATTCAATCAATTTATCATACAATCATGGAGGGCTAATGTTGACATTCAGGTCGTTGTGTCTAAGCAAGCTGTAATCAACTATATTGCGACATATGCTGCCAAAAGTGAGCCACAATCAGATTCCTTCAAAGATCTCCTTTCCCACATATTACAGTCTTCTGTTAAAGACCACGATCCAGCAAAACTTGCTGTACAAAAGCTGATAATTCAGTCAATTGCCGAGCGCGATATATCGGCTCAGGAATGCTGCCATTTAGTGATGAGCTATCCTTTATTTCATTCAAGCAGGGCATTTGTGTCTTTGACTGTTGGCGGAGACAATTGGGTGCCTCTTCTCGACCTTGAGAAAACTGGTGATGTGGACTGTACCAAGAGCATCCTGTCACACTATCCTTCCAGTCCATCTGACATGTCACACTTGAGTCTGATAGATACTGCTTCTCAGTACTATTTCAATAAACGATGGATACGTCGTAGAAAGGCGGCTGTTGTTAGGGTGTTTCCAAGATTTAGTCTTGGAGAAAATCCCGACAAGAATAAGGCGTTTTTCAAGCAAAAAGTCACGCTAAATTGTGCTTGGAGGAACATCGAAGATCTCAACCCAACGAACGTCTCTTGGGAAACCATGTATAACAATCAGAATATAAAGATGCCATTTGAGTTGATTGGTGAGGCTGAGGAAGATGACGTTGAATACGAGGAATTCAAGCCAGTCAAGGAGCACGATGAATGGAAGAAAATTTCTGCATTGGGACCTTATGAGTCGGTGATTCACAGCGAGGTCGGATTGAGAGATTTAGACACATCGTTCCCTTGGGCAAACTCGTATTCAAACTATCCGAATGTGGAATTGGCCTCTAAATTTCTCTTGAATGTACAACAATTGGAGTTGGATGACGAAGAAGTGGCTGCACCTACTTTAGTTTATTCCTCCGAGCAGCAGGAAATATTAGACCTCGTCACCTGCCAAATGTCCTCTCTTACTAATGTTAAAAATGCTGATGTGGATGTAGTGAGGCGAGTCATTGTCCAAGGCACTGTTGGTACTGGAAAAAGCACTCTAATAAAGGCAATGACTCGAAACTTGAAGGGTGTGTTGGGTGACGGAAGTTTCATTTTGATGGCTCCGAACGGTGTAGCAGCCTTCATCATTAACAGAAGCACTATCCATTCGGCTCTGCACATTGGGACAAATTCGTCAACATTCTGTGATTTGTCTGGTAAAGATGCCAGGAAATTCCAACTAGATATGAAGAACGTACAATTTATAATCATAGACGAGTACAGCATGATTGGTCGTTTTCTGATGGCAATGATTGACAAACGTTGTCGTCAGGCCAAGCTGTCATTTGCAAAACAACACTTTGGTAATCTTTTTGTGTATCTGTTTGGAGACATCAAACAGCTTCCTCCCGTCTGTGACCGTGCTCTTTACAGCGACAAGTCCTCACACTACGGTCTTTCCAACGAAGGTATGCTAGCATACAGAACCTTTGATAAATGCCATATACTGTCTGTTGTGCAACGACAAAATGGTGTCTCTCCTAGCCAGGCACTATTTCGTGACCTCTTATCCCGACTAAGTGACGGCTACGCAACTGAAGAAGACTGGAAAGTTCTTTCAACTCGATTCACAAACTCGCTATCCCAAACGGAAAAACTAAAATTCATAAATTCACTCCATCTCGAACCGGTCAAGGCTACTGTATATGCACATAACATAAAACATTTAACATCTCTTGGTCAACCTGTTGCCAAAATCTCTGCACAGCACATTTGCACAACCGCATCCCAGGGAACCGAAGATGATGCACAAGGACTTCAACCTGTTATTTACATGTCTGTTGGGAGTCGTGTCATGTTGCGATCCAATCTCTGGACGGCACGCGGGCTTGTGAATGGAGCAACTGGTACGATTATCGACATAATCTACGCTCCAAACACAAAACCACCATCTGACCAGCCTCTCTGCATATTGGTAGAGTTCGACAATTACCAAGGACCGTACTTTCATCATCCCAAGGTTATGCCAATATGCCTTGTCTCTAGATCTTGGACTAAAAAACACCTTAAATGTACTCGGCAACAGATTCCCTTACAACTTGCATGGTCTATTACTATTCATAAATGCCAAGGAATGACTCTTGATTCAGCAGTTGTGGGACTTGGCACAAAAGAGTTTGCTTTAGGCATGAGTTTCGTTGCTTTGTCTAGAGTAAGAGCTTTGACAGATTTGTGAATAGACCCATCCTTTCCATTCAAGAGAATAAACTCTCTCAGATTATCTAGTTTATTACAACAAAGAAAGCTTGAGCAAACAATGCTTACGTCAATAGCTTTTGGACATAAAGACGTCTGCAATAAAACTTTTTCTCAAGGTACCATAAATGTAATGAGTTTAGTAATAAAATGTAACAGTTGGCAACAGCCTAGGGAGTGTGAGATGCATAAGGTTGGTATGAGGGAGCACAGGGGTTTGGATAAAAAGACTTGGAATGGCGTCAGTCAGAGAGACAGTTTGTTCTAGAAACTAAGATATATTTGTACTTGATTTATACTAATAATAAAGTGATTATACAAATCTGAACCCAGATTATGAACTTATTACATGGTGGCAAGCGGCGGAGACTTTATTAATGGCGTAAATTACAAGTGCAACCATCAAATGTAAGTGAAACAAAAGTACGTGTGTAAGGGACGCTTAGCCTAGAACACAGGTAAGAAGCAACAACCCCGGAACAAGCACGTGAAGAGACGCCAAGAAAATAGAATCGAATGCGAAGCTGAAGCCTAGCACAAAGGTAAATCTATTTGTCAGTAAAATAGTAGGCCTATAGAATCATACTGAATTAGATATGGCAAGTGCACGGAAATTATCAGAACTGGATTTTTCCGGAAATGTCAGTGAGAAATGGAAATTGTGGAAGCAAAAGTTTGAGATATATATGCGCGTCACCAAAGGCTACAAAGAATCTGATGAAGACCAGGTAGCCACACTTCTGAATGCAGTGGGGGACGAGGGCCTAAGTATATATAACACATTTGAAATACCGGTGGGTGATAAGCACAACTTGAATGCGATTTTGAAAAAAATTGACGAGTATTGTGCCCCTAGAAAAAACCTAGTATATGAACAAAGTGTTTTTTTTGGCTGCACTCAAACAGAAGGTGAGAAGTTTGACCACTTTTTAACTCGCCTAAAATTATTGGCAGGTTCATGCAAATTTGGGTCCCAACTAAAACAGCTATTGACATTACGTGTAGTCATGGGAATAAATGATATCACAATGAAGGAAAGGTTGCTGAGAATAGGTGATTTGACCTTGGAGAAGGCGGCAGACTACTGTCGGGCTGCTGAAGCTAGCAAAATACAAGCGATGGCGATGGAGGAAAACAAGACTGTCATAGAGGCTGTCAAGAAGGTGGATGGGCGTGATGACCAGCAGACTGGGAGGGGAAGACATCAGCCTAGTCAGAACACAACTGAAGTTCAAGAATACAATTGTAAGAAATGCGGGTACCGTCATGCGCCAAGGACCTGTCCAGCCTTTCGCAAGAAATGCAAGATTTGTAATGAAGAAAATCACCCCGCCAAGATGTGTCGGAAGCGGAGGCCCAAGATTGCAGAATGTGCGGTCCAGAATTCAGAAAGTGAGGATGATCACAACTCGGAACTGTATGTAACTACTATTATTAAGACGAAGGAAGACAATAAGGTATGCCTAATGAATAATAACATACTTAATAGTAAAAATTGTTCAAAAGGGATAAATATTGTAAATAAGCTCGGGTCATAAAGAATGGCTAGAATGTATTCAAGTAGAAGGGTACAAATTGAAGTGCAAAATTGATACAGGTGCGGAAGTGAGTATTCTGCCTTTGAATGAGTTCTTGAATTTGAAATTAAATGTATCATTGGTAAAAACTAATGCAGTGCTAGTAGCTTTTGGTGAGGCAAAAATTTACCCGAAGGGCAAAGTCATGCTGAAATGTAAGGGGAATAACAAAATGCCTGTAAATGTAGAATTTATGGTAACTGATTTGAATTGCAAACCGATGTTAGGGTAAGAAGCCAGCTTGAAGTTAGGGCTTATGAAACAAATGCCAGTCTCTGTAAACAAAGTGGAATTGAAAACTGTGAAAGAAGCTACAGGTATTGGTAACAGGGAACAGGTGATAGAAAAATATCAGGATGTGTTTCAGGGATTAGGTTATGCCAGGCAAACATAAGATAATCCTTGAACCTAACCATGTTCCTGTTATACAACCTTCTAGGAAAATTCCCTTAGCCTTACAAAACAGGTTGAAAGCTACATTAGTGTCTCTAGAAGAGAAAGGTGTCATAGAAAAGGTAACAAAGCCAACTAATTGGGCTAATAATCTTGTAATTGTCGAGAAACCAAATGGCTCCTTAAGACTTTGTCTTGACCCCATTGACCTTAATAAAGCCATTAAGCGTCAACATTACCCGATACCGACGGCAGAGGAGGTCTTGGTAAACTTAGTTGGAAAGAAATACTTCTCAATTGTTGACATGCGAGAGGGATTTTGGCAGGTCCAGCTGGATCAAGATAGCTCTGATCTGTGTACTTTTAATTCACCTGAAGGTAGATACAAATTCCTAAGAATGCCTTATGGTATCAAATCTGCCCCAGAAGTCTTTCAACGTCGTAACATAGAAAATTTTGGAGACATCAAAAATGTGCAGGTGATATTTGACGATATCATAGTGTCGGGGGAAACTATAGAAGAACACGACACTGCCCTAATTGCTCTACTTGAACGGGCCAAACTGCTTAATGTTAAATTCAATGATGAAAAATTTCAGTACAGAGTTCCAGAGGTCAGGTATATGGGTCACATTTTGACATCTAGTGGCCTACGACCGGATGCTGAAAGGATTCGAGCCATTGAGGAGATGCCAGACCCGACAAACGTGACGGAGCTTCGGAGATTCATGGGAATGGTGAATTACGTGGGACAATTCATCCCAAATCTGTCGGAGTTATCTGCACCTCTGCGTCATCTACTCAAGAAGGAGACCCAGTGGCAATGGAATCATGAACAAGCAGAATCACTGAAGAAAATCAAGGTATCACTTAGTACTGCTCCAGTACTTACATATTTCAATGCATGCAAACAAACCATACCATCATTGTTGAAACCGGAGATATGTACAGTAGGGTGGGCCGAAAAACAACATTTTTTTATTTTTAAGTCGTAATACCGCGGAAAAGTTGCGAATTGTGGAGACTAAAATTTTTTTTTTTTTTTTTTTTGAAAATCGGTTCATATCTTCCGGTCGCGCATGTGCTCTAAAATTTTCCAAAATTTGGAAAATTTGGATTTTTTTTTTTTTTTTTTAGTTGTTATACCGCGGAAAAGTTGCGAATTGGGAAGACTAAAAAGGGTAAAAAAAATAAAAAAAATAGGTTTATATCTTCCGGTCGCGCATGTGCTCTAAAGTTTTCCAAAATTTTGAAAAATTCACATTTTTACGATAATTTTTAATATTTTTAACATAGAATAAAATTTCAAATATGAAGAATTCGATCTTTTACATTCGGGAAGAGGCTAATTTAAAAATGTTAAAAATTATCGTAAAAATGTGAAATTTTCAAAATTTTGGAAAAGTTTAGAGCACATGCGCGACCGGAAGATATAAACCGATTTTTTTAAAAAAAATTACCCTTTTTAGTCTTCCCAATTCGCAACTATTCCGCGGTATTACAACTAAAAAAAAAAAAAAAAAAAAATCAAAATTTTCAAAATTTTGGAAAACTTTAGAGCACATGCGCGACCGGAAGATATGAACCGATTTTTAATTTTATTTTTTTATTTTTTTAGTCTCCACAATTCGCAACTTTTCCGCGGTATTACGACTTTAAAAAAAAAAATGTTGTTTTTCGGCCCACCCTAATGTACAGGGGTACGAGAAAAGTTACAATTAACACAGACTAAACAAAAACATTATTTTGACCGGAACACGAAGGACCTCAAACCACTGGAGAACGATGAGAGTGTAGTTCTGCGGCGTAATGGAATGTGGGAACCAGCTACAGTCATAGGAAAATTCCACACACCGAGATCTTACGTAGTAGAGAGACAAGATGGAACAATCATAAGGAGGAACAGAAAAGAGCTTAGAAAGTCCTTAAATCCTTCAGATCCTTCAGATTCATTTAGTCCTTCAGATCATTCACTAGTAGTTCTACCGGAGGTTACCGACAAAGATATTGTTGATGATATGCGGAACACAACACCTAACTCATGTGTCCCAACCATAATCCCAACAATAATCCCAAACAATATACCAGATCCATCTACTGAATATCCCAGGCCAAAGAGGGTCATCAGAGAACCTATCAGGTTTAAAGATTATGTAAAACATTGATTGAAGTGTGTTGATTGTTTGATTTGATAGTGTTTCTGTAAAATATTTGTGAACTTGATTTATATTTCAGGAAGTTACAAGTTTAAGTTTTCATAAAATGTAAATTCATAGTTAAGGTGTACTTAAAAATGAGCAACTTGATATATGTATCTTTGTATCTATGGAAAATGATTGAAAACCTGTACTAAAAGATAAGCATCTTGATATAAGTATCTGTGACGATTTGTTTAGCTAATCTTCATTCTGTATAGTATATTTAACTTCTTTGTTAGGGGAAAGATGTAATGAGTTTAGTAATAAAATGTAACAGTTGGCAACAGCCTAGGGAGTGTGAGATGCATAAGGTTGGTATGAGGGAGCACAGGGGTTTGGATAAAAAGACTTGGAATGGCGTCAGTCAGAGAGACAGTTTGTTCTAGAAACTAAGATGTATTTGTACTTGATTTATACTAATAATAAAGTGATTATACAAATCTGAACCGTTGACTATCAAAAAGCCGAAACCTGTCTTCATTCAAACATTGCCTCCAGATAAAATAGTTAGACTAAACCATTATTTACCAACGATTTGGTGCATTCAAAAGTTAGAACCGTTCTCAATCAAATAAGATATGAGTGTAGGCGCGGCATTACGAATGTCAATGCAACTTTAACTGAACACTCGGGTTTGATTGAGTTTGCCTGTTCTAAACTTGACTTGATGCCACTTCAAACTCTTGAAACAGGTAATTTTCAACCTCTATCAAGGGCAGGTGAGTTTATTCCTTGCTTTGCGAACGAATTGTCGAGAGTGTTGACATCCGGAAGTGGCAATTGCTTGTACAATGCGATATCGCTTAGTTTGAAAGGCTGCGAGGATTGGGCGCCTGTGTTACGCATGCTCGCTGCTCGGTCCTTCTTCGAACATAGAGGCTATTTCGAAAAGATGATTCTAAGTGACGGTGATCCATGGAATGTAATACGCTTCATTGATTCAGCTTCTCGTCTTACAAATTGGGGTAAATCAATGCACATACAGGCACTTTCCATTGCGCTGCATCGACCAATTTTTTGCTACCAACATTTCGTCAAAAGTGGTCCTTCAGATTTTTAGCACGCTTTATTCAACTTCATTGATACAAAAAAATACATAACATAGAAAAAACAATCATTGATTTACATATGAAGGTGAATGCCCACATGAGCAAGGCTTGTGTGTGGGCGCATAATATTTTTTGGTGATTCAGGTTAAGATGGCAGATGACGTTGAATTTTTGTAGTATTCAATGAAAGTATATAAAATTAATGTACATATGTGTATAAATAAAGTGCTATATAGTGTACAGTGTATAAAATATATATAAATGGTACCACTACTTAGGCGTTATTGAGGCTACTTATAAAATGGATTCTTAGTGTTATATTTTTTTTTTTGAAAAATATTATTACTAACTTATTTTTATAGGAATATAATACAAACTTGTGCTTTAATCTTACTTATTATAGAGCTTTTTTATTAAACACAAAGTAATATCCTAGTTGACCTAGGTATAGAATATTGTGATTATAATTTTGTAACATAGGATGGATCATTATTGGTTTATCTAGAAACTATTAACTTACATTATACTAACTTAACATTAAACTGAACTAAATAGGCTTACTTTGAAGCCTACATTACATATAGAATTACTTTTCAGAGATCATCATAAATTAATGTATCTAAGTGTGCTACTTTGTTTTAATTTTTATTAAAATTTCCTAGTATTTGTTTTTAAGGGGCTTGATACAAGTTACGTTATTAATAAGATTTGATATATATTCTCTGCCTACTTGGAACACCCATTCTTTCATTTTTCGTTTGAAAGAGTGTTTATGGTGTGCACGTATAGTAGCAGGGATGACATTGAATATTTTGGGGCCTAGGAAGTACCCATGGCGTTGGCCAATACTCTTAGTTTTCCTGGGAATGGCCAAGTTACCATTTTTCTTGCTTCTTGTTGAGATGCAATCAGTATTTTCTTCAGGTCTTGTCATGGGGAGAGAATGTAAGTGGATCATTAGGGATACAGTATACATTTGCCTAATGTCCATTAATTTGTGATTCTTGGATAGTTCATTTGTAGAGAATGTTTTTGGTTTTCTTGTGAGTATTTTTATTAGGTATTTTTGGATTAAGTTTAATGGTTCTAGATGAACGTTCCTTATGCCACCCCATCCTAGTATACCATATTGTATCTTTGAGCAAATAAGTGCATAATATACCAGCTTAAGTGTGTGAGTATTTAATACGTTTCTGAGTCTATAAAACATAAGGGTGCAGAACCGTAGGTGTGAACATGTGTCTTTTATTTGGTATTTCCAGTTAAGGTGACAATCCATTGTTATACCTAGGTACTTGGCACTTATTTTTCTTTCAATACTGCATTTACATAATAATGCATTTACATGCATTGGGTATGTTGCAATTTCTTGTGTGGATCTTAAGATTACCATGGAATTGGGGGGTTGCTAAGGATGCAGTGAAAGGAATAAATACTGTTTTTGATAGATTTAGTGTGAGTAGGTTATTTTGTAACCATTCATATATCTTTTGTAGTCCTGCTGATGCTAATTGTAGTGTGTTTTCCCAAGAGTTACTAGTGAAGAGGACCGCTGTGTCATCAGCATACATAATAATTTTGCCCTTTATATCCCGGTTACATAGTTCATTTACGTATATTAGGAACAGGATTGGTCCTAGGACAGTGCCTTGTGGTACTCCATAGTCTATGCCATATGGACTACTACATTCACTGCCTATATTAACATATTGTGTTCTTTGTGTGAGGTAGTTTGCAAACAGTTTGTGACTAGTGCCTCGGATACCGTATTTGTCAAGTTTATGAAGAAGTAGTTTATGGTCCACAGTATCGAATGCTTTGGATAAATCCAAAAGGACTACGAGAGGGTTTTGTGAGTTGTCCAATGCTTGATATATTTCACCAGTTAATTTGTAAATAGCATTGTTGGTACTTAGTCCTTCTCTGAAACCAAATTGATTTATAGACAGAATGTTATGCTTATTTAGGAAATTTACTATACGTGTTTTCATGCACTTTTCGAGGAGCTTAGAGAAATGTGTTAAAGTTGAGATTGGCCTATAATTTTCTTTGTTTAATTTGTTGCCAGCTTTATAAACGGGGGTTATGTAGGCCACTTTAAATGTTGATGGAAATACTCCATGCTCCATGCTTAGATTAAATATATGGCACAGTGGTTTAAGTAAATAATTTTGTAGGTATTTTATAGTTTTAACAGATATGTTGTCATGTCCTGAAGCACTGGAATTTTTTAGTCCTTGTATGTGTGCAGCAATTTCCTGTGGTGTAACTGGATGAAGGAACAGTGAGTCACGCGGTGTAGGGAATTTGTCTTTCTTCCTTTGTTTAGGCTTGCGCCTCGGACTATTACGATAACCAGTACTTGGGGGAGTATAAGTAGAATTATTGCTAATTATGTTTTCAGCGTAGGTACGTCCTAGTTCAGTGAAGTATTTCCCAAAAATTTCAGATATTTCTTTTGAGTCATTTGTTGTGTCATGGTCGTCTGTTTTTATCTTTGTGATTTCTGTAGTCTCTTTTTTGTTAGTATAGTCTGCAGCTTCTCTTATTACCTCCCAGGTCTTTTTAGAATCATGCTGAACTTCCTGAAATTTATTTTGATAGTAGGTTTCTCTTGTGTTTTTGATTAGAATACTTAGGTAATTACGGTACATTTTAAATCTGTTGTTTTCATGTTGTTCGATAGGGTTACCTTGGTTAGTGTTGATCAAGTTTTGTTTTTTTAGCTTTCTGTGCCATGTATCTCTGTGTCGTATGGAATTTATTAAGCCCATCGTGATCCATGGCTTTATTTTTTTATTCTTAGAGTGATGTTTTTCTACGTGTGTCGTTGTGTGCTTCTCTAAATACGAATTTAGTTTGCGAGTGAAAGTTTCACATGCGTCATCTGTATCGGTTATTGCGGTTACGTTGTTCCATGTTTCCTTAGCTATATCGGTGGCAAGATTATTGAAGTTAATTTTTGTGTAAGTTTTTTTGTTAGTTAACTTCTCTTTTGATTTTATTTGTGTGGAAGTGTTGTTGTGTTCTATACTTAGTAACGTAGAGTAGTGATCAGTGGTATGTGTTTTAATTATTGCTGCTTTAGTTTCATATATGAATATATATGAATATATATATATGAATTTATCATCAATCGAGTTTAAGACTGGCTTGTACTCAGGCAGAATACGTTTGGGAAACCATTTAATGTACTTTGGCCATAACGTATACACCGAAAATCAAACAGCAATAAACATATATCTTCACGACGACCATTTTGAGGCATTGTTAAAAATGACATCTTTCTGGTCGAAGTTCGAACCAAACACGCTCGCATACCCAACTGTTGATAATGCATGATTTAGATAACTTTAAACCAACATAGTGACCCACCTATAACCATTATCTGTTATTTGTCATAGTATAAAGACTTTTTAGTTCAATTCAATTTGCATGTCTTTTTTGTCTCAATTATTATGATTTACATTCAGATTACTATTGCCCTAAGTAAATGTTTTTCAATAACATCACTAACGAAACAACATGGCAAATGGTATTATTTAAAAACGGTGGTGGGTGGAACTCAAATACAGCAACGTCCTCGTCGTGAGTTCCGGATACTGGAAATATCAATGTCAACCAAATCCAATCTACAATCTTGTTTATGCATTATGCAATATGGCGCATAATGGCATTTCGTTTTACGTACCCTTACACCAACTTAAATTAAAATCCTTTAATTTATACATAATATCAATCAACTCAAATGTAAACTGCTTTGTTGCTTTGCTACACTGCAAATTGCTCGTTATCATGGAAGATTTTAACTTCCCGTAACTGGAGGCAAGCTCTGGCAGTCGTTTCGAGGACCTTTCCTCCTTACCTTGACCACCACCCCAACGACTACAGCCAAAACAACACGATGATGAGATAACAAACGATGGCTACCATGACATGAACACTCCCCCTTTCCTCCCCCTACCCGTGGCTGATTCTGACCAACATAGGACTTTCCTCCCACATCCCCTAAGCTAGAGTGGCGCATTAGGACCTAATGGTTAGCCTTAGATATGGGGAGGAAACAGAATGTTACCGGGTACTCTACACATGGCTCACTCACTCGTTTAGCAACGACTTTGGCGTTTCCCTAGTGTAACTTGCTATAAGTGCCAGAAACCTGGCCACATTTCCAAAGTTTGTAAAAGTAAAAAAGTCGAGCCTAAGCCTGATGCTTAACCGCCGGTGAGTACTTACTTAGTGCAGACTCAGCCTGTAAGTTCTTTCTTATTTTCTGTACAGAGTAATAAGTGTGCAGAGGATGAATTTAAGGCTACTGTGGAGGTGAATGGAGTGTCACTGAGGATGGAGGTGGATACTGGCTCTAAACACTCTCTCATTGGACAGTCCACGTTCAAGCAGCTGTGGCCTAGGGACCTGCCTGATATGTCTGAGTCGGAATACAGACTGAGAACTTGGTCTAAACAGGATTTAGGTGTGCAAAGGGTGGTACTAGTGGAAATAGGCCACGAGGGCAAGACTAACAAGCTACCGCTTTATGTCATGGATAAAGACGGTCCTAGTTTACTAGGTAGAGACTGGATTAGGGAGTTTGCATGGGTTATCGGTACAGGTAAGCCCAGTTAACAAAGTACAAGTGGAAGAGGTTAACATTCCTAAAGAGTTACATGGGCTGGAGGACGTATTCCAGAGTGGACTAGGTACGTAAACCGGAGAGGAGGTACATGTGGAGCTAGAACCAGGGGCGGTGCCTGTTTTCCGCAGTCACCGGTCCCCGCCGTTTGCGCTGAAGGAAAGGGCAGACATTGCGCTAGAACAGTTGCAGCGAGATTGAGCTGCAGAGGAGATTCTACACTACAAATGGGGTACACCAGCCGTTTTTGTTACAAAAGGAGATGGAACGATGAGGGCCCTAGCAAAAAAATCATTTGAAGAACAATTAAAAAAATCAATTGACCTCCAATTGGCCGACAACTAACTTTTGGAACACCAATTGACCAAATGATATCAATTGGTCAATTGGCAAGTATACCAACTGGCAAGTATACCACCAATTGACATCATTTGATACTAGTCAATTGACAGTGTTCCAAAAGTTAGTTGTCAGCCAATTGGTGGTCAATTGATTTATTCAATTGATATAGCCACTAGCAATTAACCATCAATTGACCTTCAACTAACATTCCAAAATGGCTGACATGACCTATTGGAAGTCATAGTCAATCAATTTTATACTGGGCTATAGCTCCCTTATAAGCCTATTTGCCCATGTGTTTGTCATAGGCCTATCTCACACTCACCTTGGGGGGGGGGGGGGGGGTAGCACCTATAATATTGATGTACATAGGGACATGTCTAAATGTTACTAATGTAGACGGGACGTGTTGTCGATGCAAGTCGTATCGTGCAGCGTGCTGTAATCGTGCATGATGCACATCAAAACCTCTAAATCTCTCTCCAGATATTTTTGGAAATTTTGACGGTGGTATTTTGAAAAGGATTTTTCAGATTCATTTAAAATGTATTGACTGTGTCAAATCTAAAATTTTGCATTATTTTAGCTCCAAACACAATCAACAAAATAAACGGTACTTGTTCATTAACGGGACCCCCCTCAATTTTGAGTTAATTGGTCCCACCATCGTCGTATTTTTTTTAATTATTTCTGTTTACAATAAATAATTACAACTTGCGAGTAGTTGAATATGACTCTGACAGTGAACTTGACTCACACGTTCAACGTGACTCAGGCGAGTACAGTCCATTGAAACGCGTAGGGCTACATGAGAGCAGTCGTCGCCGTGCAGCTGACATTGACGTTCACGGACACCAAAATGAACCTTCAAAATCTTTATCGTCGCTATTTTAAACGAAAGTACTTTTCCATTGACCTAGTCCTGTAAATATAAAATAGCGACGTTAAAGGTTTTGTAGGTGGAGTATGTTGGCGTAGGCTGTGTCACTCCTGGCGCAAAGTATGTAGCCGGAAAGGATGTTTTCGAGGCTTTGTTCGAAAAAATTGTGTTTTCCTGACCTCCTGAAACTCAGATGGAGTAGATGTAGTAGTTATGATTGTCTAATGAAATGTTTTTACTGATTTTTTTCATTTTTTAGAGGGGGTTCCGTTAATGAACAACTGTTTAAATTTCATTTATTACAGATGTCAGCATTAACTTTAAAAAAATATTATTGGTTTGTTTCCAAGAGCATTTTGAAAATGCTTATCTGCAAAAAGAACCAAAAACATAAGGATTTCGATTTGTCCTGCAAATGTACAATAGTAATTTTCGTTTTCGTTCCAAACAAACATAGGTAGGCCTAGGCCTTATGTAAAATATGTGTAGGCTTACAGTTCAGAAAAAAATGTTGGGACATTTTAAACATTTTGTTGTTGGTCTAAATTAGATATTAAAAGGTATTTTAATTTAAAACTATTACATCTCACTCTTTATACCTAATGGGAACAACAACCCTCCTGCCACATCTGGTATGATGCTGGGGGGAACTGTCGGTTTTCACCACAGCTGGCTCGACAGGTGAAGCCGTTGGACAAGTTGTTATCCCTCACATTCACAACTTCCTCACCAAGTGTGATAGCACTTCCAAAGTTCCTAAATTCCTGAATTCTATCAGGTGACACAGGAGGTCTAGTTCCATTTGGAATAAGGAATCTGCGATTTCTCTCCAGGGTACCACCATCATCTAGCAATACCTGATATGATCGTGGTCTTTCACAATGGTCTGTAACGACACCTGGGTACCACTTGTTGTCTTCCCTTTGTACTCGCACTTGTGAGCCTGTCCTGAGAGGAGAAAGATCATTTTCATGCTTATTGTTTTTTGTTTTTTTTATTTTATTTTATTTTTTTATTGAAATCATGCCTCGGTTTCCTTTTACTCTTAGAAACTCATTTTCTGGGATTACATTTGCCTGAGCGCCTGAATCTAGCTTAAAATGAATATATTTGTATGGTTTGTTTGATACCTGTATGCGTTCATGCCAGTCCTGATTGTCTTTGGTCTTCTTCACTAGGCCTATGATATTGATTTCACTTTGATTATTATCACTACATGCATCACCACTATCACTGTAACTTTCACTTTCTTCATTTAGGTCTACATTGTGAATGTTTGTCTTCTTTTTGTAGCATTGAAATTGAAAATGATTCCACTTTTTGCAGAAATCACATTGTTTTCCATAAGCTGGACATCTTCTTGCTGCATGATTTTTTCCGCAATAGGGACAGTGTTTGTTGTGGGGCGGGGCCTCTTGCTCTTGAAAACCGCGCCTTTCCAGTTGACTCCTGTTGCTGCGCGTGTCGACCCCGGAGCTCCTTCCTGTTGCCTGCCTCGACGACTTCCCGTGGCGCATCGCGTTTTGCGCACCTCGTGGTGAATCGAGGTTATGTTCGACATTATGTCTCTGTTTTCTGTCTTTTGGAATATAATTTACAGACCTGGCTTCTTCAGAGAACTCTTTCATGTGTGCCTTTGATAGCTCCGCAGCCTTGCATGTATTAATTGCCTTGGTCAGCGTTAATGTGCTGTCCTGAAGCAATCTTTCACGTACGGTTTCATTGTTGATGCCTATCACCACTTTGTCTCTGATCATTTCTTCTTGCAGCGTACCAAACTCACAAGTCTTTGCCTTTGCCCTTAGATCGGTGAGGAATGAATCAAATGACTCACCCAAGTTTTGGTTTCGTGAATAAAAACGATGTCGTTCGTATGTGACGTTCTTTTTTTCGGCGTGAATTAGTCCTCGAACTGTTGAATCAGATCCTCCACCTTGGCTTGTGGTATATTAGGAAACGTATTATATATTTCCAGTGCTTCGTCACCGATGGTGTGTAGTAAAATCGCACATTTTGTTTTCTCTTCTTTTTCATTTATTCCCGTCGCGAGCATGTATACCTGGAATTTTTGCTTCCATAACCGCCAGTTATCCGCTAGGACGCCGTCAAATTTCATTGGTTTCGGTTGTTTTAAATCCATTGTGAGTCACTGATTCTACTTAATGCTTAATATATTATAATATGCTTTGATTATTGTGACTTTTTTCCGAGTGCGCCATGTGATGGGTATAACCGTAAATAATAAGTAGGAAGATACGTTATTGAATACGTGTTTTATTGAAGGTACGCCATTACATTGCATCGCTTGGCCTAGACCAACTCGATATATCGATTGGTCCACAACAATCGATTATGACCATAAGATCGATCTATTACAGGGCCTATAGTCATATAATATTTATTTCAAGTGTAGGCCTACCTTAGCCGAATCATATAAAATAAATTTTTGTTTATTCTAATTTTCCTAGAATTATTTGAATACTATCATGTTTTGGTTTAATTGTCAAATTTCTAAAATATGAGAGTAGCAAAAAGGTGCTGGAAAGTGAAAAGCAAATATTTCTGGGAAATTGAGTCAGACTCAGGTACCTAGGCCTACTGACTACTGAGTAGACCTACATTTATTTTTCTAGGCCTCCCTAGGCCTATAGTTAATAGTTGGGCTCCAATGCTCCATCTTGCCAACCGTGATCGTACCAGGCCAATGGCTAAAAGAGTATTTGGAGTGCAACAAAGAAATCTCTGAACTTTGCAAGGTAACCAGGCACACCCTGAAGCCACAAGCATAGACCTACATAGCAGCATAAAGTGGTGAATAACCAATGTTAGTGCAGTTAGCCTGAAATAAGGCATGGGATAAGGAACCAGTACTTTTAAGTTTAAATTCAAATACCACGGATGGTAATTGATCAATAATCACTGACCTATTATCCCTTCACAACCCACTGCTTTTTATTTGTCTAAAAATTTCTTAAAATAAGGTAGCCTACCTAGGCCTAGGGCTACTAACGGTGTCAAGATCAATTTCATCCATAGTCAAATTAATATAATTTGCATGCCTATTATTTCAATTGAGCTTCCAGCTGGGCTACTAAGCAAAAAAGAAAACAATTGGAGCTATTGAGCTAATAAATAATAAGTAGGCCTACGATAGCCTACCTAACCTAAGTTAGGTTGATGTAGACACAAACATTTAGGCCTACCGCAGTTGTAATTAACTTTTAGGCCTACATTAACTGATTAAAATGTTGAACTCATTTCATTAGAATCTCTTATTTTATTATTCACGTCATACAATGTTACACAACGCAGAGTAGTCGATTGCAGATTTTTTTAGAATTATATAAATTTTAGAATTTGTAAGATTGCTAGTATTTTGTGACTTTTGGGTAGCCTGGTAGACAATAACTTCACAGTGTAACTGGTATAGCATACACTGCACTGATTGTTGAGAATCTCCTCACTTTATGAAGACTTTGCAAGTAACAGGTAGGCCTACCGGTACTTGAAAGTTTGGAATGTGGCAGCCATCCATGGAAATTAATCTGCAAACAATCACATCCTAATTTCAGAATTATGAAATATAGGCTACGCAATTAACAACTGTAGGCCAAGGAAGGACAGGTAGGTAGGGTAAACAGCACCTAAATAATAAGTATAGGGTCTATCCTGTCGGACTACTACAAATTAGGCCTACAGCGTTAAGAGCTAGGAAATAAATTTTACCAGAAATCAACCAATCGTGGTTGCCAACACATTTAAAATAGGCCTGCCTAACAATTTTGCACTTAAGATTGGACTGAACCGAGCCAGCCGGCTTTAAGGCCGATGCACAATTGCTCGTGAAGCAAACCGACGGGAACAAATCAAATAAGTAATAAGTTTTAATTATAGTCCTATTTGGTTATTTTGTTATTCCGCATATTTGTATTAATTTAATTCGCATATTACACGCGTAAACCATCAATCAGCTGATAAAATAGTGTCGAGACGTGCACATCTTCATTCTGATTGGTTCCAGTAACGTACGGAACGGGAACGTTAAAGAAAGTTAAAACTTGGTGATGTTCCCGTTGTCGTTGCCGGGATACGGTAACGACCGGCAACGGGAAGCTTTATTGTGCATCGTGTCGTAAACTGTTATAACGTGTGATTCCTTTTTTCCCGTTATCGTTACCGGGCAATTGTGCATCGGCCTTTAATCTGCTTGCAGCTTTAGGCTACAAACTCAAACTAAAATATTCTTAATATGGGCTAGAAGCACTAATAATAGTTTCAGTTTCAGTTTATTTAGGAAAACAAACAACAATACCTAGTTACAGTTTTAAATAGTTTTCACCATAGGGCCTGGTCCATTTTCGATTAACACAAGTTCTTACAAATAGGCCTACGCTACGGCCAATAAGTTATAGCCCTGATAGGCCTGTAAAGAAAAGGCAGACTTTTGCTGGGTTTAGATTTATAAAATGCAGGTTAGGTCACCATTCAGCCTTAACCTAGGCCTAGAAGGACCTAGGGCCCATGGACTAGGCCCTAGCCTAGCTAAACCAAAGGCTAGGAAGGAAGGCCTTGGGTCTAGGCTAAAACCCTGGGCCATAGAACCCCCAGAACTCAAGACCCAAGATTAATCCACAGAACCAGGAAATGGTTGTAAGCCAGGCCCTAGCCTTAGCCAGTGTAAATGTATGAAATTGGGTTTCAAGGTCTTAGGCTAGAGCTAAGGGGAGAGGCCCGGGCAGCCTTATTCGTAGGGCTAGGCCTAGGGCCCTACTGGTTAGCCTAGGCCTAGGGTAGGGTGTCCCAAAAAAAAGCATTTTTGAAAAATAAAAGTCTCACCATTCAAAAAGTTTAATAATACCATTAAATTAACACTTGTAAAATTTAAGCTAATTTGGTTGAAGTTAAGAGGTCCCCCAAGGGCTTCCAAAGTGGCGTTATTTGGCCAAAAAAGCTTCAAACCATACACAATTAACACGGTGACGTATTGATAGCATACAATGATATTTCATATTAAATATCTACCAAATTAATATTTATGAGTTTGGCTTAGAAGTTAATATATTAAAAAATTGTAGGAAAACCATAGGCCTAAGTTATAAACTTTTGTCTAGATAAGATAAGATAAGATAAGTTTATTCTTCATTTAAGACAATTTTTTACAAATTAATCTAATCTCTAAGGAGATGTGCGAAGAGTTATGTACCTAAACCATCCAAACACAGTTGAATTGTAGGCCTAGGTACATTTAAAGTTGAGTAAGGAGACAAGTAGGCTAAGTCAGATAGCACCTCATGTGACAAGCAATAAATAAAAAAAAATGGTAAAATCTTAATAATAAAAACTACAATTTACGTATAGTGCTACACTTTTAAGGAATTGTATAATAGGGTGCTGTATTGGATTTATTCATTGTATAATTAATCCTACAACAACAGCAACTACTAACATTTGTACTAGCCTTGTATCACTACAAAAGTTGCTGTGTGTACCAACCTTGAGAGATCTCTCTCTCTCAAAACATGGCCTCAGATCTATCTTTGTAATTCTAAATTGTCATTGTTTAATAACTAAATAAAACATCATAAATAGTACCTTGAGTGTTTACAAGTTATTAAAAACAATACATGGTGTTCAGAAGTGGTGGATGAATAAGAGGCACAACCAGAAACATAAAAAACGTAAGTAAAAAGATGTTATTAAAAGCCACATGGTAGCTAGATAAAAGTTAGGTTAGAACCTAGGCTGGCATATCGGAAAATGATGTCTCAAAACGGAAATAGTGAGGGCCTAAGTCCTGTAACAGGTCAACAACCTATAATAGGCCAAGGCGCAACATCTTCTTTTTATATCCAACCTCCAGGCCAATTTGATTTCTCACAACCAAAAGAGTGGGAACAATGGTGTGACAGATGGGAGAGGTTAAGGAGTTGTGCAGAGATAAATCTAAAACCACAGAAGGTACAGGTAGACCTATTTATCTATACTTTGGGATCCATGGCTGGGGAAATATTGAAATCATTTCGCCTAACTACCGATGAACTGAACACATATGATGTAGTGTTCCAAAAGTTCAAGGAAAGATTTGAGCCTCGTAAGAATATCATATATGAGCGAGCTCGATTTTACAAACGATGCCAGAGGCAAGGAGAGCCAATAAGCGTTTTCATAAATGACTTATACAGCATTGCAGAAAATTGCGGTTTTAAAGAACTAATAGAAGAGTTTATTAGAGATAGGATAGTAGTAGGTATGCTTGACGGAAAGTTAAGTGAGCAACTACAAATGGATCCTAGTCTAACTCTTGATAAGGTGATTGACCGAGTGAAACAAAAAGAGTCGATACACCAACAACAGGCTATTGTGCGTAACGAAGACGTTGGTCAGAATGTTGACGCTATTCGAAAATCGAAACCTCAATACAAGAATAAATCTCAGACTTATTCGAAACCATCGGGTGAACAGGACAAAAAGCCTAATTCACAGTGTGGTAGATGTGATTATAAACCAGGCCATAAATACAAATCATGTCCAGCTAAAGATAGCGCGTGTAATAAATGTAAACGTAAGGGGCACTGGGAAAAAGTATGCAGATCTAAAAACGTCAACGAAGTCAACGTAGAGAAAACGTCTGAAGATGATGCTTACTGCGGAGCAATAGACTCGCAGGACAAAAACAAAGCGTGGCATGTTAACTTCTTAATAAAGAAGCACAAAATTAGTTTCAAGATTGACACGGGGGCGGATGTTACCGTTATTCCAGAAGCTACGTTCAAAAGCATAGGCCTACGCCAAAATGCGAAAAGTGAGAACGAAGGTCTTAATCTAATTTATACTTCGAAGAAACTATTTGGTCCAGGCCATCAGCCAATAAAGGTGATTGGAAAAATTACTGTTCCTTTAAAATGGAAAAAAGTTACAGTGATGCAGGACATCTATGTTGCAAAAGAAGTGAAAGAAGCGTTACTAGGAATGCCTGCGATAACAGCATTGAATATGTTAAACTTTGTTGATAGTATAAAAACTAAGGAAGAATCAAGCCTATCCAATCCAAATAGGGCTAGTCCAGAACAGAAATATCCTAAATTGTTTAGTGGTCTAGGGAAAATGGATACTGAGTTCAAAATATCGCTTAAAGATAATGCAACACCATATGCAGTTACAGTACCTAGACGAATAGCTCTACCGCTCAGAGAACCAGTGAAGAAGGAACTGGAAAGAATGGAAAAAGAAGGTGTAATAACTCGAATAGAGGAGCCTACTGATTGGTGCTCACCGTTGGTCGTAGTTCCAAAACCAGACAAAAGTCTTAGATTGTGTGTTGATTTCACAGAACTAAACAAGCATGTTCGAAGAGAAAGACACCAACTACCCTCAGTTGAAGAAACTATAGCCAACATCCAAGACGCAAACTTTATATCGAAGTTAGATGCAAGTTCCGGTTATTGGCAAGTACCACTAGATAAAGAATCAGCAAAACTTACCACCTTTATTACTCCGACAGGCCGATATTACTTTAATAGATTGCCATTTGGAATAAGCTCCGGGCCAGAGTACTATCAAAGAAAAATATCCCAAGTCCTAGAAGGACTAGAAGGAGTAATTAATCACATGGATGATATTGTTGTAACTGGGAAAACACAAGCTGAACATGACGAGCAACTGGATAAAGTGCTTAAGAGATTAAGCGATGCAAAAATTACGTTGAACGAAAGCAAATGTCAGTTCAATGTAAAGTCAGTAAAATTCCTAGGATATGTGATTGGTACAGATGGTGTAAAACCAGACCAAAGAAAGGTTGAAGCTATCAAGAACATAAAGAAACCAAGCAATATCACCGAGTTACGAAGACTCCTAGGAATGGTAAATTTTCTAATGAAGTTTCTACCAAATGCAGCTGAGGTAACGAAACCTCTTCGTGACCTGTTGAGTAAAAACGTTGAATGGTCATGGGGAACATATCAGGAGAAAGCTTTCAATAAAGTTATTGAAATGTTATCCTCCGCTCCAACCTTAGCTATATATAATCCTAATCGAGAGACAAGAGTTTCCTCGGATGCATCAGCATATGGATTAGGAGCGATGCTCGAACAACAACAAAACGACATGACATGGCGTCCAGTTATGTATGCATCACGCAGCTTAAGTCAAGTTGAACAACAGTATGCGACCATAGAAAAAGAAGCTCTCGGAGTAACCTATGCATGTGAGAGATTTCAAAACTATATCATTGGATTAAAGGGGTTAGTGATAACTGATCATAAACCTTTGATAGCCATTCTTGGAAAACAAACCATTGAGTGAACTTTCACCGAGACTACAAAGAATGCGCATGCGCCTAATGAGATTCTCCTATGAAATCAAACATATCCCTGGAAAAGAGTTATGTGTTCCAGACACTCTCTCCAGAGATACTAGGAATATTGTGGCGAACGAACGTGACATTCTGCTACAAGATTCAATAGATCTTATGTCGGTCAAGTAATACTGCAACTTCCATGAGTGATCATCGATGGGAGAGTATAAAACAGTGTCAGAAAGAAGACAATGTTCTAACACAAGTGACAATGTTTATTCAAGATGAGTGGCCTCATAATATTCGTAATAATCCTGCGAATATCAGTATTATAAAGTACGAAACGAGTTAACAGTAAATGAAGGAGTAATCATAAAAGGTGACAGAGTAGTTATTCCGTATAAAATGCAACACGAAATGTTAAAATGTTTACATGAAGGTCATTTGGGTATAACCAAATGTAGAAGAAGAGCACACGATGCAGTGTGGTGGCCTACTGTAAATGAAGACTTGAAAGAACTCATTTCCAAATGTAAAACATGCATTGAAATCGTAATAACCAGGTAGAACCATTAATGCAATCAACTCTTCCAGATGACCATGGATAACAGTGGCAACAGACATATTCACACTAGAAGGTGTTAACTACTTAGTTATAGAAGATTACTTTAGTCGTTTTCCAGAAGTTGTCAAGCTAGACAAAATGTCATCACAACACATAATCGGAAAAATGAAAGCAGTATTTTCAAGATTTGGAATACCAAAAGAGGTACGAGCAGACAACGGTTCTCAGTTTGACTGTCAAGAATTCAGGCAATTTGGTCAAGAGTATGGGTTTAAATTAACAACAAGCAGTCCTCATTATCCAAAAAGTAACGGGATGGCTGAAAGTGGTGTGAAGGTAGTCAAGAATATCTTAAAGAAGGCAAAGCAAGAAGATCCTAACAAAGCACTACTAGTATATCGATCAACAGCACTCGAAAGTGGCTATAGTCCAGCCGAACTCCTAATGGGACGTAAGCTTAGGACAACGCTTCCTATGTTGGATTCAAAACTTACTCCAAGTGGCCTGATTTGAAGCTGTTTAAAGAACAAGATCACAAAATGAAAGAAAATCAGAAGAGAAACTACGATGATAGACATCGGGCTAAAGAACTTCCTCAACTTAATGATAATGATGAAGTTTGGATTGTAGATTTAAAAAGATATGGAAAAGTATTGGCCGAGCATCTCAACCAAGGTCATACTTCGTGGAATCGAATGGTCGAACATTAAGAAGAAATCGATACCACCTAATACCTACGGGAATCCAAGACATGTCCCTTCCTAACATTCCTCTTGATGTTGAGTTAACACAGGTTCCAAAGACAGTACCAGAGCCAGGATGTCGACAGGAGATTTCCCTGCCGATACCGAATCCAGATCCAGGGGCGAGCCCGTCTACTGGTGAACGCGTACAAGATCAAGCGGAAAGTTCCAAGCCAATAGAAGCCCGGAAGGAAAGTATCCATCCTCCCGAGGTGTCCAGAGAAATCATCAGATCAAGATTTGGCCGTTTAGTAAAATCAAGAGATCGGTTAAATTTGTAAACTATGATTAATCATGTATAATACGTACATAATCTTACTTTTCTGATTTGTGTTAATTCCTCTTAAAGAAAGAAAGATGTATTGGATTTATTCATTGTATAATTAATCCTACAACAACAGCAACTACTAACATTTGTACTAGCCTTGTATCACTACAAAAGTTGCTGTGTGTACCAACCTTGAGAGATCTCTCTCTCTCAAAACATGGCCTCAGATGTATCTTTGTAATTCTAAATTGTCATTGTTTAATAACTAAATAAAACATCATAAATAGTACCTTGAGTGTTTACAAGTTATTAAAAACAATACAGGTGCCTTATAGAGTAAACATGTTTGCAGGCTTATGCCTAGCTGTAGGAATATAATACAATACATAAGATATTATTACACTAACATAACATTGTCAAGGCCAAGGGGTGTAGGCTACTTCAAACCTTTGAAGATACATATTTTCAATATAGAATTTGCATATCAACTCATTTTTCTGGATTTGCATAATAATATTTGCATGTCAACTTTAATTATAATTGGTAATTAATATTCCATTGCCATTTAATTTCATCCACTTAATTAAAGCATCAATTCACTTGGCAGTCAATATTTATTCTAATTAATATTGATTTAGTTAGGAACATCTTCACAACTGGAGATTTTTCTAGATGCATCGAAGGCTAGGTTCAAGGTTTTAAAAGCCTCATGAAGCTTATTTTAGCTGGGAAACAGTCGACCAAACATGTAGTTCACCATTGATAATTGTTTTCAAAGAAACGAGTGAAAAGGCGAGATGTTCGCTGGAGACAGTAGTCTGAGTCTAGATAAAGGACTTGCCGTGTAGCTAGGCAGGCTTGGAGACGTTCAGTCCAGGGGATTAGTTCAGTCAAGCGCAGTGTTGGCCTAGTTTGCTGATTTAATCTCACTTCGTGGTATTGCAATGCGACGCAGGTTGAAGCTAGTTTTAGACCTATAATAAGGGTCGAGTTCACTTGATTCCTACACAAAGGGCATAAGTCCACGCATTTTTCTTATGGGTTGAGGGATCTCAAGTTGAGTAGGACAGAATATTTAATTGGCCAGTTCCGTGGAACCTGAGGGGCGATGACTGTGTTCATGAGAGGCCAGGGTTGGATTTTAGTAAAACGGAGAGATTCTCAGGGCAGTCGAGTCGAACATGGAGGCTCTGACGAGTGTCACCTGGAGAGCATGTGGTCGCGTTCGTAACATTTAGAGGGGCTACACTCAGTTACCGTACCGGTATTTACGGAAGGTCTGGTGATTAGTGTGAGAGAGTCTAGGAGAGAATTTATGCAAATTGTATCAGTTTTTTAACGTCAATAATTCGTCGAAGTGTCACTGTTACATCTGTTTCATGTGTGCAGTGTGAATATAAATTAATTGTTTTTATCTTTTCAATGCCTTTTGCCAACGGCAATCAAACCAAATGTTACTGTCACAACAGTTCGAGTGCAGAACATAATTGTATCGTTATCTAAATCAACACGCGTCCACGGACAGCAACAAAGTTAATCGTCATTTCATAAAACCGTCATTAAGTAAAGACAATTGAATCTTCAACGTAATCTTCACATTAAATAGGCAAGTATAAGCCATTTAATGTGAATAACAAATTGAGCTACGAGATACTCGTCTAAAGGGGGACCAATCGTGTGAGCAGAGTGGGGTCCTGACAGCCCAGGATCGACACCAGCAGTACCTGTGTACACCAAAGCCCTCACATACAGCTTCGTACCGCATCAAGACAGCAAATATATCCCTTGTGCATCAAGATAGTGATTACAATAGTGAATTGTGCATCGATATAACCCGTAATTACATCATCTCATCGTACAATCAACAACAATAAAACGGATTATAAACCAACGGCAGAAGGATAAGTACCTGTCATAAGACAGTATTGTTTATAATTGTCAAATGTTTTTTTCTATTCTTTAAATGAATCATCATAACATGTCATAAATGTCTGTCTAATTTTAATCGCAACAGATAGGAATAACGAGCTCGTAGATAGGTAGGTAGGTAGTGTGATTATTTGTATCACCATTTACAAATGTTCAATAGTGAACCAGGCATTGTTCAACTTACTGATGCATTATCTCTGTAGTTTGGCATTCCCAACAATCCCATTCACTCAACCTAGGCTATAGGCATTGTTGCCGGCGCACATAGACGCTGAGGCGTCAAGGGACAACTCCCATCCACGGGACAGATAAAGGTAGGATCTGAAGTAGAGTTATGATTTGATTTTCATTTAATTGCTAATTTAGTGTGAGGTAAATTTGTTAATTTTAATTCTAATTTTATCTTGTGCGAACTAATGAGCTAGTATTATTACTAGGTAGATTTTGGGGGAATATTCCTAGCCGGGCAAGCAGAATAATTTCCCGTGTACTTCAGAATTTGTCTCCCAACTAAGGGGCATGAATATTTACCGCGACCCGAGATTTCTTTTTAAATTTTTGCACCAATTGTGAGCGTGTACATCACAACATGCTAATAGGAAAAGAGTCAATATCAATAATAACTTATAATATACGAAATATTATATATTCTTATTACGTTTTCTAGTCAGGATGGATTAATAGTTTACAAATAACGACGGATTACATTTTTAGTTGACTGTTTATTGATACAATGACAATACAGTAAAGTGCGGGAGTCCTACTTTTTAGGTCCCACCAAACAACTTAGAAATCTTCTACCTAGTACCAACCTAACAACATGATACATGTAGTTGTTGTTGTTGTCAGTTTTCAAATACCTTTATATAACATCCCCTTTTCTAAACTGAAACATTACTATTCAACAACATACTGAGAAGTACAATTATTTGTTTTACAATTCTAAAGATAGGGTTACAAAGATAGAATTGCTTACTTAAATTACAAACTAGTTATATAAGTCATAAATCATAATCAAAAGTTGCTTAGCGCTGATAGTCTAACAGATAACGAGGCAGTTGTTTCTTTCGAGTTGGCCTAGTTATCGTTTGAGACAAAGGAGGTTCTAAAACTAAAGGATCAATCGGAATCACTGGTTCTGGAAGGTGATTTGGTTCTTGGGACAACTCTTCCGGAAGTGGCTGTGTTACTATGGGAGGAGGGTTTACAGACTGGTGCAAATCTCTTCGGTTCCTACGGAAATCTGCGTTGTTGGCCGTAGTAACGATGTAAGACCGAGGCGATTCATGTATTCCCTTTACGATGGCTTTCTCCCATGTATCTCCACGTCTTATTCTGCAACTCTCTCCTATCTTTAGTTCTGGTAGAGGACGAGCCGATCTATCATAAAACTTCTTCTGACGACATTGTTTTAGACGAAGGGCGTCCGTAACCTGTGTTTCTACTCTAGGTTCTAATAGAGACTTGGATATCGGCAACTTTGTGCGAAGATTTCTGCTCATTAGCAATTGTGCTGGAGATCTGTTTATGTCCTTAACTGGAGTTGATCTGTATTCTAAAAGAGCTGTATAGATATCTGTCCCTTCTGCATGTGCTTTACGGAGCATTGTTTTACCAATCTTAACTGCACTCTCTGCCATCTCATTAGATTGGGCATATGTTGGGCTTGATGTGATTATTTGGAAATCCCATTCTCTTGCAAATTGTTTGTATTCGTAGCTCATGAATGGCATATTGTCGGAAACTCCCCACTCTGGGATACCATTATGTGAGAACACCATTTTCATATTTTGGATCACATCTTTAGCTGTTTTGCCTTCGCACTTAATGATTTCTAACCATTTTAAATAGTAATCAATTATCGCCAGGTATGTCACTCCACTATACTCTAGGAAATCGGCAGCAATCTTCTGCCATTGCCGATCCGGAATTTTATGAGGAAGTAATGGCTCTTTTGAGTTGTTTCTCTGACACTTCTCACAGATCCAGCACTTGGACACTGTGTCCTCGATTTGCTGGGTCATGCCAGGCCAATAAAGAATTCCTCGTGCTCTCGCCTTACATTTCTCCATGCCCTGATGGCCCTCATGAATTGAATTTAACATTTTCTCACGCATTGTTTGAGGTACAAGTAGCTTCTTTCCTACAAACACTAAACCTTCCGACACAGAGATCTGTTCCTGCAGTTTCCAATAAGGCTTTACACCTGGTTCAACCTCGGAAACTCGTCTTGGCCATCCTTCTGTGTGGTAGTGAATTATTCGCTGAAGGACTGTGTCAGCTAAAATTGCTTTTTGAATTTCCTCCCTCTTTGCAGGACTAATGGCTAAATGTTTTTCTACTGTATGTACAATGACGTTAAGTTCTGGATCATCCTCAACCGGGTCCATTAGATAGGCCCTTGATAGTGTATCAGCCAAGAACAACTCTTTGCCAGGGTCATACGACACATTTAAATCATATCTTAACAATTTAAGTAGCATTCGCTGAAGCCTAAATGACACTAGATTTAGCTCCTTCTTCACGATAACGACAAGTGGTTTAGGATCAGTATGTACATTTACGTTTCTACCGTACACGTATTGGTGAAATTTTTTTACACCGTACACTATTCCAATCATTTCCTTTTCAATCTGAGCATAATTTTTCTCTGCTGCAGTGAGACTGCGAGATGCATATGCAATTGGTAGAGAATCTTGCATCAAGCATGCACCTAACCCGTCTTTCGAGGCATCGGTTTGTAAAACTAGGGGTTTGGCTTGATCATAATATTGCAAAACAGGTGCATTGCACAGTTTCTCTTTTAAACTAGCCAATGCTTTCTCATGTTGAGGCTGCCATTGCCAATCAACATCATTTTTTAACAATTCCCTTAATGGGGCAGTGGTATGTGAAAGTTTGGGTACAAACTGAGCTACATACGTGACCATGCCTAAAAATCGGCGTAAATCTTCCTTACTTGTTGGGCGAGGCATCTCAACCATTGCTCGAATTCTGTCCTTGTCTGGTTTGAGTCCTTCCGATGTTACCAGATGTCCTACGTATTTGACAGAGTCCACTCGTAGTTGCATCTTCTCCTTGTTGAACTTCACTCCATACTGCTTGGCTCTCTCTAGCACTGCAAGAAGTATCTGATCATGTTCCTCTACAGTTGTGCCTGCAATTATTAAGTCATCAAACACAATCCACACTCCCGAATATCACCAAATATTTTCATGACCTCCGTTTGGAATATATCTCGTGCCGAGCTGACACCAAACGGAAGCCTTTCAAAGCGATATCTGACGAAAGGGGTCTGAAAAGTACAGTAGTCAGCACTAGAATTGTTTAATTGTATATGCCAAAAACCGTCCTTCATGTCCAGTATTGTGAACACTTTTTTTCCGTTCATACGAATCGCGACATCTTTGGCAGTCGGAATTGCAAAATGTTCCCGCTTAATCGCCATATTTAAATCTCTAGGATCAAGACAGAGACGTAGACGTCCATCTTGTTTCTCCACTATAACGAGACTACTGACCCAGTCAGTAGGGTGATCTACTTTGGATACGACTCCTTGTTTTTCAAGAGTGTTTAAGGTTTCTTTCAGTTTGGGTTGGAGCTGAAATGGGACCTTTCTAGGGGCATGAATAACAGGATCTACCTTATCGTTTAAAACCATGTTATGCTCACCTGGGATTTTCCCTAATCCTTCAAACAACTCACTGTATTGAGCTACAATACCCTCTTTAGTCTGAATCCACTGTCCAAGGTTTCTAGCTACATTAACCTTGTCCACTTTTCTAATAAGGTTCAGTTTCTGACATCTTACTAGGCCTAGCAATGGTTGTGACTCTATGTCAGCAACAATAAAATCTAATTTCATAGGTTCATTGCTACCCTTGGTACAAGCTAACTCTACTACACCTCTAGGCTTGATTCTATGATTCCCGAAGGTGACCAATATTGTGTTGGTATCTCTTACCTTGTTTTTAGAAGATAGGCCTAGGCTGTCAAAAATTTTACCTGGTAGGACATTCACCTGAGCACCTGTATCTAGCTTGAAAGTTACATTTTTATCACAAAAGTTTTTTAAATTAGTAAGCCACACATCCTTCTCAACTTGTGATACAGACTGTTCTTCTAGTAAGTGAACTACATACTCATTTTCTTCAAGTGTCACTTCTTTACCTGTTTAGGGTTAGGTTTCTTGTTGAAACACATTGAACTATAATGATTATTTTTATGACACACATAACACTCTTTACCAAAAGCAGGACAAAACCCTTGGTAGATGTTTATTACCGCAACTGCGACAGTCAAAAGCTTTAGTCCCAGTTTTAGTTGTGGTCGTTCACTGTAGCATTTATCAGTTTTGGTTCGCTAGTACTGGCTGATTTTTTCTTAGGGTTGCGATTGGCGCTTTGTCTTCACAATGTTTATTTCACTTGGAACTAGGCCTACCTGTGGGTCCCGGAGCTGCTCGAGTTGTTGTTTTGATACCTCAGCCGCCCGGCAAATGGTGATGGCTTTGTCCAAGGATAGGGCACCGTCTCGGAGTAACTTTTCTTGTAGCGAGAAATCCCGGATCCCAAACATGATTCTAGCTCGGAGTAGGTTGTTCAACTGATCTCCGAAATCACACGTGCCTGATTTGGTACGGAGCTCCACCAAGAAACTATGAAACGGCTGTCCTTCTTTCTGTTTCACATTGAAGAAATTAAACTGTTCCATTATTATGTTCACCTTGGCAAGCAGTGTTCCTCAAATTTCATCAGTACCAACTCGTACTTCTTCTTGTCTTCTGGGGGTTTTAAACAGGAAGTTGTTGAAAATGGGCTGAGCGTCGGGTCCTATTAAGTTTATCAACATGGCAATTTTTCTAAGATCTGGCTTTGTGTCCAAACCTGTGGCAGAGATGTAAGTCTTAAACTCCTGCCTCCAAGCCTTCCATTCTACACGTGGATTATCGTTAATTCTCAACACGGGTGGAACACGAAACCCTTCCATTATTATTCTTGTAATATATAATGGTAGGCCTAGGCTAGGCTATGCGCGGAATGAATATTCACTCGTTTTTATATTTTTTTAAACATGTGGTCGGCCCCGCCTAACCTCACTTTTTTTAAAAACATTTTTATAATCGCGCTCTACGAGATAAACTTGTAAATAAACTTGAATCCTATTTTATGACACCATATTATATATTCTTATTACGTTTTCTAGTCAGGATGGATTAATAGTTTACAAATAACGACGGATTACATTTTTAGTTGACTGTTTATTGATACAATGACAATATAGTAAAGTGCGGGAGTCCTACTTTTTAGGTCCCACCAAACAACTTAGAAATCTTCTACCTAGTACCAACCTAACAACATGATACATGTAGTTGTTGTTGTTGTCAGTTTTCAAATACTTTTATATAACACGAAACATGTAACATAATTATTTAAGATGAGGAAGTATACCCAGTAGAATTTAAGAATGTGGTGATCAAAGGTGATCACTGTTTGCAATAGCATAATAAAACAACAACAAACAACAACAATTTAACATGAAATGCTAAGGAACTTTTCTTTGTACTTCTGAACAGAATAAAAAGATTCACTATTTAACATATTTTTTAACCTAAGTTTAAATAAGGATACACTAGTGGATTCTTTAATCTCACATGGTAGAGCATTGTAAAGTAAGGTTCCCTGGTAAACTGGACTCTTTTGGCATTGAACCGAAGTTTGTCTATGAATTCGGAGGAAGTTTTTTTGACGCGTGTTATGCGAGTGTGTGTTCTTGTTTGTTTCCAGATCATTGATGTTAGTCTTTATAAATGTCAAAAGTTGCAAGATATATAAACAAGGCATAGTTAAGATTTTTAGATTTTTAAAATGATTTTTACAAGATTCTAAGCGATTAAGATGAAGCATGTTCCTGATAGCTCTTTTCTGTAAAATGAAGACAGACTGCCAGAGTGAAGAGTTTCCCCAGAAAATTATGCCGTAACTCATTTTTGAGTGAAACATTCCATAATATTGAGTAATTAAGGTCCTTATGCTAGCAATTTTAGACATAATTTTAATTGCAAAACAGCAACTTGAGACTTTATTGCAATGCAATGATGTGGTTTGACCAATCAAGATTGTCGTCAAGTTGTACACCCAGGAATGGTACATCTAGATTTTGCTCAAGTACTACATTCTGCACATTTACAACTATTTGTTGAGGGGCCGAGTGGTTATTCTTAAAATAAATTACTTTTGTTTTGTTTGGGTTTAATGACAAAAAGTTTGCATCGAACCAGTTACTTGTCTCTGCTATTACTAAATTAGCCTTATTCAGCAATTCAGTTAGATCAGAATTTGTAAGTAGCACATTTGAATCGTCAGCAAACAGAGTTAACAGATCAGCAGCAATGTTACCTGGCATATCATTAATATAAATAAGGAAGAGAATCGGTCCAAGAATAGATCCTTGAGGGACCCCTAACTTGACTTCCCCCCATTCGGAGTAATAATTTCTCTCATTATTATTCTCATCAAATTGTTTAACGCAGGTTTTCTGTTTCCTGTTAGTTAGGTAAGATTGGAACCAATCATAAGCTATACCTCGAATGCCGTAGTGTTCTAGCTTTTTAAGTAAAATTGTGTGATTAACACTGTCGAAGGCTTTGCTCAGGTCACAGAAAATGCCTAACACATGCTCCTTCTTGTTGAGTGTTCTGTAAATAAATTCAGTAAAATTAGTTATCGCTGAAATTGTCGATCTGTTTTTGCGAAATCCATGTTGATTGGGGGAGAGTATGCTATTTTCATTCAAAAAACTCAATAACCTATTTAGCATAACTCGTTCCAAGATTTTAGAAAACGCTGGTAAGAGTGAAATAGGTCTGTAGTTATCGGGTAAATTTTTTGCTCCTTTTTTGAACAATGGAATCACTTTAGAGCATTTAAATTCATCTGGAAAAATCCCAGTTTCCAGCGAAGCGTTGAATAATTCAACGAGGGGGTCAGCAAGATAGTTAGCATATTTCTTTAATATAAAGTTAGGGATTTCGTCTAGCCCGGATGAAGTTTTGTTACCTGCTTGTTTCAGAAGGGACAGCATTTCTGGTTTTGTGACTGGATAAAGGAAAATTGAGTTGTCTACATGAGCACTAGCATTGTTTAGTAATTTGATTGATTCTGTGTCATTTGAAAATTTTTTGGGCACATTTGAAGAAGCAGCAGTGAGGAAGAATGTATTAAATATATTGGCAACGGCTTCAGGATTATTTGTTACATTACCCTCATAGTCGAGTTCAACCTTGGTGGACTGTGACGAATTTGTCTTCCTCCCAAGTTCCTTGTTAATTAAGTTCCAGGTGGTTTTTGCAACATTTTCTGAGTTGTTAATTTGAGATTGGATATTATTTTTTTTAGCTGTCATAACAACTCTCTTGAATATGCGTTTATACCTTACAACATAGTTGTGTAGCACTTCACTACCAGTCTCATTTGCTAGTTGAATAAGAAACCGCTTGTTTTTACTTGAAACTCTTATACCATTTGTTATCCAAGACTTTTTTGGTGGCAGACATTTCTTGGTTGTTATGGGGAATGCCTTGTCGAAAAGGTTTTGGAAGGTAGAAATGAATTGTTTGAACTTGTCAGCTGTACTTTTAGCATCCCATCCCATCCCAATCAGATTTGCGACATTACAACAGTATCTACGTTCTTTGTCATATAAGGCTACATGTGAATTAGTTCATCACAATTGCATGTGGTAAACTTTTTTCGTTGCAGTTCAACTACTTGAAGCAAAAACTGCTTCTGTTGCTCGTTCTTAGTTGTTGCGTTAAAGTGTTGTATGAGAGCAACCCAACATGCAGGCCAAGTGAGTGATGAGTATTGCAGCTCATCCTTACACACAGATCATAAGCCGCTACTGGGTTTGCTGCACCAAGGCAAGCGAAAAGAACTATGCCCAACTGGATAGAGAGGGTCTCTCTATCATGTTCGGGCTTAGAAAATTCCACTACTTCGTATACGGTAGAAAGTTTAGGATACACACAGATCATAAGCCGCTACTGGGTTTGCTGCACCAAAGCAAACCAATCCCGGAGTCACTCTCGCCTAGATTGATTAGGTGGACTCTCACGATGGCAGGCTATGATTATGATCTCCAATACCGGCCAGGTAAGATGCATGCCAATGCAGACGTGTGTAGCCGGCTTCCACTACCAGACACTGCGGAGGAATTCCCGGAGCCAGCAGGAGTACTGATGCTGGAGGAAGCACCAGTTGACTCGCCACTCTCTCCGGATAAAATTGCTGCCGCTACCAAGAAGGATAAAATCCTATCTACAGTGCTGAGGGGAGTGCTGCACGGTTGGGACACCGGTAAGCTATCACCAGAATACCAGTCATACACTTGCAGACTTGGAGCACTATCAACGTTGAGAGGCTGTCTGCTGTGGGATCATTGTGTAGTTGTACCAGATGTGCTGCGTTAACAGGTCCTCAAACAACTACACCGAGTGCATCAGGGAGTGGTGCGCAGCAAAGCAGTGGCACGCAGTTACTTCTGGTGGCCGGGTCTCGACAAGGACATAGAAGAGTTGGTAAGCAGCTGCGCAGTTTGTGCAGAGACCAGGAAGGATCCGCACAAGGCGCCCATCATTCCGTGGAATGTTCCACCACGAGTCTGGTCCAGGCTTCACGTGGATTTTGCAGGGCCCTTCCATGGCCACACTTTTCTGATCCTGGTGGATGCCACATCGAAGTGGGTCGAGGTACACGACACTAAAGGGTCTATGTCCTCAGCCACTGTGATCCTAATACTAAGAGCGGTGTTTGCGACACACGGGTTGCCAGACATGTTGGTTTCGGACAATGGGGCACAATTTGTGTCGCAAGATTTCGCAGATTTCTTAGCGAACAACCTCATTAAACAAGTTCGATCGGCACCCTATCATCCTGCCACAAACGGTCAAGCTGAACGTTGTGTACAAACAGTGAAGCAGCATCTCAAGAAGCTGCCACCGCAAGACTGGCACCGAGAGCTCAGCAACATTTTGCTGGCTCTCAGAACAACACCGAGTACGACTACGGGTCAAACTCCATCGGAAATGCTGATGGGCCGACGTGTTCGGACCATGATGGATAAGATGCATCCTGAATCAGCAAGTGCTGTCGAAAGCAAGAGGGAAGAGCGAGCGCTTGATGCAGCGTCCAAAGCAACACCAAGCGGCAGACTGTTCTCAGTTGGCTCTCCTGTGTTCTTCAGGAACTATGGAAGAGGTCCCCGATGGCTTCCTGGTCAGGTATCGTCAGTCGAGGGTCCCAGATCTTTCCGGTCGCAGCCTTCCGAGGGTCCAGAACAGCACCGTCATTTGGATCAACTGCAGATCCGAAAGACTGCGGTTACACTAAGAGACGTAACGGTAAATGACTCTGCAGCTCAGTCAGAGGCAGGAGACCTACACGAAGATCAGGAAGCTGCCTCAGACGAAAATGTGACACCAGTCAAATCGAGAAGCCAAAGTCCAGGGGGGTTCACGAGAGCAGCGGACATCTCCCTTCAGGGGTCAAGCCATAATGGAACCAGCCCAGGGTTTGCACAAGCATCGCCGGAGGTGGCTGGGGTGACGGCCGAGGGTCCACGATCCCTGGATCGGGTAAGCGGGGTCAGCGTTCCGCCATTGGAGCCTGATCCGGCAGGTCCAGATCCGCCTAGGACAGCAAGCCCGCCGAGTCTACGACGATCGTCGCGAGTCCGTAAAAGGCCTGGACACTTACGTGACTTCATCTAAAAAGGGAGAAGTTGTGGTGTCCCAAGGTTTGAATGTAGCGCCAGGTCCTTAGGTGGCGCTGAAGGAGCTTCACTCCTATTTAGATGGCGGTGAGTCCTTCAGACTCACAGGCGCCAGAAGTAGCGTCAAGCTCAAGCGTCAGCTACGAGCTGAATGCAAACTGTAGTCTGTATACAATCATCGAATATATGTACGTTCTTAAACTAATGTGTGTTTACTTGCTAACCCTAATACACCTCAACCCTGGGCCATAGAACTCCCAGAACTCAAGACCCAAGATTAATCCACAGAACCAGGACATGGTTGTAATTTTTCAATTTCAATTTTTTATTAGGACAAATTGTACATTTTATGAAACAACAACACAATTTTTAGTGTATGTGTCCTTAAGCTAAATAAAAAAAAAATGTTACAAATACTTATATAATGAGAAATTGTCATAATATGTAATACATTGTAAATAATAATAATTATTGAAAAGTAATAAAATAAGGTTCATTTCATTATATTATAGTAAATCAATAATATCAAGTGATAACAGGAATTTCTGTGAGCGTATCATTTAAGTAATCAATAAGATAATAGTAGGCTTTTAGAATTAAAATTTGTTTTAGTTCATGTTTGAAACGGTCATAGCTTGAAATGTTTTTAATGGATTCTGGAAGATGGTTATAAAGAGATTTATGTAAGTAGTCTGAGTTTACTTGTCCAAGTTTTGTGTGATATGAGTTTAGCTGTAGGTGATTTTTTTTACGTGTGTCATGATCATGGACATTTGCATTTACTGAGTAGGTGTGTATATATTTTTTTTAAGCCAAGGCCCTAGCCTGAGCCAGTGTAAATGTATGAAATTGGGTTTCAAGGTCTTAGGCTAGAGCTAAGGGGAGAGGCCCGGGCAGCCTTATTCGTAGGGCTAGGCCTAGGGCCCTACTGGTTAGCCTAGGCCTAGGGTAGGGTGTCCCAAAAAAAAGCATTTTTGAAAAATAAAAGTCTCACCATACAAAAAGTTTAATAATACCATCAAATTAACACTTGTAAAATTTAAGCTAATTTGGTTGAAGTTTAGAGGTCCCCCAAGGGCTTCCAAAGTGGCGTTATTTGGCCAAAAAAGCTTCAAACCATACACAATTAACACGGTGACGTATTGATAGCATACAATGATATTTCATATTATTGGAGAGGTCTTGAAAGGTACTTTCTATAATTATCTACCAAATTAATATTTATGAGTTTGGCTTAGAAGTTAATATATTCAAAAATTGTAGGAAAATCATAGGCCTAAGTTATAAACTTTTGTCTAGATTTGCGACATTACAACAGTATCTACGTTCTTTGTCATATCAAGGCTACATGTGAATTAGTTCATCACAATTGCATGTGGTAAACTTTTTTCGTTGCAGTTCAACTACTTGAAGCAAAAACTGCTTCTGTTGCTCGTTCTAAGTTGTTGCGTTAAAGTGTTGTATCAGAGCAACCCAACATGCAGGCCAAGTGAGTGATGAGTATTGCAGCTCATCCTTAAAGGACTGCCTTTCTGGCCAGGCTTCAACGGGATTGTCAATGAAACTATCGCCGTAAAGAAACTCTAAGTAGTCGCCCCTTGGGTGAAACATCGATAGCTGTTCAGTTAAGAAACATCTGTACTGTGTCTTGATGCCACTATAAGTGGCACTTGTCGTTCTATAGGTTCATGCGTATTGAGCGTAGACTAGTTTTCCATGGAGGCCTACTTCTTAAAAAATAATTTTCTGGTCCAGTTGATGGTCCAAGACAAAGATTGAATTCATCTGCCAGTAGAACTTCAAACATATGATGTCGACAGGCTAACCAAAGCAAATCTCTACCAATTTCATTTTCTAGTAGCGTACAAGCTCCATTGAACTTGCCAGTATTTGAAGCAGTTGCGTCAAAACACATACCTATTGTAGCATATGGCTGACATATGTTACAACAACAACAACAACAACATTAGTCGTGTACCATTGATCTTGTGGCTGATGTGTATCAGGGTCTTGTTGTTGATGGCTGTGAAGCCAAGCTGTCTGACATAAACTTGAATAAATGAATAATACAAAATAAACAAGTATCACTTAATAAGAACCAACCTAAATGTATTCCTAACGAATCATACATGATGTCAGAAGTGGAAGACAAGAGCAGACAAGTGAGTTACTAGATATAAAGTCCAGTAATGTGAAGATTGTGTTGCACGCATTTCGTAGGTAGCCCCTAGCCTAGGCCTAAGCCAGGACCGCGTGTATTTCGTCACGAAAAATGGTGGAGCAAGGAATAAATGCTCAAGACATTAATGTAGAGGCGTCCAGAATACATAAACCACCGCAAGAACTTGGTCTAAGTGGTAATGTGTCAGAAAACTGGCGCAGGTGGAAGCAGAAATTCCTAATCTACATGTAGGCAACCAAAGCCTATAAAGACACACAAGAAGAGAAGGTTGCAACGTTTTTAAGTCTAGTGGGTGACGAAGGCCTAGAAGCCTTTAATACATTTAAATTTGAGAATGGGGATGAAGACAACCTTGATAAAGTTTTAGAGCAGTTCGAAAAATACTGTACCCCGAGAAAAAATGAGGTGTTCGAGCGGTTCAAATTTTTCAAAATCAAGCAGAAGGAGGGATAAAGTGTAGACCAGTTCATAACAGAATTAAAAAATGCGGCCTCACAGTGTGAGTTTAATACTGATAATCAAACAGAGAAGCTAATTCGTGACCGAATCGTGCTGGGAATTCGAGATGAGCGTCTTCAGGAGAGACTACTTGGTGAACCTAACCTAACATTAGTGCGAGCGTCAGACTTGTGCAGGTCATCTGAAGAAAGCAAAACTACAGCAAGAGAAATTTAAAAGAAAGAAAGCATCTCCGTTAATGCAGTAAATAAACAATTCCAGACCTTTAAACCTAACAGGTCTAGCCCTACTTCAAAGACCGACCCCAGTACAGAGTCGTACTTGTGTAAAAATTGTGCTTATACTCATAAAAGAGGCCAATGTCCAGCATTCGGCAAAACTTGTGCGAAGTGCGGCCAACAAAATCATTTCGCTAAGGGGTGCAAAACAGGGTGCAGACCGCCGGAATACTAAGGGCAGACAGGTGCACACCGTTGAAGAGCATCAAGATTCGGAAGAGTCGGAAGGTGAAGAAGATGACCCAAACAACCAAGTAGGTGTAGATGAAGAAGATGAACCAAACAACCAAGTAGGCCTAGATGGCCATAAATGTCCAAACGAATTCTATGTGTACTCCATAGAATCAGAAACAGAGGTAGGCCCTAATGGGTTATATGTTAAAGCATGGTATGAGAACCTTGTCATAAATGACCAGAAAGTTAGAATTAAACTTGACAGTGAAGCAGAAACTAGCATTCTGCCCTTGTCATTAGTTACTAAAATGATTCCTCCTCCAAAATTGTCTAAAACATCTGCTGTTTTAGTAGCCCTAAAGAACATTAGAATAAAGCCAGTAGGGGTAGTTACACTTAAGTGTTATACCAGTAAAGGTAGAATGCTAAAGGTAGAATGCTACGGTAGAATTTACTGTGGTAGAGGGTATTAATCAAGCATTGTTGGGAATAGGAGATTGCATAAAATTGAACCTCATTAAGAGGGTAGACATACTTGAGAAATCACAGCAAAAGACAGAAATTATCAAAGCTAATGCTGACCTTTTTAAAGGATTAGGAAACTTTTTTTTTTTTTTTTTTTTTAATTTACTACAATTCAGAAATTAAAAAAGTCTGCCCCAACCGGGAATCGAACCACGGATCTCCCACATTCCAGGTGGACGTCTTAACCACTAGACCATCAGGACGGGTACATTTTAATCTCTGAATTGTAGTTGCATTATACATCTGAATGGATGGAACAGTACTGCAACGAATATCTGCTGCCTTTGAACTGACCACCAAACATTAATTATAATGTCATTACCTTTACGCAGGTATGAGCGAGGGTTTATTTCTCGATTTGGTTGATCGGAAAACACTCCCGTGGGTGTAATTGTTTTTATTTACTACAATTCAGAAATTAAAAAAGTCCGCCCCAACCGGGAATCGAACCACGGATCTCCCACATTCCAGGTGGACGTCTTAACCACTAGACCATCAGGACGGGTACATTTTAATCTCTGAATTGTAGTTGCATTATACATCTGAATGGATGGAACAGTACTGCAACGAATATCTGCTGCCTTTGAACTGACCACCAAACATTAATTATAATGTCATTACCTTTATCCATCCATTCAGATGTATAATGCAACTACAATTCAGAGATTAAAATGTACCCGTCCTGATGGTCTAGTGGTTAAGACGTCCACCTGGAATGTGGGAGATCCGTGGTTCGATTCCCGGTTGGGGCGGACTTTTTTAATTTCTGAATTGTAGTAAATAAAAACAATTACACCCACGGGAGTGTTTTCCGATCAACCAAATCGAGAAATTAGGAAACTTGCCTATGAGTCATAAAATTGAAATTAAACCAGGAGCCATCCCTGTAGTACATCCTCCTAGGCGGGTACCCTTAAGCATTCATCCCAAGTTAAAAGCAACCTTAGCTAGTCTAGAGGCCCGGAAAATCATAAAAAAAAAGTAAACAAGCCCACGGAATGGGTCAACAGTCTTGTTATTATAGAAAAACAAGATGGCTCACTCAGATTATGTTTGGACCCCAGGGACTTAAATAAAGTTATACAACGTGAACATCATGTGATCCCAAAACCGGAAGATATGTTAGCAGGACTTTCAGGGAAAAAGGTATTTAGTGTGATAGACATGAAGGATGGGTTCTGGCATATTCCTTTAGCAGAAGAAAGCACTGAATTATGTACTTTCAACACCCCATTTGGTAGATATAAATTTATGCGCTTACCATTTGGGATCTGTTCGGCACCTGAAGTATTCCAAAAGACAAGTGAACAAATGTTGGTGATCTAGAAAATGTTCAGATATTTATTGATGATCTCATAGTTTCAGGAGACAATGTTGAAGAGCATGATAAAGCGTTATCTAGAGTATTTGAACGAGCTAGAAAGGTAGGAATAAAGTCGAAATCGAGTCAGCAAAGTAAAGTATGTAGGCCGGAGAATTTCGGAACAGGGAGTATCAACAGATGATAGTCACATTAGGCCCATAGTAGAAATGGAAACGCCCACAAACAAAAAAGAGTTGATGAGGTTTCTTGGAATGGCAAAACATTTGGCCACTTTTATCCCAAACCTGTCACAGATAAGTGCACCCTTGAGAAATCTTACAAGACATGACACACTGTGGCAATGGTTCCCAGAGCACGATAAAGCCATTGAAAAAATCAAATCAAGTAAGAACCAACCTAAATGTATTCCTAACGAATCATACACCTATTACATGTGAATCACAGTTCAATTCCATGACTGAATGTGTTCAAGAACAGATACAGCTGCATCTTTGGATGTCCCAGAAACCCAGATGCTAGCTTTGTAACGCCAAGAAGTTTTGTTGAGCCGTCCACAAGTGAGGAAACTAAAACCGGTAACCGTTCAACAAGACCAGTCTCGACACCGATGACATCCGGTAAAAGCTTACCATCCCAGTGTACAACACATTTAGTAGCACAATATTCCATCTTAATTCGCTATGCAGTTTCACGGCGACGAAGTTGACGCTGTCGGTGAACTGTACTTTAAGATAGCACTGTGGTGGAAGTTAAAGATCCTACTTGGCCTATATTGAGAACAAAATCAATGATTATGGTAGACTTCCAAATGCTGATGTTTGTACGGTCCAATACATCAGAAACTTTGGGGGAAAAGACACATTTACAATGTTTGCGACTACTTCGTTTGCTAGGCCTTGTGTTCGGTGTGGAAGTTATCGCAGATACATGCTCCCTTCCAGAATTTTCTTCTTGGGTTCATTGGGAGCAGAATTTGCTGAAAGTGTTTGCTACAGCTGCTGTATGCATGCGTTTAGCTACCTGCTCCTTACGTTTGACAGATCGTGTCTCTAGGGCTGCGAGGTTTCTGTCAACAGGCCCGATGGATCCTGTGCTGGAATCTTGTTGTAGCTTCAGGAACTATCGGTCTTCTTCATTCTTAAAGCTAGCTGATCAGCATTGGCATGGCTGATACCTGTCAAATAGCTTGTCCATTTTTTTACTGTACTCTGACTGATGTAGTTGGTCCATTTTGTAACTCTTACTACGATGTTTCATTAAAGCAACTTGTTTGCCATAGAGATCTTTGATCATCTTGACTATGTGATGTTTTTGTCTAATTGGTAAACGGACTTCAGCCAATATGGAACTGCTTGATTATGTACTCTTAAGTGCACTTTTGCCCAGTAGAAGTTTTTGTACCCGGTGGTAAAAAACTAAGTTCCCAATCACATCTCGACCGAAATAAATAAACATAGGCCTAGGCCTAAATCAAAATGTAAATATAATAATAAAAATATATATTTGTATGGTGTGTATAAATAGGTACAGCATAATATCAATCGGATAAATTCAATGAGAATCTCCACTAACTCAGACTCTTTGTAAAGTGCAATTAATTGCCAGAAATCACGCTTTCTTTGAGTAACGAATCCATATTATTATTATTATTATTATTCTTTATTTATCTAATACAGAATTTACATTCCAGAGAACATTAGATGCAATAGAGCAAACGTTTACATAATTTGAATATATTAATGCTACAACACATATTTTTTACAATTATACTACATTACTAACTTGTTTTCACTTCACTTTATAAACTACATACAAATTTTCCGTTTGAAGACCTATCTATCTTGTGAAGCTAGAATAGAGTTCTGATTACAACAACAAATAACATAATGACAATAATACAGAAAGTGAGAATTATACTTAAGATAGTGTACAATTGAGACTATAGTAACAAGTTGAAAATTGGCTGCGCTCAGAAACAAATTCAATAAGCAATAAACAATTAAACACAATAATTGTAGGTAGGCAAAGTATAAAATTAATACATGAGAACTGACTCTAAATGTAATTTGGTAAATTGATTTATTGGTTTCAGTCAAATATGTGCTCTAAGATTACTTACTGTTCAGTGCGATACGACATTTTCGTTCGGTATTAAAAGGTGTACTTGAAAAGAGATCCAAGTTTAGAGGAGTATTTGAATAATTGAGGCTGTTGTAGGTTTCTTGAATTCTGACTCACGGAGAGTATTTGAATGTATTTATTCTTGACTTGGGTGGATAAAAGAGCTTAGTGTTGCGAGATCGTCTAACTGGAACGTTGAAACTAACAAGTTCCAACAGTTCAGAACTGTCAATCTCACACTGTACAATTTTATGAAGGAACACCAAGTCTGAGGTTGTCCGTCTGTCCACCAGTGGCGGCATGTTGTATTCCCTACACAAGTTAGTATAGTCTCTCCTGTGGTAAATAACAGATGATTAATTATAACATAACCATTTAACAAGCCTCTGTTGCAGTCTCTCAACATTGCTGATTTTAGTAACGTGGTAAGGTGACCACACCTCGCTACCGTAATCAACAATGGGACGAACCATGGAGAGATAAGGCCGTCTAATTGTCTGGGTTGAAAAGTCTCTATTGCATGTTCTCTTAACAAACCCTAACATTTTGAAGGCCTTACCCATCAGTTCTGTCATCATTCAGTTCTACAGTTCTGCGTCTCTGGACTGAAAATGGTTATATTTTGTATGATTACACCACATAGGTAGGCCTACAGTGCAAAGACTAAGGTGTAGGTACTTGATACTACCTTCACTTAGCATGTCCACTAACCCAAAAAATTAAAATTCCCTGCAAAACAGCTAAAAATACAAAATCCGGTAAATGCATGTTTTCCCGGCATATATGAGAATTTGGGAGCCCCTGGGGGACCTCTAAACTTACTCCGAATGGGCTATAATTTTATAAGTGCAAATAAAAAGTCTAAAGGAAACTTTTTGGGGGGTGAGACTTACTATTTTTAATTTTTAATTTTTTTGTGGCATTTTGGGACACCCTAGCCTAGGGCCTATCCGATGTTGGTAAAGGACTGGGGCCGAAAAGGGAATTGGATACACAAAGGCCTAGCTACTCACCTGTGATTATGAATGAAGAAACTCACTTCGTATCATCGTCGAAGTAGGCCCCTAGCCGGATTTCCAGTCTGCCATAACCTCCAAACACAAACGCGTAGAGTCCGTATCCTTTAATAAAACTCGCAGTAAAATCCATTTCGTGCATTAGCAACAATGTCGTTTCATTTAATACTTTTCACTTAAATGTTCATATCATGTTATAATTACATATCGAATCGAAGTAAATAATAAACTTGAATTATATTCATCCACAGCCACGCCAATTTCCAATGGACATTTATTGATTTATTCAACTCGGAAAGCAGGACAGCCAACCTGTCAACGGACCACTACCAACACACACCGCTCTCAAGTTGGAGCCCCTACTTCATTATTTTGATTTTGATTTATTTTGAAATCACAGTGATGTAAATAAAAATTAAATATCAGTACACAATGTATGAAAAATTGCTAATAACCACTTAAATATAAAATAAATGCATAATTTAATTAATTATTTCGCTAATCAATTTAATTAACCACAATATTAATTGTCCTCCTAATTATTGTAAATCAGTTTTTAAACTAAATAGGATAGACGTTAAATAAATAAATAAATAAATAAATTTTTCCCCTTTCCTTTCTTTTCTTTTCCCACCCCTTCTTTATATTTGATTCATTAATTTAATTGCATTTAATCCTTTTTGAATTTGTTACCAAAATTGTTGTGTTTTAATGCATTGTTGTTGTAATATTACTATTTTAAATATTAAAAAAAAAAAAAGTTGTCCTCCTTTGTAAATCAGTTTTTTAACTGAATATGATAGGCTAGACGTTAAATAAACAAATAAATAAATAAATAAATAAAAGTCTGTTTTTCATACTGTCAGTTTTTTTAATGTAATTGACAGTCATGTCAAAGTGTCTTCAAATATTGTTGTATATTAGGTGACTGAAGTTAAATCACTATTTTGATTCACAAGTGTCTAATTATTTAGTGTTTAAAGATGTTTACAATTGAGAAATTGACATAAGTGATGGCAATTGGTATGTTCTGCTAACATTTGGAATCAATTGCCATCATTTGCGGTCAATTGATGTGAATTGATTTTTCTATTGATGCTTTATTGACAAGAATAATTTAATTGGTTTGAAATGATATCAATTGGCATTATTATAAGTCAATTCATATTCTTGGTTCCCAATTGATATAGTTTTTGTCAATTGGCACATTCAAATGATCTTTAATTGATTGTAGACAAAGTCAATAGACTACCAATGCAATCAATTGACAAACATTTAAAATCATTCCATTTTAATTGATATCAATTAATTTCAATTGATATCAATTCATTTCAATTGACCAGCAAGTGATAATAATTAAAAAACATTTCAAATACAAATGGTTTTTTTGCTACGGGGAGTGCGGCGACTACTCGTGCACAGTAAATACAGTATTGAAAACTGGGGTTTATCCATTACCGACAAACACTGAAGTGTTTACTATCTTGGCTAATGGTTGTTACTTCACGAGGCTTGACTTGGACACTGGACAGGGCCTGAAGTTGGCAGTGACAGTTTGGACTAGAGCCTGTTGAATTTCAAGGCTTTCGGATTGACGAAGACAGCTCCTACATGGCTACATCCTACCGAGAAGAAGATTCAAGCCCTGCTGAGCGCGCCTTCTCCAGCGAACAAGGAGCAACTAGAGTCATTTCTAGGCTTCTTGATGTTCTACGAGCGATACATCAATCACATGGCAACAAAGCTATCTTCACTGTACGATTAACGTCGTAAAGACACGCCTTGGGGCTGGACCGAGAAACATGAGGTATGTTTCCAGGAAGCAAAAAAGTTGATTACTTCGGAGCGGGTCCTAGCACACTACAGCTTGACCAAGCCGCTGAGACTCTCGTGTGATGCCTCACCATATGGAGTGGGAGCGGTACTGTCTCATGTAGAACCCAATGGCAATAAAGCACCTGTGGCATTTAATTCGCGCATGCGGCCGAAAAGAATTACTCGCAATTGGACAAGGAATTCTTATCGATTATGTATGGTCTACGTAAATTTCATCCCTATATTTATGGCAGACCGTTCGAGATAATCACCGATCACAAGCCACTGGTGGGTCTGCTACAACCTGGCCGACCTTTGCCGGATGTGTTGTCACCACGCATGACGCGTTGGTTACTAATGCTAGCCTGTTATCCCACACTGAAAATTTTATATCGCAGATATATTTCAAAATACATTTGATACGTGCCAAATATGTGTCAAATATATTTTTGATTTTCCATTATATTTTAAGCTATATCTGAGATATATGTAACAAAAACATATTTTAATTACTTGATGCTTGAATATATTTTAGAAATATGGAAAATATATATTCACATATACGTATGAAATATAATTACCACTTTAAGTTGAAATATATTTTAAATTTATTTACAATATACCGCGTATGTATTTTTTACATATTGACAGATACTTGTCAATATGTATGTAAAATATATCTTAACACACATATATAAGATACATATAAGATATATGTGCTTTACATGCGTGCACTTATTTGGGAATATATGGTAGATATGTTAGAAATACACAAGAATTGCAAACAAATTTATAATAGTATTCCATTTTAAATATATTTCAGAAATATATTTCTAAACACAAATTGAGTCATATACCGTGAATATATGTCAATTGTATTTATGCACCAATAATATATATATTGCGCATATATCACAAGTATGTAAAATGGTATAAAACACTTTTGTAAAATTCGTTTATCTAAAACATATTTTGACACATATATATCTAGAAAATAAATTTAAAAATAGTTTTAACATATATCTTTAAAATAAGACAAATATATGTTTAAAACACATTTGGAACTATATGGTAGATACATATTAAGTATAAAACAAAGTACACAAAACATATATAATTTTAGTGTATCAAAGATATATCCTAGAGAGATATAAGTAGACAACCAAAATAAAAGACAAAAATATACATCTTGGAAATATGTTAAATATATTTGCCCACTCATTTAGATATATATGGCAGATATATTCTTAATATAGAACGAAGTACATTGCACATTTATAATATTATATACAAGATGTTTACTCAGAGATATATGTTTTCAGCTTCGTAAATGCATGCGTGGACATATATCTTAAAGTATGTGTGAAATATATTTGCCCACTCATTTAGATATATATGGCAGATATATTCTTAACATGGAACGAAGTACATTACACATTTATAATGTTATTAAATACCAGATGAATATTCAGAGATATATGTTGATCGCTTCGTAAATGCATGCGTAGACATATATCTTGGGTATGATTGAAATATATTTGCCCACTCATTTAGATATATATAGTATATATTCTTAATATGGAATGAAGTACATTACACATTTATAATGTTTTTTTATACAAGATGTATACTCAGAGATATATGTTTTCAGCTTCGTAAATGCATGCGTGGACATATATCTCAAAGTATGTGTGAAATATATTTGCCCACTCATTTAGATATATATGGCAGATATATTCCTAATATGGAACGAAGTACATTACACATTTATAATGTTATTATTTACAAGATGTATATTCAGAGATATATGCTGACCGCTTCGTAAATGCTTGCGTGGACATATATCTTGGGTATGTGTGAAATATATTTGCCCACTCATTTAGATATATATGGCAGATATATTCTTAATATAGAATAAAGTTCATTACACATTTGTAATGTTATTATATACAAGATGTATATTCGGAGATATATATTGACAGCTTCATAAAAGCATGCGTAGAAATATATCTTGGGTATGGTAATTAGAATTGCCCACTCATTAAATATAAGTCACATATATATTCTTAATAGAATAAATTACATTACGCATTTAAAATGTTTTATATACAACATGAATACTTGGATTTATATGTTGACTGCTTCATAAAATCCCTAAAAGAACTATGGATATTGTTTTTCTTTTTTTTTAAAATAACACTAAGAAATGTAATATTTTATAGAATGACTTAGAACATTTTCAAATTTTTTATAACTTCGAATATTTGTAGCTTTGATATATAACTATAACTTTTTCGTAGTTTTTTTCCAAATAACTTTGGGGTGTTTTTAGTTAAAAGAACTGCTTCAAAGATTGTAAAGTTTAAAAATAAATACACGATTACTAAGTTGTAAAATCAACACTATGAACAATCCGAACTTTTTATAAGCAGCTATATAAACTTTGTGTGTTTTACAATAGCTACGGCCCTTCTATATTCCGTCATTAAATATTATAATTTGGTAGTATTTACAAAAACAATGTATTTGAAAGAATAAATTAAAGTGTACATCCCGTTCTAAAGGGCAGGATGTCAGCAAGATGAGAGATACCTGATGCGGACGAATGCTATGGGGGCGATATGAGAACAATATTTTAAGAACAAGTTTATTTTATGTATCATAATGTGCGGAAGCCTTTTACAAAATTGTGTATATGTGTGTATTTAGAACTTGAAAATGTTTATCACTGGCCTGGAATTCTACATTCAATTTTGCCGGGAACAGGTACTATGCAATTATCCCCAAATTCACCGCGTGAAAGGGAGAGAGAGACAGAGAGAACGGAGTAGCCTTTCTTTGTCTGACCTAGCGCCAGCGGTTCAGCGAGCGAGGGTGTACAATGCACTGGTCAAGGGGGTGGGGGGGGAAACCCGTTTAAATTTTGAATGAATGTCGACCGTTACTTTTCTATCTTTTACTGCTTTTACCTATAGGGAACCTAAGTGGGCGTTGTCTGGTTCTCTCCGGTTAGCGTGGTATAGGCGATTAACCCGTGCTAAATGTTTCGTAAGCGATAGCGAGAGAACCCGACCACGGACCGGAATTATATTCATACTGTAAGAAACTATAATCTTTCCTCTTTGCGTGGATATACATAACTCTGCTCTGTCACAAATATGAATGACATTTGTTTTGAGTCGAAGTGAACTCTACATTTACACTGTTGCCAAACCTTCCAAACTGCTCATGAAAAAGCACGTAAAAACATTTTGTCCGTGGCATCAGCATAACATTTGTTATCCGACTTGCTTTGTGGCTGCTGTGAGGTCACTGAGTTGTACTAGATTATACATTACTAATAAAATATCCTTAAATGTGCCAACAAAATCTTGAATGAAAAGTACATTTAGCAACAATGGACAGGCGCCGTGGTATGCGAGGATGCCACAGCTGCACACAACGTGGCTGCGTCTAGCTTAGGTTGCCGCTCAGTCAGAGTACATTTGCGACAGCAGCGCGCAAACATGGGTCCATTAAACTCATAATAGTTTGAATTTAGGAAGCGTCATCGAGCAAAGTAGAATGCCATCATCTTCTTCACAAAATATGCATCTTGTGATGTTATTGGTCTAGATTTCTTTTGCGCGAGTCAAAGATACGGCGAGTTACATTTTCGTACCATGCTAATTCTTATGGGCGCTGAGACCAGAGAGAACCAATTTCCTTCCCGCCTTCAAAACTTAGGTTCCCTATTAGTCGCAGATGCGTTGCCGAGATGGTAAGACCTATGCTGGTAAGTAAGAGCAATACAAACGCATGCGATAATACAACCGTACCAGACGCTTCTTCAAACTACAGGTAAGACATACGCCAGCAGTCAGATCCCGATCCCGACGAAGTTGTCATACAAGTCAATAAATACACCCGAGCCAGAAGCAGATTTCATACAAAGGTTGTATATTATTCCCACGTACCCAAGCCAGAAGTAGTTTCCATACTAAGGTAAGATAGTATATTAGCACGTACCCAAATCACGAAGCAGTTTTAAGGTAGTATATTCACACGAGCCTAAGCCAGATGCAGTTACATACTATTACTAAGGTAGTATATTCGTACGAACCTATAAGATTTTAAACAAAATATTGTCTTGTAGAACCAGAACTTGAACCTTTAAAAACCGTAAATATATCTAAAATATATTTTAAAGTGAATCTAGAATATATTTCTGGCACATCTAAAATATATACCTTAAAATTAATATATATATATATATATATGTAGGTTGGGGTAGAGTATACTAGTGAAGATATAACATCAAAATACATTTATTATGTAAGACATATATTTGCATTACATCAAAAAATATATGTTGACCAATTATATCTCAAATATATTTATGACATATGGTAGATTCGGGGTAAAAATATAAATAAATAATATGAAATAATATCCTTAAAATATACGAAAAATATATTGCTGCAATGTATGAAACATATGTGTCAAATATATGGAAAGACTTTGTATTTGAGATACATTTGACATATAAGTAAAAATCTAAAAAATATATATCTCATACCATATATCTCACATATCCTTAAAGCTGCCAATTCTTGTGTATCTAGAATATATTCTCGAAATACATTAATAATGCACTTGTGATATAATGTCAAAATACATTTGTGATATGTACGACATATATTTGCATTACACCAAAAATATATATGTTGACTTATTATATCTCAAATGTATAGATACTATATGTTTGATTTGTGGTAAAAATATAAATACATTATATGAAAAAATACCAAAAAATACCACCTCAAATATATGGCACCACCTTATATTTGAGATACATTTGATATATATGTAAAATATTTAAAGCTGCCAATTCTTGTGTATCTAGAATATATTCTCGAAATACATTAATAATGCACTTGTGATATAACGTCAAAATATATTTGTAATATGTACAACATATATTTGCATTACATCAAAAAATATATGTTGACCAATTATATCTCAAATATATTTATAGTATATGTGTGATTCGTAGTAAAAATATAAATATATTATATGAAATAATACCCTTAAAATATACCAAAAATATATTGCTGCCGTGTATGAAACATATGTGTCTAATATATGGCACCACTTTATATTTGAGATACATTTGATTTATATGTAAAATATTTTAAAAATATATCTCTAACATATATCTCACATATCCTTAAAGCTGCCAATTCTTGTGTATCTAGAATATATTCGTGAAATATATCAATAATATATTTGAAAACGTATTTTAAAAAATATATTTCAGATATATTAATTTCAGTGTGGGATAGGTACACGAATACATTCCGTCCAGGGAAGTTGCACGGAAATGCTGATATGTGCAGCCGACTTCCATTGCCAGCACCAGAGCAGCCAGAATATCCCGATCCGGCAGACGTCTGGTTCCTGATGGAAGCCCCGGAAGGATCGTCACTGGCGGTGGAACACATACGCGAAGAAACGCAGAAGGACGTCATCTTGTCCAGGGTGATGAAAGGTGTTCAGCATGGTTGGAATGCCGCAGAGCTGCCGTTACCATTCCAACCGTACGTACACAACTGGTTAGGCCTATTCGTACACCATGGCTGCCTGTTGTACAGCAATCAGGTGGTAATATCCACTTCCTTGAGGCCGGAGGTCCTGAAGTTGCTACATAAAGTTCACCAAGGTATTGTAAAGACCAAATCTAATGCCCGAAGTTACGTGTGGTGGCCTGGGGTAGACAAGGAGATCGAGGAACTGATTGCGACTTGTCAAGCTTGCGTCGAGACTCGCAAGGCTCCAGTAAAGTGAAATGTTATTGCGTGGAGCATCCGAGCAAAGCCGATGTCACGCATTCACATAGATTTTGCAGGGCCGACTCGAAATAGACCTTCTTCGTCGCGGTGGACGCTCATTCAAGATGGCCGGTGGTGAAAAATACCAAGGGAGCTTTGACTTCTGCTGTAGCCATTGAGGTGCTACGAGACATGTTTGCAGATTATGGTATCCCGGACGAATTGGTCTCGGATAATGCCGCAGCCTTCAAGTCTGAGGAGTTTCAAGCCTTTTTGAGACTAAATCAAGTTAGGCACATCCCCTCAGCACCGTACTCTCCAGCTTCAAATGGTCTAGCGGAGAGAAATGTTCAAACTGTTAAGAATTTACTAAGCAAGGTAGCACCAGAGACTGGGTGGCTGGAGCTCGGGAACATACTATAAGCGTTACGTACCACACCTAACGCTACCACGGGAGGGTTGCCATCTGATCTTTTGATGGGGAGGAGGATCCGCACAATGTTCGACAAGCTTCACCCGGATAATTACAATTCCAGATCCGCAAGCCCAGAAACTGTGGCAGTGCAAGCCCAGAAGGACGACCCAGCCTGTCGGCAGTATCACGAGGGTCAACCAGTTAACTTCCGAAACCATGGGCGAGGACCAAAGTGGCTGCCAGGAACAATTACAATAATCCATGGTCCCAGGAATTTCACAGTCGCGGAGGAAGAAGAAACGTCCCGGAGACTGCACCTGGACTTACTGTGGTCACGAAGAGTGGCAGGGGTAGGCACCGCCAGACCACAGCTCAGTACCCAAAGGTCATTCGGGAGAATTACCTTTCGATCGGTGCAATCCTGTACGAAGCAAGCCGGACATCTCGAATGATGCCCCTACAATGGTCGAGGATTGAGGTCCACCACTTCTAGAGGAGGCAACGTTACCGCCACTTTCACCTCCAAGGCGCTCTCCGTCACCCATGATGGCAATGCCAAAACCGGTGGAACGCCCCACAGCGACACGACCACCAGTTTATCTAAAGAACTTTCATTGTCAATAATTTCATGATTGTTCTCTCCCTGACATTTTCTTTGTTTTATAAAGGGGGAGAATTGTGGTGTTGAATTTGGTGCAAAAAAGCTTCACTCGGGCACCACTTGAGAGCGCCTATGCACGGCGTTCCTCAGTGCAAGATGGGACCTGTGACAGACTAGATTGTTGACAGACCATTGTATATTTTATTAAGGCTATTCCATGGCACTTTTACCGATATAATGAAAGTCAAAGGAAAATAGCTGAAAGTTGGCTGGATGAAAGATGAACTTAAATAAAAAAGAAGAAAAAATACCTTTTTTTTACGGGACAAAAGCTCTATTTTGGCCATTATATGCAAATTTTGAGTCAATACGACAATGAATGTTTTAGATGCAATATTTAGTTTTGAGCTATGATTTTTTTAATGTTTCAACACACCTTTGTTTCTGGACTGAGTATAAGGGAAAATAATTTTCTGAAATAATGTTCGATGCACGATTTTTTTTGTCACATGGTACAAAAAAGAGTTTTGAACCAGAACACGAAAAAAATCGGTCATCAAAAGTTATTTCATAAAATTATTTTCCCTTGTACTCAGTCCAGACACAGGTGTGTTGAAGCAATAAAAAAAATGCATAGCTAAAAATTAAATATTGCATTTTCGTATTGACCCAAAATTTGCATATAATGACCAAAATAGAGCTTTTGTCCCGTCCAAAAAAAGTTTTTTTTCCCTTTTTATTCAAGTTCATCTTTCATCCAACCAACTTTAAGCCATTTTCCATAAAGTAAAGTAAATCTATTCTATATACTTTCTAAACTACTGTGCTTCATTACAAGTTAGAACCTAACAGATCGAAGTTGGTAAGGATGATGATATGAAGAGGCCTGCAAATACCTATTGGTATAAGTCGGCTTTCTGTACACAGTGTGGCCCAAACGTCCATGAGGTTTCCTAATTATCAAGGCATCAAGGAAATGCTATTTTCCGTCTACTTTAACTTCCATTGTGAATTGAATGTTAAAATGGATAGTGTAGTGATATGTATTCACCGCCTAAAGAGCACCGCCACCTTAGGCCTACATTGCATCAACATATATCTAGCTTTAGAAGCCTTTGCTATGAGCTTGGCCAAATACCGTAATATAACCAGAGTCGATAAAGAAGTTTCCCCGTTGGGGAGGTCCTCCAACTCCCTATACCGCCCTGGGTTAAATAAAAAGTCGGTTTTTGGCGTTGGGAATCTAACGTTCCGCGCGACTCTGTGTGACGATTGATGGAACTACTTCAATAAAAGTACGTCACTTTTCTACTAGTAGTTAACAGTCGATGACGACAAATGGCGGAAACGTCAAAATATTAAATACGATCGAATGTTGGCGAAGGTTTTGGCATAAAGCAAACTCTCTTTATTAATGAGGATATTTCTGATGGAGTAGACCTAAGCTTAGGAGCTAGGCCGACAATATGTATTGTTCAAGATTTCGATTTGAGTGCCAAAGGCGTACTTACGTCTGAAAACTGTATTGTGGCCTTGGGCCTAGGCTACACTTACGTCCGTTAGGCTTGAACAAGGCATATCTCAAATTATTTCGCACGAAAATGTCAGTGACGCCTGCGCAACACTTTATAGTACAATAATAAATCAAAAGTAAATCGTTTTAAAAGACTAGGGCCCAGGGCTAATATGATTGAAATAAAATTGAAGTTTGACGTTTCGTCTGTTGTTTGTTGATTTCAGCGTCACTGCACATCGATAATCTACAAACCGTATTTAGCGTGCAGTGCTTTTATTAGTTTCACATTGGAGCCGCTCTCAGCGCGCAAGACGTTAGATTCCGTTTTGACTTGGGAGTAAGGGGACCTCCCCAAAGGGGAAACTTCTTTATCGACTCTGATATAACACTACGTTTAATACAGGAAAGATGGCTGTGTTTCCATTGTTGTGGGAGGAGACCATGGAGATACCATACTGTTACATTTATAGGTCCCCATTAGGAAACCTGCCTAGTTTTATAGAAAAACTGGATGCAGTACTCACACTAATAACAAGCAAACACCCATTGACTGAAATAATTATCTGCGGAGACCTTTACATTGACCTCCTAATCCATTCCTCAGCAAGGTCCAACCTTCAGGATCTCCTTCAAGGATACAACATTCATCCAACAATTTTTTCCCCAACCCGTGTATCAGGAACCAGCAGTACTCTTATAGACAATATTTATACATCGATTGATATTGCACAATTAGAAGCATCCTCCTTTGACCCAGACATCTCTGATCACCATGTTCTCTTGCTCAAACTACCCAACAATGTGTCAAAATGCCCCAATGTTACACAATTGAAGCGTAAATATAACGAAGAGAACATAAACCCATTTCCTCTCTCTACTCAGCAGTGAGCAATGGGTGAGCCTCAGAAAGGCATGTCAAACAAACAATGTGAATGATCTCTTTGATCCTTTTCATCGACATTCACAAGCATTTTCATGCAGCCTTCCCACTAGTCCAGTGCCGTAAAAATGAACCCCGGAGGAGCCCATGGATCAACCGCGAAATACGATCAAATAGTGCACTTATTGCGCAAAATGCTATTCTCGCTTGACAACATTCAAAGCTGACACAGAACTAAAACAGAATATCGTATCTTAAAAAAAACGCATGCTAAGGATGATCCGTCAGCAAAACTAGAGTATAATAGCAGAAAGATTTCATCCTCTCAAAATGTTGTCAAAGCAACGTGGGAACTTATTAAATCCGAGACATCTGCCCCCTCTATCCACCAAAAGTTAACGTTAGAAATAGAGCACAAGCTGGAATCGGACCCGACGAACATTGCAAATTCCTTTAACACATTTTTTTAGAATCCGGCTCTGTTAACTCACCCCAAACCCAATCTACTGTGAACTTCCCAGTATCTCCCGGATCAACAATAAAACTATACAGCAGTATCTCTTCTTTGAACCTACAGACAATACCGAAGTAAATGAAAATTCTAAAAAAACTCCCAACTAACTATTCATATGGGCCGGATGGTATACCTGGTTCAATAACTTGCTGTGTGTTCTGACTTTATTTCACCCCTACTAGCTTACATAATCAATGAGTCCCTCTCAAACGGAATTTTCCCTGAGAAATTAAAATGGGCAAGAGTGCTCCCTATTTACAAACATAAAGGGGACCAAATCGGAAATGAATAATTATAGACCTATTTCTTTATTATCCTCTTTCTCCAAAGTTTTTAAAATCCATTGTTCATGCTCGTCTAATTTCCTTTCTAAACACACATAAATCCTCTCCCCTCAACAACATGGGTTCTTAAAGAAGAAATCCACTTCAAGTGCAATTTTCAGTTTTCTTGCTCCTCTATATTCAGCACTTGATCGTGGGGAAACATCAGTGGGCCCATATTCTATGATCTATAAAAGGGCCCTTCGATACCCTAAATCATGCAAACATATTGTCCAAACTAGAGAAAATGGGCATCAGAGGTACAACAAATGCATGGATTTCCTCATTTCTTTCAAACCGCACCCAATATGTGGAAATAAGATCGGAGCAAGCCCAAGAAACCCAACATTCAACCGATCAACCCCGCAAACACTAACTCACGGAGTACCACAAGGCTCCATTCTTGGTCCACTTATTTTATACTTGACATTAACCGACTTACCCAACCACCTCAACGTAGGAACTTTAACTCAGTATGTGGATGACTCTAGTCATCTGATCACTGTTCCCAAAAATAGCAATGCAGTTCTTTCCAACCTTCTCAATAGCCAGGCATCCAACATGTCAACATACTGCTCCTCAAATCACCTGTCACTTGCTATATCTAAAACCAAATATCTCTTTTTTCACACTCCAAAACTTATACCTTCCTCAAGCCCTTTAGTTGGGAAAAAAAGGAAGGTATCGTATCTCGCTCAGACAGTGTAAACTTTCTGGGTCTAATAATGATGAGACACTTGACTGGTCCAAGCACACTGCAAAGTATCTTCTAAAATGAACAGTGGATGCTTTATGCTCCGTAAAACTAAAGGCAATAACGTATCCACACATTCTCAAAATGGTTATTTTGCCCATATTCATTCCCACTTAATGTATGGAATTCTTTTTTGGGGTGCGTCACATCAGGCTTCAAGAATATTCTTGCTACAAAAGAGGGCAGTACGTATTATTGCAGGGATTTCAAGGCGAACATCATGCAGAGAATATTTCTCCAAATTAGGTATCCCCACTTTACAAATGTTCTGATACAAGTAGCTTCCATCTTTGTCCATGAAAATGCAGAAATCTTCCCCCCGAAACTCCACTGTCCATACTTACCATACAAGATCCCAATCATCAATTCACATCACATCACATAACTCAAGTAAATTTTCAAAAGGACCCATGTACTTAGCCTCAATAATATTCAACAATCTGCCCCTCCATGTTATAAATACCGTAAATGATACTAGTTTTAGAACTAAACTTAAGGCATTCCTACAGGAAAATATCTTTTACAATCTTGAAGATTACCTTAATTATTCCCATTCATTACGTCACCCACAATGATAAAATGAACCAACAATAATCAATCACTAATGCTAACTATTACTATAACTTACCATGGTACCAGGGATTAGATTATATTACATTATATTACTTAGTATTATTATTAATATCATTTACTGCATATTACTATTAATTTTTTTTTTTTTTACATTACCTAATTTATACTGTTGTAAATACAATTATGATGTAAACTAGCTATAGTTATTCACACTCTCTCTCTCTGAGAAGTATATCTTACCTAAAATGTATGATCAAAGTGAATAAATAAACTAAACTAAACTAGTACCTAGAGCCCCTACTCCCATCCGCCGAGCATAGGCCGCCATCGGCAATTTGAACGAGCAAAAATGTCTTCTGAGTGTGGCATGGCAGCGCGGAATTCAAACTGGCGGTTGTAGTTTTAACGTACTGAACAGTATATTAATCGCCTGGGATAATGGATACTGATCTTTTCAATGTTGAATCATATAATTTATGAATAAATGAAACATTGTAATGGGTTGTTTATAGTCATTACTCATTATATAGGCGCTGTAGCAAAGATTACACTATTTTGACAATTACTTCCCCCCACCCCCCACCCATAGGGCTGGGATGTCTGTAATTTTTACGCGATAAAAGTATGGACAGTGCGAACACCGCGGATCAACGCCAGAATCAACAAGGCCGATTTTAGAACAACTGTGAATTTACTATGTGCCTCGTACTGGACGGCTCCAAAGTCACCGTTCACAAATTCCGAAACTAAGAATGATGGACTTAATTCCTAATTCAGAAGTTTAAAAAAACTTCTGTCTATAACGGGAATCGAACCCTGGACCTTCTGTATTTGAAGTAGAGACGCTAACCACACGACCAACGAGCCACACTAACCATTGCGGAGATTTGTATTATGTTCATACATCTCGAAAATCATTTGGCCCAAAATAAATTTGTTTTTTATTTTCTAAATTTCATTTTTTAGGAAACACTCCCCTAGGTGTAATAGATTTTTTATAAATCATCTACAATGCACCAACAATACAGATGTTAAGAAGTTAACCGTCCCGGTAGCTTAGGGGTAAAGCACTCGACCGGCAATCGGGAGACCGGGGCTCGATACTCCGCTATGATGGATTTTGTAATTTCTGAGTTGATCTACATAGAATGTTTCTTTTAAATTATTTATATCTGACATAGTTATTGGATGAGCGTAGCGAGCGTAGCGAGCGAAGCAAAGATTCCATTTCACTACACTGGAGAAAAAAATCCGGAATGTTTTTTTCTTTCTTTCTTTTTTTTTGTATTTTTGTGTGTTTGTTAACACGATTCCGGCTAAACAGATACTCCGATTGCGATGAAATTTTATGGAGACCTTCGAAATCTCTGAACTTAGAATTGCCACGTTTTTGAGCACAATCGGGAAATTTTTTCTCATAAAAAACGCAATTTTACGATTTTTTTCGATTTTTAAAAAATTTCTTCGACTTATAACACCTACATGCTTTATCCCCATTGTAATGATTTTTTCACAGAACTTAATTTTATGAATTTAATATTCGGCGTGAAATTTGAGCGTAATCGAAAATTATTCTCATGAAAATCAAAATTTTACGGGTTTTTTCTTTTCTAAAACAATTCTTTGACTTATAACACCTACATGCTTTATCTTATTGTAATGATTTTTTCACAGAACCTTAATTTCATGAATTAATATATTCGCAAAACTTTTCATAATGGCGGATCGTTGCGCTCGCATGACTTTTACGATGAGAATTTGTGACGTCATAATGAAATGATGAGTCGAGCTGTGATTGGCTATTGATATCGATCAAAAATAGATCGTTTGGATTACGACTAAAAATAAAGATGGCGTTGTATACATATTGCCGGGACATCTGTCAAAGTGCTATCTGACCGTATGAAGGTTTATTTGAACATTTCTTGGAATTATTGGAACGATTTATACTCATGAAGAACTAATTAAGTGAGCTACAGAAGTATAACATTAATATCAAGATAATTAAAGTTCGGGAATTTAAAAGTTTTAAAACAAGAAGACCTACGGAAGGATTTATCGTGGTAGGACAAGATCGGATCTCAAGAGAATACGACGAGACTGGATTGTCATTGCGTGTGGAGTGGATTGGATTAAGCCGGACTGTTCTTCCACGGCATACGAGAGGGATGAGATGTCTTTGAGCTGACGATTGATGAGTATTTTAACAACTTAATTAAAAATTGCCGATCTGTTTAGGCCTAATATCACTAAAATTATCTTCAAGGTATTATTCAAAACTGTCAATCTGACAACATAATCACTAATATTAAAAATGTATGAATTTTCTAGACAGAAATCAGTACTGGTAAGGGAGGCTACATGTTATGTATTTCTCATATTGAGAAACATCTACCTTGGAAAGGAGAATACAGCCCAATCTATGAATTCGAGACTGCATTGTTACTTCATAATTACTGATTCACAAGTTATAGTATTATTATCTTTCAGTGAGGTTTCTTCTAAATTGCAGTGGGGTACTCAATTTTGGTGGGATTGGTGAGTCTATGTTTTGTGTATGGTTGATAGAAATTCCTTAGTTAGGTTGAACCATCTCAGCATTCACATTAGGTAGGTTTAGGATTCTATTTCCATGCACTCTTTGAACTGGTAGTGGCTTGTTTTGTTAGGTTAACATTCCGTGTGCCGTGTACGTTGTTAGGGAGCGTAGCGAGGAAGGCCGGTTGTGTTACATTGGCGGCACCCGTGTGGGGCTTTTTAAATGATAGCGAGGAAGGCCTGTTGTGTTACATTGGCACCCATGTGGGGCTTTTTAAATGATCGCCAGGGGCCCTGTTGCGTTACAACTGTTTAGTTGAGCAAAATTTGATGCCTACAACTTTAGGTCATCCATGTAGAATAGGTGAGAAATTGTGTGACATACCATATTATTGTCCTTAATTTTAAATCCGTAAGTTGATTCGTTAAGCATATGCGACAGTGGGTTTAATGCCAGACAAAACCATAATGCACTTAATGAGTCACCTTGGAAAATGCCACGTTTCATTTGTATTGGATCTGTAGTTATCTGCTGGTTTTTCAAATTTAGTTTTAGTGTTGTTCTCCATGTCTCCATTACTGTCTTCAAAAAGTTTACAATTACTGGGTTAATTTTATATATTTCTTAAATCTGAATAAGCCATGTGTGTGGTGTTGAGTCATAGGCTTTCTTGTAGTCAATGTAGTTTACGTGAATAATTCTTTTCTTATTGTGTGCCATGATTCATTACAGTAGAGTCGATAATAAGTTGTTCTTTACATCCCTGTGAGTTCTTACAGCATACTTTTTCTTCCTCGGCCATGATATTGTGTTCTTCGCAATGATTGTATACTTTATTTGTTATGCATAAAGTCAATATTTGATATATAGTTGGTAGACATGTAATTGGCCGATATTTACTTGGGTTCTTCGCGTCATTATCCTTCGGTTTGAGAAAGGTTACTCCTTCAGTAAAAGAATTCAGGTATTTCTTTAACTCCATTTATAAACTCGTTGAGACATTTTCTAATTTGATTGTGAGTAGTATTGCATTTCTTATACCAACAATTTTTAATTTAGACGAGTGAGCCGCGCGAACGTAGTCTACAACGCTACTCGATCGGTCCTTGGTCGTGATTAAATTCTGTTAAATGTTAAATGTCTGTCTGTCTGTCTGTCTGTCTGTCTGTCTGTCCAGGCTCATACGGCGGAACGGCCAAATAGACCGAGCTGAAATTTTAATTAAACAGACATCAGTGACTAGGTAACTGAGAACTGCTAACAAAATGAGCACAATCTGTTACGATTTATAAACCTGCAAAAAATAAAAACTGAAAAATTCGTTGAAATGTATGGGAATTATTTTAACGACAATGGTTTTCATTTTGAAATAATATATTTTGTTTGTTATTTACCTGGCTGTGAAATGCCGTGTCCAAGGGTAATCGAATGTTGGACGTCAAGGTACCCCCAAACTCCGTTCGTAGATTGAGTTAACCTTGCAATATTTTCACGTATTTCCTACTGGCCATGTTTTCCGTAGTATTGTCACAGATGATGGACTATACTGCGTTATATGCATTTCAAAACATGTTAAATAATTTAAAAAATACAATCCAGAAATTACAAAATCTTTCCCGACCATTAAACCCACGTCTTCCACATTTCGGCTATAAGTGCGTTTTAGCCAACTCGACTAGGGAAACGCCAAAGTCGTTGTTAGACGAGTGAGCGAGTCATGTGTTGAGTACACGGCAACATTTGCATTTAAGTTTGATAATGATAATTATATTGGTATAGATAATAGGGTTTTAAGTTGAGTTGGTATAAGGGCACGTCAATTTTAAGGTAATAATGCACCACTTTAGTCTATGATAGGCTAGGGAGACCTTAGGTACCGGTAGGTAAATAATAAATTGATAAATGGGCTTAAATGGGTAGGTTCTATTTTAACAACAATGTTTTTTTTGGGAATAATTATAATTTTTTAGAATGTCAAGAGGTGCGCGGCACTGGCAAGATGCATCGAAACTTGCACGCTCAAGATTACCCAAAACTCCGCACGGAGATTGAGTAAACCTTGCAATCTTAGCTCGTTCTCGTACTGGCTATGTTTCTTATACTATTCTGCAATATTAAAACACTACAGAAATTATTTATTTGTAATTAATATAATTAACCTAGATGGTTGGCATGCGAAATAAAGTACGATGTACATGAATAATCCCATACAATTTTTATGTCTTTTGTAATTTTTTATACTATACAAATTTGCGTTTAGCGACAGAAGATACGATTGGTTGGTGCATGGACTTAAAATAGTTACATCCATGGTTTGTAGAAACTCCATTGAGATTCGTGGATCTTGATCACTGCCTTGGTACAAACAATTAAAGATCAAACAGGAATAATTAAAACATAGTATGGGCCGTGTTTAATTTGTTATTTTTGCAAACAAAAACACATTCTACGCCGCCATTAATTGGCGTGCTTTCTGTTTGTTTATAAAACTAGGGAAACGCCAAAGTCGTTGTTAGACGAGTGAAAGAGCCATGTGTTGAGTACCCGGTAACATTCCTTTTCTTCCCCTACCTTTGGCCTCCCTAGCCTATCATAGGCTACAGTGGAGCATTATGGCCTAAGCTATGACCTAAACTTAATACCCTATTATTTATACGAATATTACTAGGGAAACGCCAAAGTCATTGTTAGACGAGTGAGTGAGCCTGAGTGTTGAGTGCGCTGGAACATTTGCATTTAAGTTTGATTATAATATCCGTATAAATAATAGGGTATTTAAGTTTAGGTCATAGCTTAGGCCATAATGCTCCACTGTAGCCTATGATAGGCTAGGGAGGCCAAAGGTAGGGGGAAGAAAAGGAATGTTACCGGGTACTCAACACATGGCTCACTCACTCGTCTAACAACGACTTTGGCTTTTCCCTAGTATTATCATTACCTGGTGCTTTCCAGCTATGTGTAGCACTGATTGTCGACTTTAATTCATCAATAGTTATACCTTCGAATCTCATCTCATTAATATCGCTCATCCTAGCTATTTCGTCTTGAATCCATTGTGCATCCTGGTTGTGTGCTACAGGGTTACCCCATATTCTTGTCCAAAACTCTTCTATCTCTCTAAGTTGGTGTTCCATTTCTTATTATTTCTTCGGTACTAGATAGTTGTTGGTATAACTGTTTTTCCTTTTCTTTAAACATCCGGTTTTGTTCTTTTCTAATACTACATTTTTTTTTATCTTTTTAATCTCTTAGCTAGAGCACTTACTTTTTGTTTAAGTGTATCCAAATATTCATGCTTTGTGTGTACCTTGAATCTTTCAAATATATTTTGGCAGTATCTTATCACATTTTTAGATCGATTACCCATTCGGTATTGTTCCAGTCGACCGATATCTCTCCTAAACTCAACGATTCTCCCAACTAGTCGCTTTTCCCATTTCGTACTTTTCGTCTCCTGTTTTGTCTTTGAAGATGTTGCAGATTTTAACTTTAAGCCTAAATATCTAACCACTGCTACAGCGGCACAATAAATTGCCGCATGAACGTCTGCAAATGATAGTTCGTCTTGTGTTTAATCTGATAAAATATGTGTGTTCATTATGTGTACCGCTGTCTTCATTTTCTTTGAATGCTTGGGTTTAGGTATGTATGGTCGCCTGTTTGGTTGTATGTGCACAAACTCTGACATGGCTGTTGTAAATGCTAAAGCTAGGATGTTCTTAAGATTGATCATGTCAGGTGTATTTTCTATTGCGTTATGCATATCTACCTCTTGTGTTTGATCGTCTAGTTGTTCTGAGTATCTTGATCTTCTTGGTTGGTTTGGTATTTCTAGTGGTTCTGGACGTTCTGGTAGGCCTGGACGTTCTGGTAGGTCTGGATGTTCTTGTAGGCCTGGACGTTCTGGTAGATCTGGATGTTCTGGTTGGTCTGGACGTTCTGATAGGTCTGGACGTTCTGGTTGGCCTGGAAGTTCTGGTGTGTCTGGTAGATTTGAAAGTTCTTGCAGGTATGGCAATACCGGTATTTCTGGTAGTTCTAGTAGCTCTGGTATGAAGTGGTCTTCTTCTTCGCTGTCCTCTGCTGATGTATTGCCGTTATCATCTGGATGCGCTTGTAGTTCGTCCTTCACTTCGCGTTTTATTCTATTTAATATGTTTACTGGTAACATTTTATTTTTAACTAAAATTCTTCTTTGGTCAGTTATTCTCTGTTCACTTACTTCTAAAAATGGATATTCACGAACAAACTCTCTATGGAGCTCTTGTCTATAACCTATTAAAACAGTCTCAAATAACGTTACCCTATAATAGCTACGCATCACACAAATGGTTATATCTTCTGTCCGTTTGATGCGCTGTCTCATTTTGCCAGCTTTGGTGGTCTGTAGTGATTTCATAACAGAAACATCCATCGTCTGTTTTTCCCTATTTTACTTGTTCTAGATAAATTATTCTATCTGTCAAAGTCATCTATGATTTGTTATTGTTTATAAAGTCAATGCTCTTAAAAAGAATAAAAAACATTTTTCTCAATGATTCATCAATTTCAGGGCAGTGATGAGGTCTTCGCTTCTCAACCTCCTTGCCTTTTCGTTTTGATAAACCTTTTCTTATTTGACGAATTTAGAAGACTTCAATCTTCTCGATTCTGCAAAATAATTAACGGTGCTTACGTAAAATGCTAAATATTATACTATTTTAGATATATTACCTTGCTGAAGTTACAAATAATGCCTCTAAATGAATATATGCCTACCACTAACTGTCAAAAATTAACAAAATTCAACTGTTTCAATGCAATTTATAGCCTAGGTCTATTCAATAATTCATAACTACAAAATAATGGTATAAATAATAAAAACTAATACTTCCCTTCAATGTCACTTGTAGTACGTCACTAGTAGATCAAGATGCAGTCAAAATTTGAGATGGAATGCTTGTATTTCAGTGGCAATAGAAATTTAACCAGCAGCTTATCTCGAGCTTGACTAGCTTGTTACCCCAACAATGTTATTATTATTATTATTATTATTATTATTATTAATGTTGTGTACTGAGTGTGCAGTGATTGTGGTGTTCTAAGAGGCAGTGGTTCCAAATGACACTAACAGTCTTGGTGATGGCTTTTTGTCTTATATTGTTGCGAGATGAAGTGAGCTGTTTGAATTGTATAAAGTGTTGTTTTTATCTTATTAAAATGATTAGTAATTAAATAAAAAAAAGGGTATTTATATTTGATTATGTTACAAGGTAGACTAACTACCATACGTAACATTTGGCGACGAGGATTAGTGATTTAATTCACGCATCACGAGCACAGGTCCACCTTTGTCAGGCTTAGGCCCAAGGTATAGACAAACTTAGAGATGGCAACATTTGGAGTGATGGAACAATTTGACGCAGAGGAAGGTAGACCAATGGCATCATGGACACTCTATGAAGAACGCCTTGATTTCTATTTCGAAGCAAATAACATAACCAGTGATAAGAGGAAACGAGCTGTGCTGTTTACCGTTTGTGGCCCTGCTACTTATGCGACAATACGCTCACTCGTGTCTCCAGCCTTACCAAACACAGTTTCTTACAAGGACATTCTAACCACTGTGAAACTACATTTCAACCCTACGCCATCTGAAATTGTCCAGCGATTTAAATTCCATAAGAGGAATCAGCGAGCACAGGAGTGTATATCAGCATACATAGCTGAACTGCGGCACTTGGCAGAGCATTGTAATTTTGGAACACTTTGGATTCCATGCTGCGAGACCGTCTTGTCTGTGGTGTTCAGGACGAACAGCTGCAACGCAGTTCCTGTCAACCACATCTTTATCTTTTGAGTCCGCACAGAAGTATGCACTGGCAGCAGAGGCTGCTACGCTCCAAGCGCAAGAATTACGTACCAGCCAGGCAGGTAATCATTCTACTAGTTTTAATACTACGGTTAATCAGTTAAACAACGCCAGAAGTCTACAAGTTCTGAACGGAAGCCATGTTTCCGCTGTGGGGACACACACCCTCCAGAAACTTGCCATTTTATCCAGGCTGTCTGTCGGTTTTGTAAGAGAACTGGACACATTGAACGTGTTTTGCTACAGTAAGGCCAAGTCTTCTAACCAAAATGTCCAGCCAGTCCAGCTAAAGCCTAGTTTTAGAGGCAGGAAGGAAGGAAACAGGACTGTTCACGGCGAGCATACACACTCCATTGTGGAAAACACATGCGAAGAAGTAGATCAGATAAGTGAGGCTAGAAATGTTTACATTTTAAACACAAGTGTTCCTGAGGGCAGAGACACTACAACAGTATCAGTGTTACTTAATGACAAGCCAGTCCAAATGGAGATAGACTCAGGGTCTGCATGCTCTATCATTGGTTTTAGCGCATTTGTTGAATTATTCCAAGATACTGTTGAAATCCGACCCTTTTCGAAGACACTGCGCACGTGGTCCAAACAACAGCTACATGTTAAAGGTATGTGTACTGTACAAGCTAGTTTCAACGGTCATAAGTGTGACCTACCACTCACTGTTGTTGATGGCAATGGCAGTCCACTTTTGGGTCGTGACTGGTTCCCACACCTGGGAATTCAAATCGCTCTTAATGGAGTTCACCAGACACGAGTTGAAAGTTTAACCGAAATACTTAAACAGTACGAGGAAGTATTTTCCGAGGACATTGGTCAGTACAATGGACCTGAGGTACACATTGATGTAGATCCAACGGTTTTACCTAAGTTCTACAAAGCTCGCCCAGTACCATTTGCATTACGACCAAGGTTGGATGAAGCTTTAGATAAACTGGTATGTAAGGACATTCTACGACCAGTAGTCCTACGTCATTCACGCTGGGCAAACCCTATTGTTCCGGTTATTAAACAGAATGGTGATATACGAATTTGTGGTGACTATAAAGAAGCTACAGGAGAATACCCTTTACAAAACAAAGTGGAGGCTATGAAGAAAGCACCTGCACCTACCAACAAGACAGAATTGGCTCCTCCACGTTCGTGGGGGCGTTTCGGAAAAACCCTGGTCTCGCCTCCATATTGATTTTTGCGGGCCCCTTCCAGGGAAAGACATTCCTTATTGTGGTAGATTCCAATACAAAGTGGTTGGAGGTCATTCCTGTTAATTCCATGGCTGCAACAACGGTTATTAACAAGCTTGCGAGCCTATTGCGACTCATGGTTTACCAGACATAATCGTTTCTGACAACAAGGCATCGTCACAGCAAATGAATTCCAGCAGTTCTGCTCAGACAACGGAATTAAAAAGCATACGAGTCGCTCCGTATCATCCCGCATCAAATGGTCAGGCCGAACGTATGGTGCAGTCCGCCAAGGGAGCTTGAAGACTATTGTAGTGGGCAGCTGGGAAATCAGACTGGCACGATATTTGTTAAACCAACATCTGACTCACATTCAACAACAGGTGTTAGCCCTGCAGAAGCTCTAATGCACAGGAGACCTCGTTCACAGTTAGACCGTCTACATCCTGATTCACTTGAAGTGTCCCGTACCCAGCAGGTAGAAACAGAAAACAATTTACAAGCGGAATTGGGGGCAAGAAGTTTCGGAACTGGAGATCTTGTCTACATGAGAAATTACTCCCAAGGACCAAATGGATTCCAGCCGTGATAACAGAGCGCACTGGACCGGTATCATATGCAGTCGGCACAGAAGATGGTGTATCCAGACGTCATGTGGATCAACTACGAGCCCGAGTTCAAAACTCTACTTCAGTGGACGTTTCCGCAAACGGCTCTGAAAAACTTCACCGACACCCAGTACCCAACTGTGGCATTGCCAACCAACAATTGCAGACACTGTTGATAACAGTGAAACCCCAACTGAAGATATTCCCACATTCCGGCAACTGCCATTACCGACATCACCTACAGCACTTAAGTCTACTGCAACCCGGCCTCAACGAGAGACAACGCCGCTCTGCATATTAAACATATTATTGTTAAACTAATCTTAGTGGGGGAGAAATGTTGTGTACTGAGTGTGCAGTGATTGTGGTGTTCTAAGAGGCAGTGGTTCCAAATGGACACTAACAGTCTTGGTGATGGCTTTTTGTCCTTATATTGTTGCGAGATGAAGTGAGCTGTTTGAATTGTATAAAAGTGTTTGTTTTTATCTTATTAAAATGATTAGTAATTAAATAAAAAAAAAGTGTATTTATATTTGATTATGTTACAAGGTAGACTAACTACCATACGTAACAATTATTATTATTATTATTATTATTATTATTATTATTATTATTATTATTATTATTATTATATATAAGAGATTATATTATAAGAGTGCTAGCTGTGCCGCCGGCGCAAAAAAGAAAGATGAAAAAAAATGTTGGATGACACCTTGTCTATTAGTGATCATTAAAGGAAACTCTATTTAGGTGTGTAAAAATTGTAAGCACGCCGCTATCAAATCAATGTATAAGATTGAGTACAAATCTGCGCGTAACATGGTAACTAAACAGATAGGTTTGGCTAAATTAAATTTCTATAAAGACCAAATATATAATTCGAGAAATAATCTAAAAGAAACTTGGCAAACAATTAGTGGAATCTTGGGTAAAAAGAAAAAACTTTCTGTAGACGAAGTAATCCATAACCATTTAGGGAAACAAAACAGTGACAAGGTGATAGCTGATACTTTTGCGGAATCATTTGTGAGAGAAGTGAAGGAGATTCAACACAAGTGTGGCATTCGTACTAGCCGTAACGTTAAAAAAGTCGTGGAATGCCAATCCTTTTTATGCCCCCCGTAAGTGAAACACGAATACAATCAATTATAGAGAATATGGATGAAAATAAACAGCCAGGCTGGGATGGTATCAGAGTTCAGGATTTAAAATTTTTGAAAAATGAGATTAGCCCAGTTTTAGCCAAACTAGTAAATTTATCGATTGAGTCAGGAACCGTCCCCTCAAACTTAAAAATATCAGTAGTTCGTCCTATCTATAAGAAGGGTGATCATATGTCATATTCCAATTATAGACCAATAGCACTCCTCTCTGTTATAGAGAAAATCTTGGAGCGCTGTGTAGCCGACAATTTGTCTGCCTATCTGGAAAAATTTATATCATTGATAAATTGCAATATGGTTTTCCAAAAAGGTAAATGCACAAGTGACTTGCTTGTAAAATTCTCAGACTTCGTTAACACTAAATTAAATGACAACATGCATGTAGTTGCCCTATTTGTAGATTTTTCGAAAGCATTCGATACATTAAACCACAGTACATTAGTGGATATGCTTGAAAATGTTGGTATAGAGGTCAAACCTTAAAATGGTTCACTAGTTTTTTAACAGATCGGAAACTCTCAGTAAAATAGGAGAATGCTTCAGTGAATATAGAGAGGTTGCGACTGGAGTACCGCAAGGCTCTATCTTGGGGCCAATTTTGTACCTGATTTATGTTAACAATATGACTAAATGTGTAAAACACTGTACTGTGTTCATGTATGCTGACGATACTGTTTTGTTATTTGCTCATAAGAACCTAAAAATGGCTGAATCTACTTTGCAGCGGGATTTCACTCAATTATTAATGTGGACGCACGATTATGATCTCGTTATTAATGCTGACAAAACCAAGATTCTACATATGTGCTCACCTCTGAATCAGAACAGGCATCAACCTCTTAAAATAATATTCCATTCTTATGAGTGTTTGCATGATATCGTAAATGGAAAAAACTGTGTACGGTGTAGTGTTGAAATTGAGTCTGTTGACAGCCATGTCTATTTAGGTGTCTTAATTGATAGATTCATGTCGTGGAGGCCGCATATTATCTCCTTATGCAAGCGTGTGCATTACAATTCAAATTAAAGTTGGTTCTTCCGTTTAAACTTTTAAGGTCAGTTTACACTGCGATCGCCGAGTCAATCATCTCTTATGGCCTCTTGGCCTGGGGCTTAAATTTAATAACCAACCTTCAAAACACAATGATTAGAACTATGACACCATGCTTTTTCAAAAGAAATCCAAGATATAACAGCATACAAAATGAAATATCACTTTTGCAATGTACTACCTGTATCATACCTATTTAAGTTTAGATTTATTTTAAAATTTTATTTCAATAGACAATATGAAGCAAACGAAAATACGGGGATTACGCGGTCGAAATCAAGAGGGAATTACTTTTTGCCTAAATTCAATAACAAATATGGAAAACGAACACTTTTTATTTGACACCTGCTATTTTCAACAGCCTACCTGGTCATCTGCGCAATCTAGAAAAGATCTCAGCCATTAAATCTGAATTAAAGTTTTATTTGCTCGATTGTTTATGTGCAGTCTACAACACCTAATCATTCATCTCAATTCCCAATTTGCTTTTATTTATTATTTTTTATTGCAGTTGTTCAATTTACTTTTTTCATTATGTATCCTGTTGGTTTGCTTTAAAATTTGATTACGAATGACAAGTCTGTTTGTTTGTTTTTTTGGAGGAGTCTTGAAATATTTAGATACTTGGTGCAAGTATGTAAATTTATTCATCTAATACTGTGTTGCTTTTTGTGTTACCTCAAGTATAATATTTTTATATTCAATATTCAAGTTTTTTTTTTTAAGTTTGTTTTGTTATACAGGACGGTGTTCCACTGAGTTTGTTCTATTTTTCTTTGTTATTGTTGTAATAACTTCGCACAACACCGTTTGTATGAAATGTACACATTGTTGTGGTTTAAACCACAGACAAGCCTTACTTTAAGGCTTTGTGGACCGAAGCATATAAAAAATGTACACATATGTAATTAATGAATAAAAAAAAAAAAAAAAAAAAAAAAATATTTTTATTATTATTATTATTATTATTATTATTATTATTATTATTATTATTATTATTACTATTATTTTTATTATTATAATTATTATTATTATTAATTCAATCAAAATCACAACGATTCGACGGAGTGCAAGATCCCTGTGAAGATACAGTTTCAGGACAAGAAACCTGGCCATCTTAGTTCGATGACTATAATATCAAACTATGTCCAGAACCTCAAGCTGATCTTCTAATCATGATTATTGTAATTATGATTGTTTTTATTGTTTTTAATCGTGTATTTGTCTTAGAAAAAATATTTTAAATAAAATTGAATTATTATTATTATTATTATTATTATTATTATTATTATATTTATTATTTATTATTATATTATATTATATTATATTATTATTATTAGTTCACAAGTTAGGCCTTTCGCGACCCATATAATTGAACAATTATAACATGACGGGATGTTTCGCTCGTGGTGGGGGGAATAACTACATTATTCTTGATTTCCGACGTAGCGCCACTGTGGAAGACATTTCAAGGGTTGCTTTTGCGTTGTTCCTCTGTCTGCAACCTCACTTCTTCTTGGAACTGCAGGATGGCGGGGCTAGTTTGTTTTGGGGTGGTTGAGGTGGTTGTGGAGGTGGTGGTAGTGGTTGTGGTGGTCTAACACCACTCCCAACACCTCAAACCCACACAAAACCCAAACACTGCCATCCTGGCAGTTCCAAGAAGAATGACGTTGTTCTTAACAGAGGCAAACAAACGAAGACCAGCAATCCTTGAAAATTCTTCCCACTGAGGCACGTGGGAAACAAATTGAAGTAATGATTCACCACCACGACGCGACGAAATCCCGTCAATGTTATAATTTCTGTTCATTATTATTATTATTATTATTTTTTTATTAATATTATTATTAAATATATTATTATTATTAATTTATGATTTAATTTATTATTATTATTATTATTATTATTATTATTATTATTATTATTATTATTTTTATTATTATTATCAATAGTTTTAGTTTATTTATATTATTATTTAGTTAATTAATAGTTGAACCAAGCCTAAGAGAGGAACAATATGGATTTAGAAGTGGGCGATCCACTATCGATCCAAAATTTTCTATCCGCCAAATCATGGAAAAGAGATGGGAAAATGGAAAAGGAATGCATATTGTCTTTTTAGATCTTGAAAAGGCATACGATCGCCTGCTTCGAGGAAAAGTATGGGAATGTCTAGAGCAAAAGGGAGTTGGACGAGTTTTGATAGAGAGGATAAAAAGTACAAACGTAGGTAGTGCAAGTTGTGTCCAGACAAATGAGGGTAGATCAGATTGGTTTGAAATTAATGAGGGACTGAGGCAAGGTTTAAATGTTTAGTTATGAAAAAGGATATAAAAGGCATGCCTTAGAATCAAGAAAAGTTAAGACTTCGTGGAAAAGTATTAGAAGAAAACGAAGAATTTAAGTTCTTAGGAAGTATCTTGACAAAAGATGCTAAAGTAAATAGAGAAGTAACAGCTAGGGTACAAAAATGCCGAAGGATTTTATCAACTGGTGCGAAAGCTGCTTTGGAAACGAGCTGTTTCCACAGAGATGCAAAGTTCTTTTCTATAAAGCATACTTCATACCAATACTTACTTACGGTGCAGTAACTTGGACAGTTGGATCAAAGGAAGAGAGTCAGTTGGAAGCAGCAGAGATGAAGTTTTTAAGAAGTATCAAGTGAGTTACGAAACTGGACAGGATTAGAAGCGACGTTATAAGAAAGAAATCTGGTCTGGAGAAATTGAGGTTTAAATTAGGAAGGAAACGTTTAAGATGGTTTGGTCATATGAAGAGGATGGAAATGGATAGGATCCCAAGACGAGACTTCGAAGCAGGAGAGGAAGGTAAAAGAAAAGTAGGAAGACCGAGAGAAAGATGGGGAAGATTGATCGAAGGAGACGTTGAAGAGAGAGGTGAATCGTGGAACCAGGTGACGTAATTGAAGCTGTGGGAGGACAGGAGAGAGTGGAGAAAATTGGTGGAGAAGCAGAAGCAGGATGAAGATGACGATGAAGATGATGATGAAGAAACGCTGAGCCTGGCAATCTCGGCAAAAAATATTTTCGTGCCCTAGATATCGGTGTGAAGAACACCACTCAACCCGACATTGTTGATAATGAGTTTGGATGATTATTATTATTATTATTATTATTATTATTATTATTATTATTATTATTATTATTATTTATTATTATTATTATTATTAGTTCACAAGTTATGCTTTCGCGACCCGATATAATTGAAGAGAAATTATAACATTGACGGGATGTTTCGTCGCGTCGTGGTGGTGAATAACTTACATTATTCTTGATTTCCCGACGTAGCGTCCTCACTGTGGAAGACATTTTCAAGGGATTGCTGGTCTTTCGTTTGTTTGCCTCTGTTGCAAACGTTCACTTCTTCTTAGAACTTCCAGGATGGCGGTGGACGGCTCTAGTTGTTGTTGTTGTTGTGGTGGTGGTTGAGGTGGTTGTGGAGGTGATGGTAAAGTGAAGTGAAGTTTCAAGAATAATTAAGGTAACAAAACTTCCACAAAGTAACATCGAGAGGCAGGAACTAGTTGCACTCAATCAGCTGAGAAAAGATAAAAGTATTATAGTTCTAAAAGCAGATAAGGGTAATGCTACAGTCGTTATGGACACTGAAGATTATTCACAAAAGATTAAAGCTCTGCTAGATACTGATTCTTATCAACGGATTACGAAAAACCCTGTTAACCGCATTAAAACACAAACGATTGCTCTCATAAACAAATCCCCTTTAGATGATAAAGTCAAAAAGCATTTAACTATTCAAGACCCTAAAACACCAAGAATGTATGGATTACCAAAAATACATAAAGAAGGTACACCTCTGAGGCCAATCGTCAGTGCAATAGACTCTCCTACGCAACTTCTAGCTGCTTATGTAGCAAAACAACTACAACCTCTTGTACCCGAGTCCGAGTCTTATGTAAAAAACTCATAACATTTTATAGAAATGTTTAAAGGATCTGGACCTTCAGCCCAATCACATGCTAGTAAGTTTTGATGTTGTGTCTTTGTTCACAAACATCCCGACTGAGGAAGCGATAACGGTATTGAATGATGCCATGCCTTTGGCACCTCATATTGTTAATCTGGCTAAGCATTGCCTTAACTCTACTTTTTTCACGTTTGACGGAGAGTTGTATGAGCAAACTAGTGGAGCTCCTATGGGCAGCCCTCTTAGCCCAGTAGTTGCCAACATTTACATGACCCATCTCGAGAAGAAAGCTCTTAGCACGGTCATTATTAAACCAGTTTTCTGGAGACGTTATATAGATGACATAGTTTGCATTTGGCCAGGCACTGCGGATGAATTAAAAGAATTTCACAACCATTTAAATAGTATTCATCCAAAGATTCAATTCACCATAGAAGTAGAGGTGGATAAACGTTTACCGTTTCTTGATGTGATGCTTACGAGACTTGACAGCGGAAAGTTGGGCCTTGCTGTTTATCGAAAGCCTACCCACACAAACCTTTATCTACAAGCTACTTCACACCACCATCCAGCTCAAAAGCATTCAGTCATCAATTCTCTCGTTTCCCGGGCAAAACGGTTATCAGATGATCAAAGCTTCCCACAAGAAAATAAAGCCTTGACAGCTGTTTTGAAGAGCAATGGCTATAGTGCGGTCAACATCCGGCGGGCTTTCAACAGAACTGAGGTAAACAAAGAATTGATTGAGAAACCTGAAAATCCTCCGAAACTCGCTTCCCTGCCATATGTGAAATTTACTACTGATCGCATAGCACGTTATCTAGGAAAGCTAGACATCAAGACAGTATTTAAGCCTATAAATAAAATTTCTACCATGTTGAGATCGCCAAGGACCCAGTACATCTAGCCGGAAGTGGAGTTTATAAAATCCCTTGCAAGTGTGGCAGTAGCTATGTAGGCCAGACTTTAAGAACAGTGGCAACAAGGGTAAAATAACATAAAAACCATTGTAACAAGAGTCACGTCGAGTTGTCTGCAATTGCCAGCAGCATGCCATAGACAATATGGCTGACTCAAGGCATAAGATTCTTTTTGATGAAACGAAATAATTTGCCAAGAAGCTGCGTTAGGCCTAGACTCATAAGGGAGTCAATTGAAATTTCGAAAACACCTAACAATATGAATGGAGAATGTAGGTGGCTACAAACTTAGTGATTCGTGGATTCCTGCCATTAATTTAATTAATCACCTCTCAGCAGAGAAAATGCGATCAAACCAAGAACTACCACCAGATCAACAACAGCATCAACAGCATCTTCATCCACAAGACCAACCTACACCACTACCACCACCTCCACAACCACCTCAACCACCACCACAACAACAACAACAACTAGAGCCGTCCACCGCCATCCTGGCAGTTCCAAGAAGAAGTGAACGTTTGCAACAGAGGCAAACAAACGAAAGACCAGCAATCCCTTGAAAATGTCTTCCACAGTGAGGACGCTACGTCGGGAAATCAAGAATAATGTAAGTTATTCACCACCACGACGCGACGAAACATCCCGTCAATGTTATAATTTCTCTTCAATTATTATTATTATGTTATTATAACTATGTCCATAAAGCGGGCTTATGCTTAAAAACCATATATTCATACTACCCAACTCATGGGAGATGAGATGTGATTGAATTTATCCATGCAATCTTTCAGATTTGACAGCTACATTGCCGTCTTCTGTTGGATTTATGTCATGTAAGTCAACAGTCACAACAAATAGCAGTTTCCTTAAGGTTTGTTCTGTGGTCCCGGTAGCTTAATTGGTAGAGCTATGGCACGTTAAGCCGGAGGTTCTGGGTTCGAACCCCAGTCGGGGCAAACTTTTTCGACAACTGCTATGAATCAATAACTATGTCCATAAAGCGGGCTTATGCTTAAAAACCATATATTCATACTACCCAACTCATGGGAGATGAGATGTGATTGAATTTATCCATGCAATCTTTCAGATTTGGACAGCTACATTGCCGGTCTTCTGTTGGATTTATGTCATGTAAGTCAACAGTCACAACAAATAGCAGTTTCCTAAAGGTTTGTTCTGTGGTCCCGGTAGCTTAATTGTAGAGCTATGGCACGTTAAGCCGGAGGTTCTGGGTTCGAACCCCAGTCGGGGCAAACTTTTTCGACAACTGCTATGAATCAATAACTATGTCCATAAAGCGGGCTTATGCTTAAAAAACATATATTCATACTACCAACGCATGGGAGATGAGATGTGATTGAATTTATCCATGCAATCTTTCAGATTTGACAGCTACATTGCCGTCTTCTGTTGGATTTATGTCATGTAAGTCAACAGTCACAACAAATAGCAGTTTCCTAAAGGTTTGTTCTGTGGTCCCGGTAGCTTAATTGGTAGAGCTATGGCACGTTAAGCCGGAGGTTCTGGGTTCGAACCCCAGTCGGGGCAAACTTTTTCGACAACTGCTATGAATCAATAATTATTATTATCATTATAATAATAATAATAATTATTATTATTATTATTATTATTATTATTATTATTATTATTATTATTATTGTTATTATTTATTAACGCGGGTCGAAATACTAATATCAATGTTATTGGCCCACAATTTTGAATGCTTACATCTGAAACGCGGGTAAAATTGATCTGGATTGTTCGTGTGATACATCAATTGCAACTGTTTACAGCCATCCGTATTTGGGGTTGGAGATTGATAGTAACTTTAGTTGGAATATACAAGCTGAGAAAATATGTAAACGCTTAAGGTCATGCGCTTACCAATTATATGCAGTTAAAAGTATTTTACCATTTAAATATGTAAAGATGGTTTATATAGCCTTTGCAGAGTCGGTTATTTCTTACGGTCTGTTAATTTGGGGAAATGCTTCGTTATCACAGCTAAATAGCATAATCTCTATTCAAAATAAAATAATGAAGATGATCACTTTTGAAAATAATTTAAGCACTTTGGAATGTTATAGACTACAAAACGTTTTACCTTTACAAAAATTATTCACATATAAATTAGTTTTGAAACATTTTTTCGTTAATACTCACAAAAATTGTATAAACCACACTACTTCTACTCGCTCCAAATCTTCGGAAGTATACCAGTTGCCACGGGTTGCAAATAAGTATGGTAAAAGAACACTTAGCTACACTATACCTTTCTTTTTTAATAGTATTCCAAAGAACATCAGAGATTTAGAGACTATTTATGAAATCAAAAGAGAGCTAAAGGCATTTTTATTACGAAATATGCAGTGAAGTTAGGGTTGTTGTGTATTTGTTATACATAAGTGTTTCATAATTTAATGTACATGAATTAGCACTCATAATTTTTTCACTGTTCTATATCTGTTCTATTCAATGTTTATTCACTGTATTATCTGCAAAATGTTTGCTTCACAAAAATATTTTTGGCTAGTATAAGTATTTAATTTGCACATTAATTACTTGTTTTTATCTACTATTTTAATCTTTTATTTTACTGTTATGTATTTTATTTTATTTTATTTTAATTTTTATTACACGCTGAGTCATTCACTGCTTACTGATACTTACTGTTACTTCACTTATTATTGTATTGCAATCTAGAATTTGAAATATTGAATTAGTTAAAAATCATTATTTCACATGTATGATTTCTTTAATGTAACATGTTCCACAGTTAAGCTGTCCTGTACAGCTTGTGGATGGTCGTACTTGTTTGATAAAAAAATGTATAAGAGATATGTATTTCAATAAAAAAAAAAAAAAAAATATTGTTATTATTATTATTATTATTATTATTATTATTATTATTATTATTATTATTATTATTATTATTATTATTATTATTATTTTATTATTATAGTGGTTCTTTATTGTTCAAACAATCTCAGGTACATTTGCGTCCTGGTATACACAAGGCGGGGTGAGGCCCAAGCCCAACAAAAGTTTACATTATAACAGCCTGAAAACATAAGTATAGTACACATAGTATTGTAGGCAAATTAATCAAATTAACAAAATAGTAATAAAGATGAGTGTGGAAAACAAATTAATAAAAGTTTCTATCTCTAAAACAAGCAATAATTGTATGGCAAAATATTTAAAGGAGATTGATTGATTGATTGATTGAGGTTTTATTTATGCTGGCAAGATTAAGGGGCCCTTTAAAGGGCCCTTTTTTTACATCAACCCCGCCCCCTAATAGTAATACATCCCTTTAAAAAAAAATATGTTTCACAAAAATACTAAAACTAAAAAATATTTTTCCCAAAAATTTTTACTAAAAATTTTTTGAACCTGAAAAAAACCCTTTATTAAAAAAATTTTAAAAATTAAATTTTTAAATTTTTCCCTTTTTTTGATGCCACCTTTTTAAACAAATCGGGGAAAAGTGAAAAAAAAAACTTTTTTCAAAAAGATATTTTTCCAAAGAAAATTTTTACTAATAAAAAAACATAATAAAAATAAAAAAAATAAAAAAATAAAATGATAATTTAAAAACAATTTAAAAAATTTAAAAAGGAATTACCTAAAATTGGGCTCTTTTTTTAAAACATTACGATTGCAAAAGGGTTTTATTTAAAAAAATTGGGAAAAAAAACATAAATATACGGGGTAAAAAATTAAATTTATATGATGATAAAGAAAAAAATTCCCTTTTTTGATTACACTTTAAATTTCCCCCCCAGGGGCTACAATTCCTTTAAACAATAAAATCTGTTTTTTTCGAAAAAATGAAATGGGGGGGGGGGGGGGTTTTTTTTAAAACCGGGGGAATTTTTTTAATTTTTAAAAACAATAATAAAACATGTTCTAAATAATTTTTGAACCCGCCTGGCGAAAAAACCGTAAAATTTGTCAAATCTCTGGGCACTACTAGGGGTTTCGGGTTCCCCTTCCCGCGAACTGACCCCCTTTGAATGAATTTTCGTTTGTTGCAGTTTTGTGGGGTTTGGGAAAAAACAAGGGTTTATTTTAAGTATGGGGCCCCGAGTTTTTTCGACTTTTTGGGTGAGTAGATAAATAGTTGAAACGGGAGAAGGGGATAAGCCGGGGATGGGAAAAGTGGGGAAAAAATTTGATTTAAAAATAGGGAAAGGGGGTGAAGAGTGCGTCTATTTTTTGAGACGGGGCCAAAAAGATATATGTGGGAAAGGGTGGGATACGGGTCAGCGAAATTTTTAAAATTAAAAATTTAATCTTTAAAACATTTCCCCTTTTTTGCTCTCCAGCCTTTTTTAATCAAAATCAGGGGGGCCCCCGGGTTTTTGAAAACCACGTCCGCAGTAGGGCAAAAAGTGGTTTTTACTAGGGGCCCTCAAAGGTGCCTTTTAAGTTTAAAATTTTTTGGGAAAAACAAAATTTTAAAAAATTTTTAAAATGAGTTTAAGGGCACCAAATATTTTTTTAAAAAATAATTTTATTTTGGTTTTTTCCCAAAAACATTTTGGTTTATCTATTATTAATCCCAGAATTTTTTTTCGGGAGTACTGAGGGCTTAGAAAAAGTTATTTAAATTTTTTTGTGAGGAAGGTAGAAAGATTTTTTAGTCATAGTTTTTGGATAGCCCCCGGGGCGGGGTAGCTTTTAAATTTTATAGGATTCAAAATTGGGCCGTGCCTTTTTAGCCCACTTCAAAAAGCGTTTAAGTCTGCATTTTTAAGTTGAATTGATTCGTTAAGGGCCCGTCAGGTTCGAATGTTTAAATACAGTTTTGGGCATCAGCATATTATGGGTATTTACAATGTGTAAACATTAAAGGGGTACGTCATTTAAAATAAAGAGAAAAAAGAAGTGGGCCCCAAAACCGATCCCCGGGGGCCCCCACCCCTCTACAAAAGCCAAGGGGGAACCGAATCCCCCGTCACCCCAAAAAACATTGACGACGGGGCCCCGAAAAATTTTACTCCACCAGAAACCCAAAGTTTTTGTCTGAGAAATGAAGTGTTTTGGGGTTTAGATAGAAATATCAATGTCTACAGAAATTTTAAAAACTTTTAAATGAAATCTAAAAGAACCAGGGGCAGTTGCTTGTCCTTATCCATAGCTTCTGGGTTCCCCTGTGACTTTGGAAATAACCTGTACTAGTACTGTTTTCCCCCCGTCGAAAAAAAACCCATTGAAAAAACATTGGAAAAAGCCCCTGTTTATTTAATAATTTTAAAATTTGGGGCTTTTGCAAATAGGGGTTCGGGGTACCTTTTTTATAATGCAAGCAAGGGTACTTTATTTTGGCCCCGGTTTGTCCTTTCCCCTTTTTAAGGTTTGGGTTTTTTTTTGGGAGTGTTTAACTAAAGCTTCTTCCTTTCGGGGGATACCCCTGAAAAAAAGGGAACGGGAAAAATTAAGAATGTGATTAAACGCAGGTAATAAAAATGAGGGGAAAAATGAGTTTTATCATTTCAAAACCGAAAGCGTCGGCTCCCTTTTGGGTTTTTGGCCCTTTATTTTACGTAAAATTTCTATGTCTTGGTTGGTTTTAAAAGTCGTTAAAAATAATTTTTCTTTTGTCAGGGGGGGGGACGGGTTTTTGTTTTTTTTGATAAAAAACCCGGGTTTTTGTTCGTTATTCCAAAAGGTTTGGAAAACAAATTTAAAAGTGTTTTAAACTTAATTTTCCTTTCTTGAAAAAGGGTTCCCGGGGGGGCATATCTATAAAAAAGAAGCGGCTCAGATTAAGAAAAAGGAAAAAAATCGGAAAAATTTTCCCTTGTGGGAAATTTTAAGTAAAAATTTTTTTTTAAAGGGCCCATGGTTATATTAAGGGTAATTGATGGTTAAAAAAAAAAAGGGGGAAGATTGCACTAAAGAAGAAGAAAAACAACTATGGGAAAAAAAGGGATGCCCAAAAAAACACAAAAGGTTAAAATAAAATTTATTGATAAAAAAAATCATTATGCATATCAGAAAATTTTAGTAAAATCAGCTGAGATGAATAACAAGCTGTTTTTGGCAATTTTTTCCCCCAAAAAGGGCAGGGGGGAGCAAAAAAAAGTGTACTTTTTGCTACAAGATTTTTTAATTTTTTGTTTCGGGGAAAAAGGGAAAGATATTTCTCCAAAAATAACAAAAAAGAAAATCTAGCAAAAAATAGATTTAAAAAGCCTGGAAACAAAACCAAAAAGAAAGGGCGAGATTTCTCATGCAAAAATTTTGAGCCCCCTCTGCCTGAAAATATCGTCCTTTTGAAAAAGAGTGGGGTTCGGGGCACCATTTAGGACCGCACAGTGACAAATCTAACCTCAAGGTTGATTTCAGAAGAAGCCTCGAGTAAAAATTTTGAGAGTGAAAAGTCATTGGCATTCAGGGGCAGCTGGAAAATTGTGCTATAAATGTAAAAAAAATCTGGCCATGTGAGTAAATTTTGAAAAACGGGGGAAAGTGCTGAACAAGTAAAGCAATAAAATTTTTATGGTTGTGGAAAACCGGGCCATATTGTAAAAAACTGTAAGAACAATAAAGGAAGCCTACTATGTCTTGTCAGATATGTAAGAAAAATAACCATGAAGAAAAAGGGCTGCTACTTTAGAAAACGTCAAGGGGCCCCCAAATAAAGAACCATTTAAACCCTCTTCACTGTGGGGTTTTAAACCTGTGCTTACAACCTGCTGTGTGGGGTATTTTTAGCAGAAAAGCCCCCTTATTTAAAAAAAAATCATAACTTCCACACTTCTCTTCCAAAAATTATAAAATTTTTGTGACGATACTTGACTACACTACAACCATGCTTAGACAAAAAATACCCCCCCCCCCCCCCACGTCCCCCCCCCCCCCAAATCGATAATTAGATAACTTTCACATTTCATATAAAAAAAATTAAAAAATATGTGTGACAAGTAGGGCTACTTGATAACACAATGAACATGCGATGAAAAATTCTCCCCCCCCCACCACCCCCCCCCCCCCCAAAAAAAAAAGTATCGATATTTACATAACTTCCACATTTCACATCCAAAAATAATAAAATATTTGTGACAATTACTTGAATACACTATGAACATGCCATGATAAAAATCGACCCCCCCCCCCATCCACGTCCTGCCCCCCCCCCCCCCCAAAAAAAAAACAATAATTACATAACTTCCACATTTCTCATCCAAAAATTATTTTAAAAAATTGTGCACGTACTTGATTACACACAAACATGATAAGAAAGAATCCCCCCCCCTCCCCCCCCACCTCGCCCCCTCCCCCAAAATAATCGATAATTACACAACTTCCACATTTCTCATCCAAAAATTTTTTTAAAAAAAAATGTAGCACCTACTTGAGTACTCTACGAACATGCCTTAAAAAAAAAAAGCCCCCCCCCCCACAAAAAAAAATTGATAACTACAAAATTTCACTTTTTCATCAAAAATGCAAGAAAATGTGGCTAAATTGTTTCAGACTGGCCTACTCTATTTCACTAATTCCTACACAGTGAACATGCATGTAGGCCTAATACAAATTATAAAATTAACAATATATTTATTTGGGGTTTCATGGGAGTATATTGATGAATCTGCTTGCTTACCTTGGAATGATAGATGAAAGGTGAAGTTGATAGATGATGATATGGTCCATATTTTACACAGTAGTCTTGAAAGAAAATTTTTACACAAAAAAGTAGCCTAAATCGTTCAGTTACACATCCAAAATTTCAAGTTCTATACACACACATTATATATACATTATATACACACGAATTTACACACGGTACCTTTGAGAGTGTTTTTTTAGGGCCTACAGGTGCTTGAGTGTGTGGTACTCGCCAAGCATGGAGTTACACACAGAGGTACATTGCATTCATTGCACATGTACCTCGATTCTTTCCTCTTCTTTTCCCTCCTCTTTGTATTAGCACAAACTACATTTGCCTGTTGGGTTGGCCTTCTTTCTGTAGAGGGGATAACGTCAGGGAAATGGCGATTCCCAAGTCGAAGAGGTTTAGCCCGGGGGATGGGCGGCCTCCTTTGGGGGACAACTTTGGGGCAGCATACTTTTCCAAAAGGGGGCGAACAAGCTCCAGACGAAATGTTGATAGTTGCCTCTTGTTCCCTTTTTAGGACCTTTTCTAGTATGTGTCATTCAACACACTTAGGTCCAACAAGTGGAAGAACAGTTTCTTATACCACTTGACGGACCGCCTTACACACTCGACATGACTCAGCATCATGTCAGAGTGGTCGACAGCGCCCATTCCCCGGTTATAAGAGGCAACACACTTGGGAATCATCTTGTTTACTCCAGTCCTCCTGTCCTCTTTTCCACTGTCGATCATGCCAGGGCCATGCATAGTTTTTTGAGCATGTTGACTTCCCTCTTGTCGACCAGCGGACGGTCAAAATTTGTCTGTGTGTTTTTCAACATATTCCCCCACCCTTAGTTTTCCTTCTTGCTTTGGCATTCCCCTCCTGTTCTTTCGAACCGTACCACAAGCATTGGTTTTTTTCGCTGTGTAGTTTTTCAAACAACTGTGGACCAGTGTACCAATTATCAACATAGAGTGTTTGCCCCTTCCCAAGATACGGGTTCCATCAACGTAAGTACAACATCCGGGACACTCCGAGCCCTGATTCTGTTATTTCAGTTGTTGCCCCTGTGTACACTATTACATTAGTACAAAGTTAGTGTCCAAAATCTGAAATAACAAAAGTTTAATCCCGAATCGCTGCGTTTGTTGGGAATGTACTGTTTGAACGACAGCCTGCCTTTGTACAGCAATAAACTTTCGTCTATACAAACTTCACCGAAGGGCACAAATAACGCTTGAAAAATGATGCTTCACACTATCAAGGACAAGTTTGATTTTTTGTAGTTTGTTTTGATCCGGGTTATTTACAATGTTGTTGTCACTGAAGTGAAGGAGTCTGAGTATTATGCGGAATCGATCAACAGACTGATGTCACCAAATATTGGTGTACTCAACAAAAGGGGCTGTTTTTGACCAATACAGCTCGATCGCATTTTTTTTTTGATGGGCCCCTTAGCATATATAATGCCAAAAACACATACATCTCACCAACCGTGGTATCTTTCCATTTCGTGAGCCGGGATTTTACGCTAAACTCTGTGTTTTCAATCACAAACTTGTAAAACAAGTTTGTTTGTTCTCAATAGACTCGACTAGTTCTGTTGTAAATAAAGCTAAAAAACAGTCAAGCTCACTTGAATCTTCAGTAGGTGAAATCCGCATTTATTCCCGATGAACTTGGGGCGAAATCGTGAATAATAGGTTGAAATCACCTCTACTCCAGTTTTTTAACCCATCATCGGCAATTCCGTCTTTTTTTATTTTGACGACGTTCCCGAATAAACCTACACCTACATCATTGTCACTTGCACTGTCCCCGTCACTGCCACTGTCGTGTTATCACTCTTGTCCTCATCACTATCACTAAAACTATCGTTGGTATTTACAATAAAGTCATCATCACTTTCCGAGTCCTATTGGTAATAATTTCACGGATTTCCCTATCTGAAACACCCGTAAACACGAATTCTCACCACTCGTAGAAGCCATATTTTGTTTACTACAGCTGACGCTGAACTCGGGAGGAGCTACAAGTGGTAAGCCTAGAAAAAAACTTCTAAAAACAAGTTATGGGCCCGGGTTCCAGTAGTTTGGCGAAATAGTTCTACGTATTACCGACAGGTTGAAGCACATGCCACACGAAACTAGAGCGCGCAAACCCCTATTGAGCACTGAATAAACTACACTTGAATTCAAACATTGTGGCGCGACATTGGCGCGACGAGTATACTCGGGCGTAACACGGGGGCACAACTGCACATCACGAGTTAACTCGGGCGTAACTGAGAGGAGGTTAAGAACGAAGGAAAGTAACGTTCTTGTCAACAAAAGCAAAACAAGATCTAGAGAAGAACATGTTTGTATTTCGATTCTGGCTCAACGCCCACACATGGTAAATAATATTAAAGTTATTCAGTAACATCAAAGAAACAACGTTTGGACATCTGTGTAGCAAAAAAACATACAGGCATGAAGGCACAAGGTAAGGGAACTGTTGAAACTGAAGCTTGTATCTTGAAAGATGTCTTGTATGTGCCTGATCTCAGTAAAAATCTACTTTTCAGTAAAAGCCATAACAGAAAAGACGGTCACGTTACGTTTGAGAAGAACAAGTATACAAAATAAAGAACCCAACAAAAAATATTGAAGGTGAGAAGAACGAAAATGGGCTTTATTACTGAACCTGATGAAAAATGAAGAAAGCATGTTAGCTACAAGTAAAGAAGAAAAAGTTAATGACTGGCATAGTAAACTAGGACATTTGAGTGTTAAAATATGAAAAAGTTGATAGAAATGAATGACTACCGGACTTGATATAAGTAAAAAGACTGTGATTGCCTAGAAGCAATCTGTGAAATTTGCCTTAAAGCGAAACAAGTAAGACTTCCTTTAAAAGTGAAAAAAGTAGAGCATAAACCACTTGAGATAATACATACAGACATAGCTGGACCCATTGATCTGCCAACATGGGACAACCAAAAAATACGTTTTGACAGTCCTCGATGATTTTACTCATCATACAGTGCTATATCTTTTAAAAGAGCAAGAATGAAGCACAAGGATATTTAAAAGAATATGTAGAAGAAATGGAGCATACAAAGAACCTAAGGGTGTCAAAAATTAGATGGGACAATGGTGGAGAATTTGTCAAAACGAACTTAAAACGTGGTGTAGCAGAAAAGGCATTGTTATGGACACAACGTACCATATACCCCACAATTAAATGGTAAAGCTGAAAGACTTAATCGCACTTTACGGAAAAGGCTCGATCATTAATTTTTCGACCTCTGGATTAGAAAGATATTTTGGGGTGAAGCCAAAAGAGTGGCAGCTTACATTCTGAATCGAAATCCAACGAAAATTGTCAATAACACCAAGTGAAATGTAAAGGGTAAGAAACCAGATCTATCAATCTTCAGATTTTCGGCAGTGAAGCATACGCAAAAGTTTTGGGTTATTTAAAAAAAATGGATGAACGAAGCAAGAAGTATATTTTTTTTGGCTATACACTTAACGGCTACAGATTGGGGGATGAAGATAAACAAGAAATTGTGGTACCAGAGATGTGATATTCAAAAAACAAACAACCGAAATGTGATGCAGAGTTCCAAAATAAAATAAAAATTGAGGAACTTGATACGGAAGAAATCAATAGACGTGTACAAAATGAAGTCGTGGAGGGAGAACAAAATGAGGACAGTGATCAGATGAGTGAAAACCTAACTTCGAGTGAAGAACGAAGAAATCGAAGAAGACGGAAACCACATGCCAAGATTAGGAGAAGGACTCCAAGAAAGACAAGCAGACAGAAGAGGCAGACGGGTAAGAATGCCAGAAAAATATAAAGATTATGTGATGTTGACCAGAAAAAAAAAATGGAAAGCAGCAATAGAAGATGAGAAAAAGTCACTGAGCAAGAACGCACTTGGGAATATGTAGACATCAGCGAAGCTAACGGGGAAAAAGATACTGTCAAACTAATGGGTATTTAGAAAAAAAGATAATGATCAACACAAAGCAAGACTAGTTGTTAGGGGATTCCAACAAGAAAAGGGACTGGACTATGAAGAAGTTTTTAGCCCAGTAGTAAATGTGACATCATTGCGCTTGCTGTTAGCCCCGTCAGTGGGAAAGAATTACATAATTAAAAAATTCGATATCAAAACGGCATTTCTTTATGGGGACTTACATGATGAAATATACATTCTATTCCTGAAGGGTTTTGAACAGAAAGAAAATAAAATATGCCGCCCAAAAAGGCACATACGGCCTGAAACAAGCACCGCTCAGATGGAATGAACTTTCACATCGTTCCTAAAAAACCAAGGACTACAACCATTAAACGTGGAGGGAATGTATCTTTAAAAATGAAGATGGTACATTGTTCTTAGCCATCTACGTGGACGATGGGTTACTAGTAGGAAAAACAAAAACAAAACAAACAGTTTGCTAAAGAAGTTAGAAAAGAAGTTTGAAGTGACAAGTTTGACAAAATAGACACATTCGTGGGAATAAAAATTACTAAAGGATCAAAATGGATGAACTAGAACAAAAATCCTTATGTGAATGCAGTTTTGGAAAAATTTGGAATGTAGAATGCAAAGTCGCAGGAACACCCATGATCAGCTATGACAGGACTGAAGAAAAGAAGAGAGAAGAGAAAATTTCCATATCGTGAAGCTGTTGGAAGCCTTGTTGTACTTATCAAACAAAAACCCGGCCAATATCGCCTACTCAGTAGTTACAGTAGTCGGAACATGGAAAAAACCATCAACTATGGACATAAAAATGTGAAATTATCATTAGATACTTGGGTCCAACAAAGGGTGATGGTATTGTGTACACAAGAAGAACTGAAGACGATGATGGACCGTTACAAGTGATAGGGTATAGCGACTCGGATTTCGCTGGAGACACGGTTACGAGAAAAAGCACAACGGAGTTCTTGATATACTTCTGTGGTGGACCGATCAGCTGGTGCTCGAGAAAACAGCCAATCGTAGCTCTTTCCAGTGCCGAGGCCGAGTACATCGCTGCAGCAAATTGTGTAAAAGAACTACTTTTTATAAAAGCTCTCTTAAAATGAACTTGCAAGTAATGAAATAAGTTTTTACCTTAAAAATGGATAATCAAAGTGCCATGACTATAAAAAAAAATTGTCAGTTTAACCGTAGGAGTATACATATTGATGTTAGGTTCCACTTCATCAATGAAAAGTAAAAGAAGGACTTGTCACATGCTTGTATTAGGCGCGCACGCTAATACGGTCGTCTGCCACTAAAAGCGGCGCATCACGTGACGTTTTAGGCCTAGTCAGTATGGCCGACAACTTCGTGATTGTGTTCAAATAATTACTGTCACTACTGTTTGTATCTTCATGTGCACTTATCAATAAAGCTGATTAAAAAAACCTATAAGCATTGTTGCACATTCATAATGGTGTCAGAACTTCAAGGACCTATGCGTAGGCCCATAATCAGGGGCAAGTAGTTATAAACAACCTGAGGCTTTCTCGCCGGCGAGAATCCCGCAGAAAATTGGCTTCGGTGGCGTCAGCGGTAGGGAAATATATTATGATGTCGCCGATATTGACACAAAGCCGCCCAAGAAACAGATTTCGGATTTGCTCCATTGTTGGGAGATGAAGGGCTTGCCGTATATAATACACTAAATCTACCAGAGGATACATCCAGACTTCCCAAGGTAATTTAAAACGCCTTTTCTACTATTACATACCCTTCAAAAACCCCCACGTATATTAGATGGTTGTTTTTTTCTGAGCAGCAACAAGAGAACCAGACCGTAGCCCAAATATGTTCTCATGCTGCGTAATAAAAAAAAAGATTTGTGAATTCGGAGAACAAACAAAATTCTCTTTTTAAAGGATAGGCTGATAGGGGGCATTCTAGATGTAGGCATGAGGGAACGACTGCTAAAAGAACAAAACATGTCATTAGATAAGGCGAAAAATTTTTACTAAGACCCAAACGAAAATTCTAAGAAACAGGTCAAAATCATGTCTGGAACAGAAAGTTGTTGGCCTTCATTATGGCCGTACAAAAACCCTCTCATTCATCAAGCCTAGCCCTAGACCTAGGCCTAGGCCTAGTTTTAAAAGCAGAATGAACAAGCTAAACAGGATAACAATAAAACAGATGGTCAGCTGCAGAACAGAGCTTGTTCACTTTGTGGATATAGTCCAAGTATCGCGAGTGTCCAGCCTATGGACGCACATGTAACAAATGTAGTAGGTCAAACCACTTTGCAAATATTTGCATGCTACAAACAAGCAACTTCACTCTGTAGAAGCTAATAAACAGAAGCAGAATCTGACAAAGGACTTTTTAGTATAAAGCCTAGGCTTGTTAGTAGATTCATTGCAATCTAACGATACTGAATGGATCGAGAATATTGTGTCAAAGGCACTAAAGTAGCTTTTAAATTAGATACAGGATCACAAGTGAATGTAATTTCACAAGACATTTATAACACACTAAGTAGAAAGCCCAGATTGCTAGAAACTAAGGCTAAGATAAATGCATACACAGGTCACAGTATTCAAATAAATGGTAAATGTATGCTAGATTGCTAAGCAAACCAAGTATCTAAAACATACGATTTCTACATAACCGGACCTACTTACCCGCCTATTCTTGGAAAGCGAGCCTGTGGGAAAAATTAGGTTTACTCCAAAGATTAAAAGCAACAAATATTAGTACACCTACAACAGAATCATCTGCAGCCAACATCATTTCAGAATATGATGAAAGTTTTTAAAGGAATAGGCAAACTGTCAAAAGAGCATAACATACAACTAGACAAAAATGCACAGCCACAGGTTTATGCAGCAAGGAAAATTCCAATATCTCTTAAGTCAAACTTAAAAAAAGCGCTAGATAAAATGGTAAAAAGCAATATTATTGTAAAAGAAAATGAACCGACTGATTGGGTTCATCCAGTAGTTTTTTGTCTCCAAAACCCAAATGGATCCATAAGAGTTTTGCATGGACCCCAGGGCCCCTTAACAAATTCATAAGAGGGAACATTTTCAACTACCCACTTCGGAAACTATATTCTCCGAATTTGAAGGGGCTAAAGTTTTTTTCAGTACTGGACGTTTCTTCAGCCTTTTGGCAAATTCCTCTGTCAGAGGAAAGTTCTAAATTGTGTACTATTTCCACACCATTTGGCCGGTTTAGATTCCTCAGGCTCCCATTCGGCATCATAGTGCCACAGAGGTACTTACAAAAGGAAATAAATGATTTAATCCAATGGTATAGATGGGTATATTGTTACATCAACGACATTGTGGTAACTGGTAAAGATCCCGAGGGGCATAACAAAAGACTCAAGCTCGTTCTTGATCGAGCCAGAAAATTAAACTTTCGCTTCAGCAAAGAAAAACTTCAGCTAGCAGTCTACCAATTGACTTTTTAGGTCCGATGTATCCTCAGATGGCATTGCTATTCATAACGCCAAGGTTTGAAGCAAACTTCAATGAAAAACACGAGACTAAGTTAGAATTACAGCGATTTCTCGGATGGTAAACTTCCTCGGAAATTATCCCCAAACTTTCTGAAGAAACACATCACCTGCGACAGTTACTCTGTAGTGTTTGAAACGACCGCCAGTGTCTCAGCTGCTGAGCCACCGCCAGCTATGTTACATGGCCACTGTTAGGCCTGACAAGCGGATGCTAGGGGCTAGGGAGGCGGGGGGTAGAAAGAAGTAGGAAGGGAGTTTGATAGGGTTTGGCGACTGAGATCATGGAAAAAAATACAGGTTTAATACGAGCATACGAGTTTAAATACAGCACACCTTTCATAGTACCTTTTCATAATACAATACATTGGCGACGAAGATATAAAAACGAACTATTGGGTTTTATTCAGTTTTGCGCTTGTTTTTAAAAGATAAAGCAAATACAGTTTGCATCAACCATGTTTATCACAACGGAAGGGACGCCGACAAGTAAACAGTGTTGCCAACACAATACAGATAAATACTGTTGTCGTACCAACTAGTAGTAATACCAACTTAACAATTGTAGTTAGATAAGAATAAGAAGATCATTCCAGCACTCGCCCTTAATCTAGATACATGATCAGTTGGTCAATAAAGTTAAGAAAAATTAACCATTTTTGTGATTATTTGTACATCATACCTAAACCCTTTACACACTTTACATGATTTGGACCATGCAAACTCTTAGTGAGTACATCTGCAAACATATTTTCTGTTGACAAATATTTTAGATCAATAATCTTATTGGTAACGCACTCCCTAATAAAATGATGTCTTATATCAATATGTTTTGACCTGTTATGATACATTTGATTTTCCGCCAGTTTATGTGCAGACTGATTATCATTATACAAAGTTATAGCATTCTGTTTATTTGCAAAATTCAACTCATTCAACAAATTTTTAAGAAAATTGCTTCTTTTGCACATTGAGTTAAAGCCATATATTCTGATTCTGTGCTTGAGAGAGCAATGGTTTTTTGCTTTCTGCTTTCCCAAGAGATTACACATCCTCCAAGTACAAAAACAAATCCAGTAAAAGATTTTCTATCCAAAGAACAATTTCCCCAATCTGCATCAGCAAATCCTTCAAGTTTAACACCTGTTTTCTTGTATACAAGACACAAATCCTTTGTTTTTTGTAAATATCTTAGGACCCGTTTAGCACATACCCAATGAGATTCATCATAGCAATTATTGAATTGGCTGAGCACACTTACTGTGTGTGCAATATCTGGTCTGCTGATTACTGCAAGACGCATTAATGAACCTATCAGTTCCTGATAAGGCAATGAAGGATCTGGGTATTCAGCCCTGGACAATTTTAACCCTACCTCCATTGGAGTGTTCAAAGGTTTACAATTAGTCATTAAAAATCTTTCAAGAGTTTTTTCAATATAAGATTTTTGGTCTAAACATAACATAACATACCCAGCTCACATTTTGCCTCTCCAAGATCTTTCATTTTGAACTTACTCATGAGTTTCATTGTTACTTCCGATTTGTATTTTTCATCATTGCTAAAGACAAAAAAATCATCTACGTACAAGGCGATTATGAAAATACACCCATTTTCGAACTTAAAATATATACATGGTTCAAAATCAATCTTTTTAAACCCATTTCAAGCAAGTACTAAATTAATTTTGTCATACCAAGCTCTACTCGCTTGCTTAAGACCATACAAGCTTTTCTTCAAAAGACAGACTTTACCTTTCACCGATTCCAGTCCTTCCGGCTGTTTCATGTAAACAACTTCTTTCAAATCACTATTTAAAAAGGCTGTTGTTATATCAAGGTGACCTATTAAAGATTTAGTTCACACTGACAAAGCAAGTAACATTCTGATTGAGCCGTACCTAACAACAGGAGAGAAAGTATCACTGTAATTTATGCATACCTTTGAGAAAACCCCTTGCGACTAGGCGGGCTTTGTATGTTGAAATACCACTAGAGTCCTTCTTAATCTTAAAAATCCATTTACAATCAACTGGCTTCTGATTATCAGGTAAATCTACAAGTTCCCATGTTTTATTTCTCACTAAAGAATCTATTTCGTTCTCCATGGCATGCTTCCACTTCTCTCGATCATCTGCAGCCAAGGCCTCTCGTACAGTTTCAGGCTCGCCCTCCTCGCGTGTAGCCTGGTAGAGTATGAATTCTGGAAATTCCTTGGGACGCTTATTTCTGACTGGATATCTTCTTTCTTGCTCCATAGCAGCTGGCTGCTCTGGATCTTCTTCCATAGAAATATCATCTTCTGAATCTCCGTCTTGTAGCTCTGGCTGGCCATCTGATTCGTGGTCATTCACTTCTGTTTTCCGACAAAACATCGTTAAGTTCCACACTTGACTGTCAGGTTTATCAGTAGTAGCAACATCCTCCGAATGATGTCTTTTAGCAGGAAAAATATCTTCATGAAAAATTACGTCACGTGCTTTTTCAATTCTCTGGGGATTCTTGGGGTCTATAACGATAGCCCTTAGATTCGGTGCAGTATCCTACCATGATCATTTCCTTGCTTTTCGGATCCCATTTTGTCCTCAGCTCCTTAGGAATGTGCATGTAGGCAGCACAGCCAAATACTCGCAGGTGGTCCACTTTTATCTCCCATCCATACCTCTTCTGGTAGTTTCCCCTCTACTGCTCTGGTTGGAGACCGATTCTTTAGATAGACAATAACACTCACCGCTTCTGCCCAGTAACACCTACTCAGTCCAGCATCACTGAGCAGAGCTCGAGCTTTCTCCACTATAGTGCGGTTCGCTCGTTCCGCCACTCCATTTTGTTCCGGTGACCTTGGAATGCTGTTTGGTGCACGATTCCACTGCAAGCAAGCAACTGATGCATATCTTGGTTGATGTACTCGGTGCCATTGTCACTTCGCAGAGACTTCAATTTCTCACCCGTTTTGATTCTCTACCAAGACTTTCCATTGTTTAAATACTGTATAAACATCACTCTTGCTAGCAAGAAAATAAACAAACGCTTTCTACTAAAGTCATCAATTAAAGTCATAAAGTACTTTGCACCAGACAGTGATGGCACACTTGGCCCACATAAATCAGAGTGGACTAATTCTAGAATTTTTGTCGCTCTTTTACCCTTGTCTTTATTGGGAACTCTATGCTGTTTGCCCATCACACATGCTTCACAAGGTTTAGTGTCCTTACTTCCAGTAAAATTAACACCTTCAGCCATACCTTCTTTCAGTAGATCCATGCTAACTTTGTTGAGATGTCCCAGTCTCCTATGCCATAGTTCCTGTGTGTTCATTGTGAAATGAGCCTGATGACTAACTGTAGGCATATGTTGTTCCTGTTCTACCTTAGGACTCGGAATCACCGACTGACCAGACTCCTTAGGAACCACATATGACTCTACATCTAGGTGATACAGCCCTTGTCTTTGTGTGGCAGTGGCCAATACATCTCCTTTCACCAGAAAATCAGTTTCACGGTACATATGAGCACCATCAGATCCAAATACCCAAATCAACCCATTAGATGTCACACTGCTAACAGAAACTAAATTCGCAGACAGGTTTGGAACATGCACAACTTTAGTTAATTTTTTTGTGTTCCGACACATTTGCCAGTTTAATCTCAACTTCACCGATATCACCACTTTGAGTAGTACCACCGTTTGCCACGGTAACTTCTGCTGGAGAACACCACGAACGATTCTGCATCCAATCTGCGTGAGGCGTCATCGTAGCTGTCGCTCCCGAATCAAGAAGCCATGCTCGTGATTCTACTTTTACCGATAGTGCTGAGAACATATTCCATGCAGTTAGACCTTTTTTTCTCTGGAGCTGCCATCTGCTTCTTATCTTGAGATCCACCAACCTTGTTTCCATGAGCCTCGTTAGATTCTTTGTCAAGTTTCTTGGAACATTCCGATGACTTGTGCCCCTCTTCGTGACATCTAAAACATCTGAACAGAAATTTCCTTCTGTCCAGGTTTCTTTTTATAGTTGCCACCCTTTGAAGTGTACAAGCCGCTGTCCCCTTTTCATCACTAACTCTTCTGGAATTCTCATGAAGCAATTTGGTTTTTACTTGATCACTTGATAGTTTTTCAGAACTAACTCAAAGTCATAACTAGCGGGTCATAACTACTCGGCAAACCACTCAACAGAATTACAGCAAGGAATTCGTCATCCATAGGATAACCTATGTCTGTCAACTGCAAACTGAGAGACATAACCTTGTTTACATATTCCTCCATTGACTGAACTGACAATTGATCTGCTTTCATGCTGAATAAACCTCTTATTAGTCCTAACCTTCTCATTAGACCCGCATCTTTGAAAGCTTTCACAAGGCTCTCCCTCGTAGTCTTTGCTGTTGTACAACTTCTTACATGTACATAGCAAGATGGATGTATGCTCAGGTTAATCTTGGGTTCTTGCCCTTTCATCTGTATCCTCGTCTACAGCTTCGAACGTGCCATCATCTTCTTTATAGGCTTGACAGCAGTCCACAACTTTTCGTGACGTAGGTACATTTCCATTGCAAATTTCCAAGTAGCAAAATTCGAACTACCATTCAGTCTTTCCAAATGCAGGAATTTGTCTGCCATCGTGATGTAGGCCGACTATCACTCACAGACCACCACTGAATGAATGAGAAAGAATTCTGACTTACCCGTCGGTCGAACTAGGTCCTAGGCCCTAGGCCATTACAAACTAGGCTAGGCCTACCTTCAATGTAATTTTACTTCACTTTAAAACACGTCCTGGTCCCATAACCTTTGGATTTATTCAGTTTTGCGCTTGTTTTAAAGATAAAGCAACTACAGTTTGCATCAACCATGTTTATTCACAACGGAAGGGACGCCGACAAGTATACAGTGTTGCCAACACAATACAGATAAATACTGTTGTCGTACCAACTAGTAGTAATACCAACTTAACAATTGTAGTTAGATAAGAATAAGAAGATCATTCCAACACGAACGTTCACGCGAAACAAACATGAGTTTAGAAGTGCCATCAGTGGATAGGTTTACGCCGGGAGGTGAGAATCAGTCGGCGATGTGGACTAGGTGGAAGTCACGTTTTAATTTCTATATCGGGGCAACAGGTATTAAAGACGATGTGCGGAAAACGTAATTTGCTTCTTCCACATGGCGGGACCTGCAGTACAGGATATATTTATGGACTTTACAAATACAGGAACGACCTTTGAAGACGCGATTACAAAACTAGACGAACATTTCAACCCAAAAAAGAATACAACTTTTGAGAGACACGTGTTCCGACACACCACCCTAGCAAAAAAATCATTTGAAGATCAATTAAAAAAATCAATTGACCTCCAATTGGCCGACAACTAACTTTTGGAACACCAATTTACCAAATGATATCAATTGGTCAATTGACAGTGTTCCAAAAGTTAGTTGTCAGCCAATTGGTGGTCAATTGATTTATTCAATTGATATAGCCACTAGCAATTAACCATCAATTGACCTTCAACTAACATTCCAAAATGGCAAAACAAAACATGATCTATTGGTAGTCATAGTCAATCAATTTTAAACTGGGCGATAGCTCCCTTATTAGCCTATTTGCCCATGTGTTTGTCATAGGCCTATCTCACACTCACCTTGGGGGGGGGGGGGGGGGGGGAGCACCTATAATATTGATGTACATAGGGACATGTCTACATGTTACCAATGTAGACGGGACGTGTTTGTCGATGCAAGTCGTATCGTGCAGCGTGCTGTTATCGTGCATGATGCACATCAAAACCTCTAAATCTCTCTCCAGATATTTTTGGAAATTTTGACGGTATTTTGTAAAGAATTTTTCAGATTCATTTAAAATGATTGACTGTGTCAAATCTAAAATTTTGCATTATTTTAGCTCCAAACACAATCAACAAAATAAACTGTTCAAATTTAATTTATTACAGATGTCAGCATTAACTTTAAAAAAATTATTATTGGTTAGTTTCCAAGAGCATTTTGAAGATGCTTATCTGCAAAAAGAACCAAAAACATAAAGATTTCAATTTGTCCTGCAAATGTACAATAGGTAGCTATTTTTGTTTTCGTTCCAAACAAACATAGGTAGGCCTAGGCCTAATGTAAAATATGTGTAGGCTTACAGTTTAGAAAAAAATGTTGGGACATTTTAAAAATTTTGCTGTTGGCCTAAATTAGATATTAAAAGGTAGGGCCTACAGTCATATAATATTTATTTCAAGTATACCTTAGCCGAATCATATAAGATAAATTTTTGTTAATCCTAAATTTCACAGAATTATTTGAATACTATCATGTTTTGGTTAAATTGTCAAATTTCTAAAATATGAGAGTAGCAAAAAGGTGCTGGAAAGTGAAAAGCAAATATTTCTGGGAAATTGAGTCAGGTACTTAGGCCTACTGACTACTGAGTAGACCTACATTTATTTTACTAGGCCTACCGGTACCTATAGTTAATAGTTGGGCTCCAATGCTCCATCTTACCAACCGTGATCGTACCAGGCCAATGGCTAAGAGTATGTGGAGTGCAACAAAGAAATCTCTGAACTTTGCAAGGTAACCAGGCACACCCTGAAGCCACAAGCATAGACCTACATAGCAGCATAAAAAATGGTGAATAATCAATGTTAGTGCAGTTAGCCTGAAATAAGGCACGGGATAGGGAACTTGTACTTTTAAGTCTATTTAATGATTCAAATTTAAATACCACGGATGGTAATTGATCAATAATCACTGACCTACTATCCCTTCACAACCCAATGCTTATTATTTGTCTAAACATTTCTTAAAATTAGGTAGCCTACCTAGGCCTAGGGCTACTAACGGTGTCAAGACCAATTTCATCCATAGTCAAATTAAAATAATTTGCATGCCTATTATTTCAATTGAGCTTCCATGCTGGGCTACTAAGCAAAAAAGAAAACAATTGGAGCTATTGAGCTAATAAATAATAAGTAGGCCTACGATAGCTTACCTAACCTAAGTTAGGTTGATGTAGACACAAACCACAAACATTTAGGCCTACCGTGGTTGTAATTAACTTTTAGGCCTACATTAACTGATTAAAATGTTGAACTCATTTCATTAGAATCTCTTATTTTATTATTCACGTCATACAATGTTACACAACGCAGAGTAGTCGATTGCAGATTTTTTTAGAATCATATAAATTTTAGAATTTGTAAGATCGCTAGTATTTTGTGACTTTTGGGTAGCCTGGTAGACAATAACTTCACAGTGTAACTGGTATAGCATACACTGCACTGATTGTTGACAATCTCCTCACTATGTGAAGACTTTGCAAGTAACAGGTAGGCCTACCGGTACTTTAAAGTTTGGATTTGGAATGTGGCACCCATCCATGGAAATTAATCTGCAAACAATCACATCCTAATTTCAGAATTATGAAATATATACAATTAATAACTGTAGGCCAAGGAAGGACAGGTAGGTAGGGTAAACAGCGCCTAAATAATAAGCATAGGGTCTATCCTGTGGGACTAATACAATTAGGCCTACAGCGTTAAAGCTAGGAAATAAATGTTACCAGAAATCAACCAATCGTGATTGCCAACACATTTAAAATAGGCCTGCCTAACAATTTTGCACTTAGATTGGACTGAACCGAGCCAGCCGGCTTTAATGCCCGATGCACAATTGCTCGTGAAGCAAACCGACGGGAACAAATCAAATACGTAATAGTTTTAATTATAGTCCTATTTGGTTACTTTGTTATTCTGCATATTTTGTATTAATTTATTTCACATATTACACGCGTAAACCATCAATAAGTTGATAAAATGTGTCGAGACGTGCACATCTTCATTCTGATTGGTTCCAGTAACGTACGGAACGGGAACGTTAAAGAAAGTTAAAACTTGGTGATGTTCCCGTTGTCGTTGCCGGGATACGGTAACGACCGGCAACGGGAAGCTTTATTGTGCATCGTGTCGTAAGTTAATGTGTGATTCCTTTCTTCCCATTATCGTTACCGGGCAATTGTGCATCGGCCTTTAGTCTGCTTGCGCAGCTTAATGCCCAGTTCACATAAAGTCATAGTCGTAGAACTAGTCGTAGTCCTAGTCATAAGAAGCAGATAAAAACATAGGGAACACATGTTATCTTTCACACACTGTCACAAGGTTTAGTCTTATGGTTTAGTCGTAGTCGTAGTCATAAGAAAGTTGAAAATATTCATCTTTCTTACGGCCAAACAACAAATTCTTACGACTAGCGAATCAGAGATCGAAACATCACTTGCAACAAAGCAAACAACAAAACAACAAACCATGACGACTATACTAAACCTTACGACTAGGACTAAACCATACGACTAGGACTAAACCTTACGACTACGACTAAACCTTACGACTGAACGAATGAACGGGGCATTAGGCTACAATCTCAAACTAAAATATTTCTTAATATGGGCTAGAAGCACTAGTAATAATAGTTTCAGTTTCAGTTTATTAAGGAAAACAAACAACAATACCAAGTTACAGTTTTAAATAGTTTTTACCATGTAGGGCCTGGTCCATTTTCGATTTACACAAGTTCTTACAAATAGGCCTACGCTACGGCCAATAAGTTATAGCCCTGATAGGCCTAGGTAAAGAAGAGGCAGACTTTTGCTGGGTTTAGATTCATAAAATGCAGGTTAGGTCACCATTCATCCTTAACCTAGGCCTAGAAGGACCTAGGGCCCATGGACTAGGCCCTAGCCTAGCTAAACCAAAGGCTAGGAAGGAAGGCCTTGGGTCTAGGCTAAGACCCTGGGCCATAGAACCCCCAGAACTCAAGACCCAAGATTAATCCACAGAACCAGGACATGGTTGTAAGCCAGGCCCTAGCCTTAGCCAGTGTATTAATGTATGAAATTGGGTTTCAAGGCATTAGGCTAGAGCTATAAGGGGAGAGGCCCGGGCAGCCTTATTCGTAGGGCAGAGGGCTAGGCCTAGGCCCCTACTGGTTAGCCTAGGCCTAGGACCTATCCGATGTTGGTAAAGGACTGGGGCCGAAAAGGGAATTGGATACACAAAGGCCTAGCTACTCACCTGTGATTATGAATAAAGAAACTCGCTTCGTATCATCGTCGAAGTAGGCCCCTAGCCGGATTTCAAGTCTGCCATAACCTCCAAACACAAACGCGTAGAGTCCGTATCCTTAATAAAACTCGCAGTAAAATCCATTTCGCGCATTAGGAACAATGTCGTTTTATTTAATACTGACCACTTAAATGTTCATATCATGTTATAATTACATATCGAATCGAACTAAATAATAAACTTGAATTATATTCATCCACGCCAATTTCCAACGGACATTAAGCAGGACAGCCAACTTGTCAACGACTCAACGGACCACTACCAACACTGAAAACTTGAGACCATCTATGCTTGAGACATTGAACTTGAAATTGTTGTCCGCTCTCAAGTAGGGGCCCCTACTTCATTATTTTGATTTTGATTTATTTTGAAATCACAGTAATATGTAAATAAAAATTAAATATCAGTACACAATGTATGAAAAATTGCTAACTACCACTTAAATAAAAAATAAATGCATAATTTAATTAATTATTTCGCTAATCAATTTATAATTAACCACAATTAATTTTCTTCCTAATTATTGTAAATCAGTTTTTAAACTAAATAGGATAGACGTTAAATAAATAAATAAATAAATAAATTTTTCCCCTTTCCTTTCTCTTCTTTTCCCACCTCTTCTTTATATTTGATTTATTAATTTAATTGCATTTAATCCTTTTTGAATTTGTTACCAAAATTGTTGGGTTTTAATGCATTGTTGTTGTAATATTACTATTTCAAATATTAAAAAAAAGATTTAATTAGTTGTCCTCCTTTGTAAATCAGTTTTTTAACTGAATATGATGGCTAGACGTTAAATAAACAAATAAATAAATAGGGCTAAATAAATAAATAATCTGTTTTTCATGCTGTCAGTTTTTTTTAAATGTAATTGACAGTCATGTCAAAGTGTCTACAAATATTGTTGTATATTAGGTGACTGAAGTTAAATCACTATTTTGATTCACAAGTGTCTAATTATTTAGTGTTTAAAGATGTTTACAATTGAGAAATTGACATAGAAGTGATGGCAATTGGTATGTTCTGCTAACATTTGGAATCAATTGCCATCATTTGCGGTCAATTGATGTGAATTTTTTTTATTTTTGACAAGAATAATTTAATTGGTTTGAAATGATATCAATTGGCATTATTATAAGTCAATTGATATTCTTGGTTCCCAATTGATATAGTTTTTGTCAATTGGCACATTCAAATGATCTTTAATTGATTGTAGACTAAGTCAATAGACTATCAATTTAATCAATTGACAAACATTTAAAATCATTTCATTTTAATTGATATCAATTCATTTTAATTGATATCAATTCATTTCAATTGACCAGCAAGTGATATCAATTAAAAAACATTTCAAATCCAAATGATTTTTTTGCTAGAGCAAGCCTGGAGAAAACGAAACAATCGACAAATTCGCGGCAAGACTACGAAATCTAGCAAAAACGTGTGAGTGGACAGCTGAACAGCAGAATGAACACATCTGTGGACTAATCATCGACACATGTAAGAGCACGAAACTAAGAAGACAACTTCTCAAAGTAAGTCAAAATGGAGAAGAATTAACCCTAGACAAAGCTCTCACAATGGCACTACTTGAAGAGGAAAGTGAGAAACAGGCAAAACAAATCGAAAAACAAACTGAACCTCTAGGCCTAGCCCTAGAAGTGAACTATGTGAAACAAGATCAATATAATGGGCGCGGAAATTCGTCTAGGCCTAGGAATAATCAGCACCAGTCTCAGCCTAGGCAAGGAGATAGGCCTAGAACCAAACCTTCAGAACCTAACCAATCAACAGAAAACCGTGGGCCTAGAACAACCACATCACAGCAAGGACACAGGGATGCAGAATGCTACAGGTGTGGCAATAAAGGACATTATGGAAGAGAATGCAAATGTACTCGTGGAGTGACATGCTCAAAATGCGGCGGAAGAAACCATTTTGCACGAGTGTGTAAAACTAAAAATCAAGTGCGATTCGTCAACACATCAAACCCGGAAAACGTTGAAAACAACAACAGCAGAGACTCAGACTCCGACAGTCATGCATTTGCGCTCTATCCGTCAGATTCACATGACAACTCACATGACAAAGTAACGTGTGAAATCAATAAAATACCGATAGTATTTGTAATCGATTCAGGAGCAACAGTGAACACAATTAGCACCAATGAATGGAACCAACTAAAACACTCAGCAGAACTCAAACCGATGACCACCAACATTTATGCCTATGGTCAGCATGAACCGCTCAAAGTCCAGGGCCAATTCAATGCAGAAATCATCATGGGAAACAAACGAGTCATTGCAACTATCGCCGTAATTCCAGGCAACAATGTGCCACTCCTAGGCAAAGTAACTGCCAAGATCCTCGGAGTACTACGGACAGGACTGGAAATCACAGGTAATCCTACAATAAATCATGTCAGCAGCAACATAGAAAACATATTGGCTAAGCATGAAAAGTGTTTCCAGGGATTTGGAAAGCTTAAAAACTTCCAACTTAACCTACATGTCGATGAAAACATAGCACCAGTTGCACAACCAACCAGGAGAATTCCATTTCACCTGCGCAAACAGGTTGAAGATGAATTACTGCAACTCCAGCTGTTAGACATAATAGAGCCTGTCACAGAACCTACAAACTGGGTCTCACCACTGGTAGTCATACCAAAAAAGGACAAGGGAGTGAGAATATGTCTAGATATGCGGCAAGCTAATAAAGCTGTGCTTAGGCAGAGGTATGTTACCCCTACAATTGACGATGTGTTAGCGGAACTTACCGAGGCCAAAATGATATCAAAGATCGATTTAACCAGAGGCTATCATCAAATAGAATTAAACGAGGCATCTAGAAAAATAACAACTTTCAGCACACACAACGGGTTATTCCAGTACAAAAGGTTAAACTTCGGCATCTCATCTGCCGCTGAAGTGTACCAACACACCATTCAACAAATACTGGCACATTGCAAAGGAGTAAAGAATGTTTCAGATGACATAATTGTATATGGAAAAGATGAAGATGAACACAATGAAAACCTTGAAAAAGTTCTCCAGACACTTGAAGAGGCAGGACTCACAGCAAACAGAAGCAAGTGTCAATTTGGCATGACAAGCCTAACCTTCCTGGGACACAAACTATCAGCAAGTGGAATAAATCCAGACAACAAGAAGATCGAAGCCATCAATGAAACGCGAGCGCCGAAGGATGTCCCTGAACTCAGGAGCTTCCTAGGGTTAGTGACCTTCTGTGCCAAGTTCATACCAAACATGGCAGCTATCACAGCTCCAATGAGAGCCCTGATCAAGAAGAACACAGTATGGAAATGGGAAAGTGAGCAGCAACAAGCTTTTGAAGCTATAAAAAAGGAAATATCAAGAAACATAACTCTAGCCTACTTCGACAAGAAGAAAACAACCAGACTCATAGTAGATGCAAGTCCTTATGGACTCGGAGCTGTATTGACACAAAAACAGGAAAACGACACGTACAAACCAATAAGCTTTGCAAGCAGGGCACTCACAGAAGTAGAAGGACGGTACTCCCAAACAGACAGAGAGGCACTATCCGTAATGTGGGCTTGTGAACACTACCATCTGTACCTGTACGCGACGACATTCGAAATAGAAACAGACCACAAACCCTTAGAGATTCTGTACGGAACAAAATCAAAACCAACTGCACGTATTGAACGGTGGATGCTGCGATTACAACAGTACGACTACAAGATTGTCTACAGACCAGGCATTCAAAACATCGCAGACCCATTATCTCGACTCATCAACACTGAGAAAAGAAGCACAGAAGTCGGAAGCAAACCAGAAAGAAATGTCGCAGAAGAATACATTCAATTTGTCACAGAATCATCAATCCCAAGAACAATGACCAAAGAAGAAATCCAAACAGAAACAGCCAAAGACAAAACGCTACAGCTTGTCTGCAAGTGCATCAGAGAAAACAACTGGAAAGACTGCCCACCACAGTACCAGCAGGAGAAACAAACCCTAACAATTCACAACAACATGTTGTTACAAGGAAAGAGAATTACAATCCCAAAAAACACTGCAAGAGAAAACTCTCTCACTGGCACATCATGGACATCAAGGAATCGTCAGAACAAAACAAAGGCTACGTGACAAAGTATGGTGGCCTGGCATGGACACTGAAGTCAACCAATTCATACAAAGCTGCACACCATGCCAACTAGTAGGATCCCTACCAGAGCCCGAACCAATAAACTCGACGGAATTACCCGCAGGTCCTTGGCAAAAGCTGGCAATAGATCTGTGTGGACCATTCCCAACAGGAGAAGTGATTGGGGTGATAGTAGACTATTACTCTTGCTGGGTGGAAGTCAAAACTTTCAAAACAACTCCAACTAGCCAGACAATAATTCACTGGTTGGAAGAAATATTCACAACGTTCGGAATACCTTGTGTATTGCTCAGCGATAACGGGCCTCAATTCACATCGAAAGAATACAAGTCATTCCTAGAAGGGATGGGAACAAAATGTCATCATGTGACTCCGTATTGGCCTCAAGCAAACGGTCAAGTGGAGCGAGCGAACAAAACATTACTTAAAATGTTTAGAACAACTCAAGCAGAAGGAAAAAACTGGAAGACAGAATTGCCGTACCTGCTACTAACATATCGCACAACAAAACATGGCATAACAGGACTCTCGCCAGCTGAAGTCATGTTTGGGCGAGAAATCCGTGGAACAATACCATCAGCAACAGAAACCAAGACCAGAAGAACGCAGATGGACAGAGAAATCAGAACGAAAGATGCGCAACAAAAAGCAAAAGGAAAACAAAATGCAGACAGAAACAGAAACGCTACAGAAAGACACTTGCAACCGGGGGACACCGTAATTATCACACAGCACAAAGCAAACAAACTTGCCACAAAATTCGCAAAAGACATATACAAAATACAGGAAGTGAAAGGAAATCAAGTCATCATCAAAGATCAAAGTGGAAAAACAATCTGCAGAAACGTTTCTCAAGTAAAATCATTCAAGCAAAGACCAACACAGAACCAGTCTGTCACGGTTCAGAACCAGCCTGTCACGGTTCAGAACCAGCCTGTCACGGCACCTACAACGAGAAATACCCGTATCAATATCGAGATGGAACAAGAAGCGCCGACACCAGGACCTACACCTGATGAAAACATCAATGAAGGCCTACACCATCACAGACCGGAAGAAATTCCCATACACACAAGAAGACCCTCCGCAAGAGTGAGACTGCTACCAAGAAGACTACACGACTACCAGCTACACTAAGAGGCATGACAACAACTCGGGAACAATTTACAAATTCATTTAAAGCAGAGCAAATTAAAATCAGTGAAATGTGAAAGTGATTCATGTCATCACTAAAGCAGAGTATATAAAATCAGTAAAGGGAAACAAAGTGAAAATAAATCAGACAAAGGTAATGTTAGATTAATCATTATAAGATATAAAGAATGTGAACATTTAAAAATTTCTAAATAAGAAGAACAATTATCTAATAAAGAAAAAGAGAGATGTAGTGTTTGAAACGACCGCCTGTGTCTCAGCTGCTGAGCCACCGCCAGCTATGTTACATGGCCACTGTTAGGCCTGACAAGCGGATGCTAGTGCTAGGGAGGCGGTGGGTAGAAAGAAGTAGGAAGGGAGTTTGATAGGTTAGGCGACTGAGATCATGGAATAAAATACAGGTTTAAATACGAGCATACGAGTTTAAATACAGCACACCTTTCATAGTACCTTTTCATAATACAATACAACAACATAAAGACAAAGAATGGTTGTGGGACTCCAAGCCTTCAGAAAGTTTTAACCGCCTTAAGACCCTGATAAGCACTGCACCAGTGCTGGCAAATTTTGATAAAAACAAACCTATAGTGTTGTCTGTAGACGCAAGCACATATGGGCTTGGGGCCGTGCTCCTGCAAGACAAAAGACCAATTGCATATGGTTCAGTCACCTTAACGTCAACCCAACAACAAATGGCCCAGATCGAAAAAGAAATGCTTGCAATAGTATATGGATGTGAACACTTTCATTTTTACCTTTACGGAATGCCGTTCACAGTTGAAACTGATCACAAGCCTCTGTTAGGCATAGTAAAGAAACCATTGGAAGCGCTATCACCTAGACTTCAAAGACTGCTAATTCGTTTCATGAGATACTCTCCAGAAATGATACATGTGCCTGGAAAGGAACTTTACGCAGCCGACACCTTGTCACGAGCTCCTTCACAAAATTCGGTAAACTCGGACTACCTTCAAGGGAAGGAAATGCAATCCACTGCATTGTTAGCATGTCAAAACCTAAAACTGATAAACTCAAGCTAGCATCCCAAGACGATGAAGAATTACAAAAGGTGAAATGCTATATCAGAGAGGGCTGGACTCCAACAGGAAAACAGGGCAAACAAGGTATCAAACGGGCACAAGAAAACCCCTACTGGCAGCATAAAGAGGAAATTCATGAAAAAGATGGCCTGTTCTTCAAAGGAAACCGACTTATTATCCCAAAGTCACAACGACAAGAAACCTTAACAGCAATCCACATTGCCCATCAAGGGGTAGGATCCTGCCAAGCAAAAGCACAGGAAGCAATCTATTGGCCAGGCATGAATGCTGATATAAAAACCATGATTTTAGCATGTCCAACGTGTCAAAGTTACTCAAGAGCAATACAAGAGAACCTCTGTTGCCTCACGACATTCCTAAACTCCCCTGGGACAAGATCGGAGTGGATTTCCTGAAAGCGGAAAACAAGACGTACATGCTCGTGACTGACTATCACTCAAAATTTGTCGAAGTACGAGAAATGACAACAACAACATCACAAGTGGTTATACAAAACCTGAAACAAATTTTTAGAACTCATGGAATTCCCTCTACAATGATGTCAGACAACGGACCACCATTTGACTCTCATTTGCTGTCAAATTTTTGTGAAAAATGGGACATTAACCACATAACATCTAGTCCGCTATACCACAAAAGTAATGGCATGGTAGAGAGATCCGTGGGTACAATAAAAGGTTTAATCATCAAGGCCGTAAGATCAGGACGAGACCCGGACATGACAATAATGATATACAACTCCACACCGAAGCAGAATCTACCATCCCCTGCGCAGATGTTAATGGGTAGGCGGTTGAGAACATTCGTTCCCGTTTCAAACAAATTGCGCAAACCATTATTCCCAACAACTATTGCTTGTAAAACAATGGAAAATATACAAGAAAAGCAGAAAATCATTCATGATCAACATTCTAAACCACTCTCTCCATTATTACCTGAACAACCAGTCCTAGTGGAGAAATCTAAACGATCATGGGTCCCTGGAACTGTCATTGAACTTGATACCACCCCACGATCCTACAAAATCCTAACTTCAGAAGGTTCAACGGTACGACGCAATCGGTCCCACTTACGACCAATACCTATCATTCAACCTTCCTCACCAGTAATTCCCAAAAGCATAATAGATGCAACCCCAACTAAAAAAATCCTCCCTACACCTCGTCACTCACCCCAACCAGAGAGGTACCAACAAGTCCTGGTACAACCAGACTATGAACGACCCCGCCTACCAGACGGCACCGAGTCCAATTCGGCCATGGATCCGAATACAGATGGCAGAGCGACTCCGCCATCTTCCCCAGCCAAGGCGGTCCGGATCACCCGGGGAGGAAGAATAATAAATCTACCCTCAAGATACAAATTATAATTCATTTAAATCATACCAGGTTGTACTATGTTTAACAAACAATTTGATAAGAGCCTTCAGCTCACGTATATTTTACTTAAATAAATGTAATCTAGTAAACTAAAAAAAAAAAAAAGGGCATGTCACATGCTTGTATTAGGCGCGCACGCTAATACGGTCGTCTGCCACTAGAGCGGCGCATCACGTGACGTTTTAGGCCTAGTCAGTATGGCCGACAACTTCGTGATTGTGTTCAAGTAATTACTGTCACTACTGTTTGTATCTTCATGTGCACTTATCAATAAAGCTGATTATAAAAACCTAAGCATTGTTGCACATTCATAAGGACTCTTGAAAATTGATTACTTATGCACAGAAGAAATGGTTGCAGACACTTTGACTAAACCTTTGAATAACAGTAAATTCTTGAAACACAAAAATGCTTTAGTTAAGTGAGGTGTTCACAAAGTTACTCAAGCTGAGAATTGTGTTGAATTTTTATAATTATTAGGAGAAGGTGTTAGGAAATAATAATCATAAAAATAGTGCTACAACAACAACAACAACTAAGAAACATGTTAGTTACTTTTTAGGTTGTCTGTGTGGTAACACTGTGTAGAAACTGAAGGATGCTTCCAGAAAGAGCTAGCTATGCCTAATGTCAGTTGTCATTGTTCTGTAGTAGCAATAGTTGTTAATCTTTACAATAAATTAGTCTTAGAGTGAAGTTGTGTCTCTGTTAAAAGTAATACCTACCTGTCCAAAATATCCTCTGAACACAGAAAGGATGCACACAAAATACATATGGATGTAAAGAGCAGCTTAAAATTGATAGTATTGTTACAAGCCATGCAAATGACAAAAAGAGGAATCTATCAGTAGCTTATATCCCCCAAAATACAAAAATTTGTAAAAAAAAACGGCAGCCAAGCTCTCCTTCCAAAGTCTTTGGCTGTGAATGCTGTGAAATATAGAAGTTGAGCCAAGCATTTCATTCTTTCTCCCTAGTTTCGCATTGAAAAGAAGTAAGATCATTTCGCTTGTTGACGAGCGCCAAGCCAACCATTTTCGTGGTAAAAAAAGTTAAAATTTTTAACTCAAAATCATAAAAAAATTACTGGGCCATTGGCTTTTTAGAGTCCTCGTACCAAAATCAATAGCCAAGTAATTTTTTTATGATTTTGAGTTTAAAATTTTAACTTTTTTTACCACGAAAATGGTTGGCTTGGCGCTCGTTGGATGAGCGAAGCGAAGACTTCAATTTCACTGACCCCCAAAAAATTTAGCTCGGGTGTTTTTTTTTTTTTTTTTGTTTGTTTTTTTGTCTGTTTGTTAACTCTCTACCAGGCAAACGGCATATCCGATCTTTATGAAAATTGGAGGGGACCTTCGAAATCTCTGAACTTAGAGGTGTATTGTTTTTGGGTACAATCGAAGAAATATTTCTCATGAATATCGTACTTTTACGATTTTTTTCGATTTTTTGTGCGATATTTTCGTGCCATTTGGGCCAATTCTGACCAAACGGGTGGGGCTACAACGTTCATATTATACATGGACATTGAGGTTATGGTGATGTAGTACCTTTTGAAAGAAAAAGTTGAAAAAGTTAGCCGGAATCCATAGAAATAAAGCTTTTAATATAAGTTTTGTATGGTAAATAATAACAATTGACAAGAAACAATAGAAACTTGACAACAATCACCTACAATGCGTAGGAAGCAAAGCAAAGCACTTGCAAAAGTAAAGATATCCCACGCAAACTACAAACTAAAAAAAAGCTCATCCATCAACGCGACTAAAAAAAGCGTTTGCGAAGCTTCCTAGTCAATAGGCGAAATGATCTTACTTCTTTTCAATGCGAAACTAGGGAGAAAGAATGAAATGCTTGGCTCAACTTCTATATCTCACAGCATTCACAGCCGAAGACTTTGGAAGGAGAGCTATGGCTGCCGTTTTTTACAAAGTTTTGGATTTTGGGGGGATATCACATCTTTTTGTTGTTTGTTTCATATCAAAGCTTAAAATATGTGAAATACGTGTAAAGGTTTAAAACAGGCCTGTGTGTGGTGGCCTTTAAAACAGATTGTCTAGAAACAAAAGCTACCATCTTTTTTTGTTTTCAATCTGTAGGCCTAGTTGGCAATATTCAATGTTTTTATTAAATTTAATATGGTTAATGTTGTCTTGGGTTTTTGTGTGAATGATTTGTTGACCGGACTATAACACATTGACGCATAATTTTAATCAGCAATTAAAATATTAAAAATTGTAATAAATACATCATAACGTTTTTCCCAAAGTAAAGAGTGGTAGGGAACAGTGGGGGTGAAATATTGCTTGTCTCCTGACGGATTATTATGTACCACCATGCCAAATTTCATGCTGATAACTCATTCGGTACCCTTATGGTGAATGCTGGAAATCAAGGTAAAAATAATATAAGCTATTAGGGATGGGGGTTGAAAAAGTGTTGTTTAGGAAATGAGAATAGGCTTATTGGGTTAAAACACATTAAAACATAATTTACTATTTTAAATAAAAATACAATTTTGGGTTAAAGCTATGAATTATTCTAATTTTAGGGGATGATTTAGGGGATGTTGGGGGTGGAAAATCGCTTGCATCGCAACGAATTATTTTTCATATTAGTATGTAACATCATGCCAAATTCCATGCTGATAACTCATTAGGTGCCTTCATGGTGAATGTTGGAAATCAAGGTAAAAATAATATAAACTATAAGGGATGGGGGTTGAAAAAATGTGGTTTAGGAAATGAGAATAGGCCGATTAAATTAAAACACATTAAAACATAATTTTAATAACCACCTAATTTGAATAAAACATCAAGTTTAGATTAGAGCTACGAATTATTCCAATTTAAGGGGGTGTTGAGGGTGGAATATCGCTTGCCTCTCGGCGGATTATTTTTCATATTATTATGTACCATAATGACAAATTTCATGATTATAACTCATTAGGTGCCTTCGTGGTGAATGCTGGAAATCAAGATAAAAATAATATAAACTATTAGAGATGGGGGTTGACAAAATGTGGTTTATATAATGAAAATATGCCGATTGGGTTAAAACACATTAAAACATAATTTTAATAACTAATTTAAATAAAAATTCAATTTTAGGTTAGAGCTATGAATTATTCCAATTTTAGGGGATTATTTAGGGGGTGTTGGGGGTGGAATATCGCTTGCCTCTCGGTGAATAATTTTTCATATTAGTATGTAGCATCGTGTCAAATTTCATGCTGATAACTCATTAGGTGCCTTCATGGTGAATGCTGGAAATCAAGGTTAAAAATAATAATATAAACTATTAGGGATGGGGGTTGAAAAAATGTGATAAAGGAAATGAGAATAGGCCGATTGGGTTAAAGCACATTAAAACATAATTTAATAACTTGAATAAAAATTCAATTTTGGTTTAGAGTTATCAATTATTGCAATTTTAGGGGATGATTTAGGGGGTGTTGGGGGTGGAATATCGCTTGCCTCTCGGCGAATGATTTTTCATTTTAGTATGTACCATCATGCCAAATTTCGTGCTGATAACTCATAAGGTGCCTTCATGGTGAATTCTGGAAATCAAGGTTAAAATAATATAAACTATTAGGGATGGGGGTTGACAAAATGTGGTTTATATAATGAAAATATGTCGATAGGGTTAAAACACATTAAAACATAATTTTAATAACTAATTTAAATAAAATTTCAATTTTAGGTTAGAGCTATGAATTATTCCAATTTTAGGGGATTATTGTAGGGGTGGAATATCGCTTGCCTCTCGGCGAATGATTTTTCATATTAGTGTGTAGCATCATGCCAAATTTCATGCTGATAACTCATTAGGTGCCTTCATGGTGAATGCTGGAAATCAAGGTAAAAATAATATAAACTATAAGGGATGGGGGTTGAAAAATGTGGTTTTGGAAATGAGAATAGGCCGATTGGGTTAAAACACATTAAAACATAATTTTAATAACTAATTTGAATAAAACATCAATTTTAGATTAGAGCTATGAATTATTCCAGTTTTAGGGGGTGTTCGGGGTGGAATATCGCTTAATTGCCTCTCGGCGGATTATTTTTCATATTATTATGTACCATCATGTCAAATTTCATGATGATAACTCATTAGGGGCCTTCGTGGTGAATGCTGGAAATCAAGGTAAAAATAATATAAACTATTAGGGATGGGGGTTGACAAATGTGGTTTATATAATGAGAATAGACCGATTGGGTTAAAACACATAAGAACATAATTTTAATAACTAATTTGACTAAAAATTCAATTTTGGGTTAGAGCTATGAATTATTTCAACTTTAGGGGATGATTTAGGGGGTGTTGGGGGTGGAATATTGCTTGTCTCTAGGCCGAAGTTTGTGAGTCTGAGGTACATCTAAGTGTGGTCCAAATTTCATAGTTCTAAGATGTACCGTTTTCTCTGTAGGCTCTTATTCCTCTCTGGCAGAATCCACTACCCCTCCCCCCCCAACCAGCCAGCCGGACGATTATCGTCGATATTTACGCACTTTTTTAACACAGAACAGGTAATCGGATCGGGCTGATTTTTTTTTGTATGTCATGGACCACATATCAGGTCATATACCGAGTTTCAAGATTGTAAATCTTTCGGGACGGCGTGTGCAGATAGCTGAAAACCCCCCAACTAGGGTAGGAGTAAACAGGGTCGATTTAGTCATCGCCTTCTAGCAGTCGCGTGCGCTTGGCTGCGGGCGAACGACCGTCGCCCCAGATAGATTACAAAAAAGCATTTGATTAAACAAAGTTCTTGATTTGTATAAGGTTAATTCACAGTTGATAACGGTGCTTAAGCATCTAATGAATTCATGGAGAATTAATATAATACTTAAAACCAATTCAGATTCTGTTAATATTGAAAATATGGCAATAAAGAGAGGGATCTTCCAGGGGCACACCCTTTGCCCTCTATGGTTTTGTCTCGCATAAAACCCAGTATCAGAGCTACTTAATCAAACAAAATTAATGCTGGATATCGCCTTACCTGTAAAGAAATAATGACAAGGATAACACATCTGCTGTATTTGGATGATTTAAAAATGTATGAAAAATCAAAAGAAGGGCTCAAAATTTTATTTGGCATTGTAAAATTATTCAGTGAAGACATTTATATGTAATTTGGATAAGATAAATGTGCTTCAATGCATATGAAAAGTGGAAAATTGCAAGAAACTGACAATTACCAAATTGGTGTTGATCAAAAAATTCCGAACATAAATAATAGCGAAGAAAGATACAAATACCTAGGAATGAGGCAAAACATTATTCTTAACCACAAGGAATTAAAAAATGTATTTAAACAAAAGTATGAACATAGAGTTAAAACTATCTTCAAAACAAATGTTAAAGGAAGCTATAAAATCAAGGCATTAAATGCATGGGCTTTACCAATCTTGACCTTTTCATTTGGTATTGTGAAATGGTCAGATGTGGACTTGATGGACCTAGATCGTTTAACAAGAAGACAAATGACCTTCTTCAGAACTCACCACCCAAAAGCATCTTCTGAAAGGTTATATATACCACGGGGAAAGGGTGGAAGAGGATTGGTAAATATTCGTTCGTTGTGCTATTCGCAAGTTCATTAACTCAGATCATATTTTCTTAATTCTACATTCCATTATCACCAAGAACTTAAACTCAGAGATAAAACTATAACTCCCGTCAGACTAAATGACGATTCTTTCCATCCAGAAATATACATAGAAGATTTAAATATGAAGATGAATGTCTGGAATACTAAATCACTTCATGGGAGGTACCCGAAAAGCATCCAGCAGCCAAATATTGACATTGTTAAATCAGTTAGATGGATTCACAAAGAAGATTTGTTTGCTGAAACCGAAGGATTTATGTTCGCCATCCAAGATCAGGTTATAAATACCAACAACTATAAAATTCATCACAAATCCCCTGACAATGATATGTTGAAAAATGGCACCAAGGTTAACTGAAGACATATGACCATGTATAGCTGGTGTCCTTCAATTGCCAACATATGGCATCTCAAAAGGATAATCAGTTGCTCTAGGAAAATCGCACCATCTCTATCAATCCACCTCCTTATAACAATTACTCCTGCACCTGTGATCGAAAATGCAAATTATTTAAATGTATTTGTGAATAAACAGGTTATAACAGAACAAACCATAGACACGGCAAACGAAACACATTTCATGCGATAAATCCTAACAGAATTACATATCTAATTGACCATTGCGATCCTCATGAGTAAAAATATTGAGAACACCGAGAACACTAAGGTGGAAATATCAAATTTAAGTCAAGAAATAACAAGAATTTGGCAAATGAAACACGTTTACTGTAGGCAACTGTCGTGAGTCAGCCACTGGAGTCATAACCATCTTCCATCTTGCTAGACCTACTAATGCCTGGTCAGTCTGCAAATCTTACATCGCATAGCATAAAGCAGTCATTCTCAAACGTTGATATGATATACATCTTACGTCTCTATTAATGCAACTTGGGCTAATCTGAGACGAAGGGAGTGAGTTCATAGTGGATGACGCGGGGGGACAAGGGTGGACAGCCCTGTTGCTGGTCCAACCAGCCACAAGTCATATGGGAAGTAGCAAGGTTAGTATACCATTCTGCTCTAGTAGGCCCTGTGCTAGTAAACCTAACCTTACCCTGGATTGCAATTATAGGCCTAAGCATTTCCCCCTTTAGAAGAAAGAAACTTCAAAAATATAAAAAAAGATAACAAAGGTAAGAATCCCCAGGGGGGGATCAAAATGTAAATAAAAAGGTTCAAACTGTAGAGGTGTGGCTACGCCAAAAAACCATGCCGATAACCGAGGGTCATGCCCAGCAAAAGGGTGCCAAATGCAACAACTGCGGGGATAAGGGGCCCTTCGCTAAGGTTTGTCGCGTAAGAAATCGCGAGGGCCTAGCACAAACCCGGCGCTGTGTCTTTATCGGAAGCATAAAAACTCGGGTCAAAAACCCGGATGGTTTTCAATCACTCCACGGGAAGGAAAGTAGACTTTAAGGTTGCACTTGGGGGCAGACGTGACGGTTTTACCAGCTACTGAAAAAGGTAAACGAGAATATCGCCTTTCAAAACCAACCAAATACTCTTTGGGGCCCAAAAAAAAGACCACTGGGTGTTATTGGGGGGTTTGGGAAAGTGAATCTCAAGTTCAAGGGGAAAAGTATCCACTAAACCGTTAGTAGTCAAGGGCCCAGATACTCCACTTCTAGGTAGACCAGCTATTTCTAGCCTAAAATCCTAGGACAGACCAATCTATCATCCAAACGTAAACTACGTCCAAAAAACAAATTTAACAGATTTAAAAAACTCTTCACTGGTTTGGGGGCCTCCCAGGGACACAAAATCAAAGTAATCCCGGAGCGACTCCAAACCATTTTCCTCCAGGTCAGTAGCCTTGCCCTTGTTAGGTACTGTAAAAAGGAAATAGATAACATGGTTAAAAAAAAGTCTAGCCGAAGTAAAGAGGGAACCGATTGGTTTTTGGGACCAATGGGGTTTGTGCCCAAAACCAGGCAGGTGGGGGTCCGAATATGGTAATCTTACTCACCTTAATCGTATGTGAAACGGGGGAAAAACATCCAAACCCCAAGGGGAGACATACACTAGGGAAAAATTTCTGAGCTAAGGGATTTTCAAAAATAGACGCAAATGCGGGTTCTGGGGAGGTTCCTTGGGCCCAAAAACTCGCATCTCACACATTCCTCTCGCCATTTTGGGAGATTTAATTCCCAAAAAAAATTCCTTCGGTACTCGTCGGCCCCAGAACACTTTCAGAGAAAAATGACATTTTACTCCAAGGTCTAGAAAGGGGTAGAGATCCACATGGATCTAATCTGTGGGGGGGCGCCAAAAAGAACATGAAACCCGTCTTCGAGCTTACGGAGTTAAAAAAATCGGAATGACACTAACAGAAAAAACGGTGTTTTCCGTTGACAAAAACCCTTCCCAGGGCACAAAGGGCGTGCCGAGGGTATTGCGCCGGACGAGAAGAAAAAACTGCGATTGTGAAAATGGGAAACACCATCAACGTCACAGAAATCCACGTTTTTTTTGGGGAAAGGTTAAATTTTTCGGGAAAAACATTCCTCGGAAAGCAGAGATCCTCGAGCTATAAACAGTCTACTCTCACAAAAATCATTGGATATGGGGCCCACATCAAAGGAAACCTTTAAGAAAGATAACTTTGGGTTTAAACCCGTGCCCAAAACTACATTGACACCCAAAAAAACCTATTTTTTTCGGGGGATGCGTCGTATACGGGTTGGGCGGGGTCTTATTACAAAAACAAAATGATGGAAGAAAGACCAATAGCACATGTGTCAAGATCCCTTATCGCTGCCGGAAAAAATTTGCGAAAACGAACGGGAGGGATTGGCATTGACGTGGGCTTGCGAAAGACTCAAGGACTTCATAACCGGGATTCATTCTCTATTGAGACTGACCAAAACCCCTGTCCCTTTTTTTTCTTCCAAAAACTTTGATGAATGTCCCCGAGACTACAAAGATTCCGATGCGGGTGGGGATACAGCTCAAAAACTTCATTCTCCCGGAAAAAATCTAGTCGTCGCAGATACCTCTCAAAAAGCCACTTCCATGCGAAGAAACAAATGAATTAAAGAGGAAATGTCCGCGTACATACATTTGTGAAAAGCAAAAATCCCATCACAACCTATTTGGCAAAAATAATAGAAAAACAAAATCAAATCCATATCACACACTCGTAGAATATACTACTAAAGGGTGGCCCTCAAAGAATAAAGATACCCCCAAAATACAGGCTTACTGGTCCGTTAAGGGTGAGCTTTCATTAACGATAGTTTGTTAATGAGAGGCCCTCGTCTTATAACCCGGAAACCCCAAAAAAAAGATTGGAGAAAATCCACGAAGGCCACCAAAGGATAACAAGTTCGTGCAAGGGGCCCTGAAGCAGTGTGGTGGCCCGGGAATATCCCTCAAATTGAATTTCAGTCAGATCTCCCCCCATGCATTCAAATTCCGTAAACAGTCAGGGGCCAAAGATTGCTTCAGAGTTTCCTTCAAGGGGCCCGGCAGATTGTTGCCATGGACCCATTCAAGTTTTGAACAAAAAGTGGGACCTCGTCGTAACCGACTATTACTCCCGGGACTTCCAATCGCGAGCTCTCAATTCTCAAATCAGGGCAAAATCACCATTGCAAATCAATATTTTTACGCCACGGGATACCAGAAACGGGCCGAAATGACAAAACCCCGTTTTTTCACTTTAGACTTTTTCTGGTTTTAAACGTTCTCCGAATCTTACGGTTTTAAGTTGATAACCATATCCGAAGTACAGCCAAAACATGGGTTTGCTGAAGCAGCGGGGAAAAAAGCGAAAATACGATTGAAAAATCGGAAGTCCATTCCTACTCTTTTGGGCCCATAGAACAACACTTACTAACGGGTTAAGCCCACCGAGCTTCTCATGAATAGAAAAAACGTTTTACACTACCTTTGTCTCCACAACACTGGGAAAAAAAACCGGCAATCGAATCTTTGGAGGGAAGAAGAGATAATAAAGCAAAACAAAAGTCAAATTAGATCGAAGAACCGATGCCATACTCTATCGCCTTAAAACCAGGTATGGTATGGGTAATTGACATCGGGCACACGGAAGAGTTCTTCACTGTGCTACCGAACCAAGGTCATATGTTCCAACCAATCTGGAGCGTCAGGGGAAAACCCATGGGAAACCCAAAACCGAGCCATACTTCCACGCGCGGAGAAGAAGGAGAGGAAAGCTTCGGCCGAGTAATACCCAGACGGAGGGCTCGCACGAAAGATACACCCCCGGGGCCAGTTTGGGAGCCACCCCCCCCCTAAAAAGCTCTCAAAAAACTGTCTGGGTCCTCAGCCATACCCTGGGGGCCGTATCAAAAAAGAAGAGCGGGGGGAGAATCCGTCCTCCTAGAAGTTGATTTTAAGAGCATAATCCCCCATGATAGTTTCATTGTCATATGTAAAAAAATTTTTTCCAGAATAAAAGCATAATTAAAGTTCTACTTTAAAGGGGGGATTTTTCCAGGCTTTGAATGTGCCGCCTCAGGCTTTGAATAATGAGCCCCCTCAAAGGCTACCTAAAGGACACTAATGTCCAAAAGGCGGTTTAAAGCAAACGAATAAAAGGGCCCCCAAAAGTATTCAGTTTTTTAAACATACTCACCTTTTTCCTTGATCCCCGAACAATCCTAAAGCCAAAGTGGTAAAACTGCATAAAACGGTGCTCTAATGATTCTGGGGAATTAAAAATAAACTTAAACCAAATTTGTTTCTGTTAAATGAAAATTGGAATAAAGAGAGGGGTCTTTAGGGGGGACACCCTTTGCCCCCTAGGGGGTTTTCTCGCATAAACCCAGGTGCTTAAACATCTAATGAATTCTGGAGAATTAATTTAAAACTTAAAAACCATTCGATTCTGTTAATATTGAAAATATGGAATAAAGAGGGATCTTCCAGGGGCAACCCTTTGCCCTCTATGGTTTTTTTCTCGCATAAAACCCAGTATCAGACTACTTAAACAAAAAATTAATGCTGGTATCGCCTTACCTGTAAAAAAATAAAACAGGTAACCATCTGCTGTATTTGATGATTTTAAAAAAGTTGAAAAATCAAAAGAAGGGGTAAAAAATTTTTTTTGGGATTGTAAAATTTTTCGTAAGACATTTATATTAATTTGGGTAAGATAAAAGTGCTTCAAAGCATATGAAAGTGGAAAATTGGGAAGAAAATGACAATTCCAAAATTTGGGGTTGATCAAAAAATTCCCAACATAAATAAAGCGAAGAAAGTACAATACCTAGGAATGAGGCAAAAGTTATTCTTAACCACAAGGAAAATTAAAAATGTATTTAAACAAAAATATGAAAAATAGAGTTAAAACTATCTTCAAAAAAATGTTAAAAGGAAGCTATAAAATCAAGGCATTAAAAGCATGGGCTTTACCATCTTGACCTTTTCTTTGGTATTTGAAATGGGGCAGATGTGGCTTGATGGACCTAGATCGTTTTTAAAAAAAGACAAAAGACCTTCTTCAAACTCACCACCCAAAAACATCTTCTGAAGGTTATATATCCACGGGGAAAGGGTGGAAGAGGATTGGTAAATATTCGTTCGTTGTGCTATTCGCAAGTTCATTAAATCAATCATATTTTCTTAATTCTAATTCCTTATCACCAAAACTTAAACTCAGAGATAAAACTTAAATCCCCTCAGACTAAATGAGATTTTTCCATCCAGAAATTCATAGAAGTTTAAATATGAAAGAATGTCTGAATCTAAAACACTTCAGGGGGACCCGAAAAAACATCCCCGCCAAAAAACATTGTTAAATCTTTTGATGGATTCACAAAGAAGATTTTTTTGCTAAACCCAAGGGTTTATGTTTGCCTCCAAGATCAGGTTATAAAAACCCAAAAACTATAAAAAATTCATCAAAAAATCCAATGACAATGATATGTGTAGAAAAAGCAAAAAGTTAAGGGGACAATACCCTGTTTGCTGGGTGCCTTCAATTGCCAACACGTGGTATCTCAGGAGGCATAATCAGGGTTTCTCTAGGAAAAACGCACTCTCTAGTCAATCCCCCTCCTTATAAAAATTTTCCCCCTGCTCCTTGTCGAAATGCGAATTTATAATGTATTGGGATAAACAGGTTTTTAACAGCAAAACCTAATCACAACAACCGGACACATTTTATGCCATAAATCTAACAGAATTACATATCAATTGACTTGCATCCCCAGAGAAAAATATTGAGAAAACCGAGAACACAAAGGGGGAAAAAAAATTTAAAAATTTTTGTCAAAAAATAACAAGAATTTGGAAATGAAAACCGTTATGTAGGCACTGTCGTGATCTCAGCCCCTGAAATCATACCATCTTCCCTCTCTGCTAGCCTAAAAAGCCTGGGTCTGTCTGCAAATCTGTACATCAGCAAGCATAAAGCAGTCATTCTTCAAACGTTTGATTGGATATTGCTTTACGTCTCATATTTATGCAACTTGGCTAATCGAGACGAAGGGAGGGACGTAAGGGATGACGCGGGGGGACAAGGGGTGGACAGGCCTGTGCTGGTCAGAACCAGCCACAAGCATATGGGGAGAGCAGGGGTTCCCCCACGTCGTGGTCGTCTCCGTCCAGTGTTGAATTCAGACTTTTCATCCCGGGGGGGGGGGCTTTTTAAGATCCCGGGGGTATTGCATTGGGACCAAGTACGGGGGGCTTGGGGGCGAGGTCCCCAAACAACAGCGCCGCAGGCGAAAATTTTGAAAATCAGGTTTTTAGAATGCGTTTGGTGCGTTTTAGAAAAAAAGTTGAGGTCTGAACGCAACACCAAAATAATGTAGTTTTTGTGTGTTGTGGACGCTAAAAGTTCCTAAATATCCGCTAGATTTAACCTTCAAACCGCTAGATTCACAAAACGGTCATTTTAGCAACGAAAACAAATACAATATTTTCCAAACAGGGTGAAAAACGGTTGTTTTTTTAAATCACAGCACGAATTGGTAAAATTCGACTAATAGGAAGCAAGTATCTGTGTTTAGCCTAATATACAAGAAAAACTGCGTTGACCCCTCCTTTTACAGGATGCCTACGCATTTGTTACCTGACTAGGGAAACGCCAAAGTCGTTGTTAGACGAGTGAGTGAGCCATGTGTTGAGTACCCGGTAACATTCCTTTTCTTCCCCCTACCTTTGGCCTCCCTAGCCTATCATAGGCTACAGTGGAGCATTATGGCCTAAGCTATGACCTAAACTTAAATACCCTATTATTTATACGGATATTATAATCAAACTTAAATGCAAATGTTCCGGCGCACTCAACACATGGCTCACTCACTCGTCTAACAATGACTTTGGCGTTTCCCTAGTAATATTCGTATAAATAATAGGGTATTTAAGTTTAGGTCATAGCTTAGGCCATAATGCTCCACTGTAGCCTATGATAGGCTAGGGAGGCCAAAGGTAGGGGAAGAAAAGGAATGTTTCCGGGTACTCAACACATGGCTCTTTCACTCGTCTAACAACGACTTTGGCGTTTTCCTAGTTTTATAAACAAACAGAAAGCACGCAAATTAATGGCGGCGTAGAATGTGTTTTTGTTTGCAAAAATAACAAATTAAACACGGCACATACTATGTTTTAATTATTCCTGTTTGATCTTTAATTGTTTGTACCAAGGCAGTGATCAAGATCCACGAATCTCAATGGAGTTTCTACAAACCATGGATGTAACTATTTTAAGTCCATGCACAAACCAATCGTATCTTCTGTCGCTAAATGCAAATTTGTATAGTATAAAAAATTACAAAAGACATAAAAATTGTATGAGATTATTCATGTACATCGTACTTTATTTCGCATGCCAACCATCTAGGTTAATTATATTAATTACAAATAAATAAATAATTTCTGAAGTGTTTTAATATTGCAGAACAGTATAAGAAACATAGCCAGTACGAGAACGAGCTAAGATTGCAAGGTTTACTCAATCTCCGTGCGGAGTTTTGGGTAATCTTGAGCGTGCAAGTTTCGATGCATCTTGGCCAGTGCCGCGCACCTCTTGACATTCTAAAAATTATAATTATTCCCGAAAAAAACATTGTTGTTAAATAGAACCTACACATTTAAGCCCATTTATCAATTTATTATTTACATACCTAAGGTCTCCCTAGCCTATCATAGACTAAAGTGGTGCATTATTACCTTACAGTTGACGTGCCCTTATACCAACTCAACTTAAAACCCTATTATCTATACCGATATAATTATCAAACTTAAATGCAAATGTTGCCGTGTACTCAACACATGACTCGCTCACTCGTCTAACAACGACTTTGGCGTTTCCCTAGTCGAGTTGGCTAAAGCGCACTTATAGCCGAAATGTGGGAGACGTGGGTTTAATGGTCGGGAAAGATTTTGTAATTTCTGGATTGTATTTTTTAAATTATTTAACATGTTTTGAAATGCATATAACGCAGTATAGTCCATCATCTGTGACAATACTACGGAAAACATGGCCAGTAGGAAATACGTGAAAATATTGCAAGGTTAACTCAATCTACGAGCGGAGTTTGGGGGTACCTTGACGTCCAACATTCGATTAACCTTGGACACGGCATTTCACAGCCAGGTAAATAACAAACAAAATATATAATTTCAAAATGAAAAACCATTGTCGTTAAAATAATTCCCATACATTTCAACGAATTTTTCAGTTTTTTATTTCTTGCAGGTTTAAATCGTAACAGATTGTGCTCATTTTGTTAGCAGTTCTCAGTTACCTAGTCACTGATGTCTGTTTAATTAAAATTTCAGCTCGGTCTATTTGGCCGTTCGGCCGTATGAGCCTGGACAGACAGACAGACAGACAGACAGACATTTAACATTTAACAGAATTAATCACGACCAAGGACCGATCGAGTAGCGTTGTAGACTACGTTCGCTGCGCTCACTCGTCTAATAATTGTGTTTTCGCATCAAAAAGTACACTGACCATTTCCCCAACATAGGTACTTGTCTGTATCAGTCCTGCAAGCGCATATCCTCTCAAGGCGCGACTGCGAGCCAACATACTAAAGAAGACGTAATTGGGAATTTCCTAAACAGAAGTCGGAGCACTTCGAATGACCATACTTTTACAAATCTAGTTCATAACCTCATGAGTTGCCAACACGTTTTTCGTTGTATCTGCCTATTTGATTACAGTTACAAACATAAACCTTAACAACCTTCAAATCAATATTATGTTCGTGCCTTTTCAAAAACGGCAGAGTGACTTTAAAAAATAAAGGGAAAAAAAAGTGAATGTAGTCTTTATTCTCGGGGGGGCGAAATGACAGTTCCGGGGGGGGCTTTGCCCCCCCGGGGATCAAGCTGGATTCAACAGTCCCCGTCTGTTCATCATCCGTCCGTTTGTCTTTGTCGTCGCCGTCGGGGGGGGAGAAAAAGGGGAAGGGGGTTCCCCGACGCGACCCGGGAGCTCGCTTTTATTTTTCAGGGAGTGAAACCCCCCCTATTCAGGGGCCCAAAACCGCGAGAAATTCGAGTTGGAATTTAAAGGGCCCCTTCTTCAAGTGCCACATAGTTAGACGAGTGAGCCAGGAACGTATTACAACGCTACTCATCGGCCCCTTGGTCTGTTTAATTCTTTAAATGATTCTTTCTGTCTGTCTGTCCGGCTCATAGGGGCCGAACGGCCAAAAGACCGAGCTAAAATTTTAAAAGCATCAGGACTGGAAAACGAGAACGCAAAACAAAATAGCACAATCTTTTACGTTTAAAAACCCTGAAAGAAATAACTAGGAAACGCTCATTTGGACGCGTTGATAAGCGAGCACGTCAATAGCTAGACCCACATTGAAATTTTTTTTAAAATTTTTTTAAAATTTTCGACGGGAATGAAATTAAATAAATTACAACAAATAGAAGCCGTATTGGGAAGTTAATTAACAATTTTTTTATCAGTTTTGTAAAAACTTTAAAACAAAATATAATCTTTTTTTTGGTAAAAAGGGGTCTTTTAACGTTAATAAAAACACTATTAGCAAGAAAACTAAATAATATTTTAAAAAATTGGGATTTTTATAAAAATTTAAATAGCTTCCAGACCCAGGTCCACGACGGGGACTTTGCTATAAAATCCCACACCTCCCTCCGCAAAACATATTTAAAAAATGAAGGTAAAAAAAATTCCCAAAAAACAACAAAAAGCTATTTTGCTAAACATTGGAGGGTTCCTCTACCAAGTGACGGAAGAGGAAGGGATTTAACCCTTTCTTTCTACTTTTTTTTTCGGGTCGTAATGACTGGATTTTTTGAGTGAATCGATCCTATCGAAGGAAATGGGGGGTCCAACAAAAGGGTTTTTTTAATGGAACGTACCCGAGAAATTGCTACAAAACCACCCCACTGCGAATTCCTTGGTGCCAAGCCCGACAACGGCTGTACTAAGGTCATGCCTTGCACTTGTGGAGGGTCACTGCCCGGGCTAATTGTAGGGGAAATTGAATTCGGGTACATTTGATAGATTTCTCCGTCCAAGCTCTGGACATGGAGCATATCGTATGATTTTGGGGTTTGGTGGAATAAAGTCCTTGGAGAGTCGAACTTTACCAAAACACACAGTGGTGATCTGAAGGCGGATTTGTGTTTGGCGTATATACGATGTCGACCACAGTTCCAGTTGCGCCATTGACGGGGCCTTGGGGGATGTCCAGAGATTGGTTTTCAACATATTATTTCCACGAGAGAGGTAGATAAATTTTTGCAGTCCTTGTGCTTTTATCTTGGGTACCTTTGCGCTGAAAAGTGCGGAGTTATGTTTGGGGGGTTTTTTTTTAACTACGGATTTCAAGTTCCATTATTTGGACATTTAGGGCTATGAACTATTTCTTTTGTCGGCCCAAGACAAAGAGAGCTTTTGAAATGTGCCTGTCATTTATAGTTAAGGACTTTTTAAAATCTGGTTTTTAATAATTCCAGTCTTAAAGTGGGGGAAAAACCATCGCTTACCGTCCAAAATCTCGGATTGTTGTTGTTCGGGATTGTCCCTGCTTTTCTTGGACAGGGAGAGCATGTGACAATTTTTGAAAAGAGCGGTAGGAAAGAACCGTCTTTTTCAATGCCGTAGTTAAAAAGTTTATCACTGTAAGGCTCGTCACAAACAGGGGGGATGTTGCTTGATATCGCCAAACATATACACAAACATATTTCCAACATGAACGCGTTTTTGGGGCTTCCTTGTCGGCATCGCTTGTCTATATAGCCATTAAATTACACCCAAATCATGCTAATTCATCATTAAAATAAGTTACAATCTTGCATATTAATTTTGAAACTTTTGGCCTCTTCCCGGGGCCAACTCAACAAACTTTGAAGTGTTTGGTGCCAAATAGAAAAGTAGAATGATGGTGTACCATTTATTTTAAATGCCGCTACTCCAGGGGGTTGCCACCAACAGGTACAAATGTTCTCCCAACTCCTCTTTCTTTTTAAGAGTCATAGCTTTTGATTTGTATTTTTGCCATTCCACCCGGCCTTGTACAAAATTTTTTCGAATGATAGTTGTGTCAGTGTGCGTACTTGATTTAATTGTTTTTATTTGATGTTAAAAATATCAATTAAAACATAGTTGTTGGGAATTTAAAAAAACTATTACGATTCTACTGCTTCAAACGATGACAGTTCAACATTTCGTACACCCTTTATAGCTGGCTCAGATTCGATGTTCGGATATTTGAAATACACTCGGAAAAGGGGGTACACCGCCCAAACCCCCTAAACCCCAACCCTCGCACTGCCTGCGACTGCATCGGGACCCATCCCGTACTCGTCCCGGTTTGCTCACGTTCCACTTCCACCTCTTCCCGTACCCTCGCTGTTACCTCGCCGCCCAATCTTGTACCCCTTCAGCAAATTACGGACACAGAAAACCCTTTTTCCCATTGTACACAGACCCCAGTTTTCATCAAGAGGGTTCAACTCTCCATATTGGTCCACGACGTTTTTAAAAATCACTTGCTGCTTAAAGGGAAGGTTTCCTTTCTCTCAGATTTCGTCGCCGAATTGGCGCGGGAAAAACTCGAACCAAGCGGGCTTTCGACGAAAAACCCCATCTATTCTTCCAGTAATACTGAGATGCAGCTTCGAGAAGGTTTAAGGCGGACATTTTTTGGGGGTCTTTTTTGGGTATTTTCCAAGGAAACTTTGTCACTGTCTCATCAAAACTCTTCGCCCTGATTGGCAAAAAGAGGCCCCATTTTCACCACCGATATAAAAAAAAAAAAAAGTTCTCTAAAAGGGTACAGAGGGTAACCATGAAAAAGGGAAAACATTCTTGCGAGAAATATCCCTTTAGCAAAATGTTTGTACTATTCTTCTAAACAGCGATTTTTTGCGGGGTCATTTTTGTTTCACTTGGTCTGCAGAATATTAGATAGAAGTCTTTAAAAGATTGGGATTAGGTTAAATTTTTGAAGCAACTTGCAATGTACGAACAACAGTTTCTTTTGAAAAACACTTAAAGTCGTGTTTGGCTCGCCAAGTCTGGTGATAAATCGGTTTACTTATTAGAATAGAATATTCCTCTCAGTCTCTAGAACGGCGGGTGTTTCGTTTGGAGAGACGAGTATGTTCCCCACTTTTTAAATGGAAAGTTGAACGGCTTTTTTTTAATTTTGGGGATTTTTTTTCTTTCGCAAGCGTAATCCAGAGCACGAGTATGGTTCTGGCTTTTTTGGAATTTAAATTTAAAGTCGCATCAGTTTCTTTTTCCGTGCAATGGCGTTTTTGACATGGATTACAGACAGGCAGGTCATTAAGTCCAGATTTACTGTGGAGACGATGGGATGGAAATACCTGCAAGCTATTGATTTTTTCTTCGTTAGAAAAATCAATGTTTCTACTTTTGGGAGCTTTGAGCCAAAGAAGTCCATGTAAGTGTGTACTTCCTCGGTGCTCCCTTCTTTGGGCCCAAAAAGTCTATTTTTTGGGAACTTTTTCTCGAGAATCTTTTTTGACGTAGAATTGAGACCCTCTTGAAGAACCAAGCCACGATAAGGGATTTTCGCAAAAAACAGTTTTCCGGCGGCGTGCAGGGGAACTGAGGGAGTCTCTCTTGAAAATTTACCAGGAGAAAGTAAGTCAAAAAGCCCCGGCCCAAATGTAGGCAGCTGCACAAAGCGTGAAAAATAGTTGGACTCCAAAGGGGTTTCGCCATTCTTTTAATCCCCACATCGCTTAAAACCAAAAAAAATTTTTGTGTTTTCTAAGGAATCGAAAAAACTAACTCGGTTTGGCTAATCCGGGATTGACTCAGTATGTCTTTCATTTACCGCGTTTTGCCCCTTTAGCTCTGTCTTACGAAATAAACTTTCCCTGGGTAAACGCATTCCAGCGCATCACCAGTTCAGTGCAAAAAATCTGAATCTGACGTCTTTGGCGAACCTACCGTCATGGGAATTTTATTAAAAAAATTTAAAATATTTGCGGTTTAATTATGTAACCTAGATACATCGCGAAGGGCAATTTGCCCTTGGGGAAAAGCGTGGGAAAAGGGTTGCACAAAATAGCCTCGTGTTAAACCCTTGATTGGGTTATTGGATATTTCAGGCCTGGCACTGGTCCGGGCTGAATGGCCTATTAATTCTTTCGTCTTTATTGATGGGTTAAAAACTTGGGGGTTTCCAGTTTAAGTATGCGCATCAGTTTCGTCACTTGTAGTTATTTCCCCGTATTCTAAATCCCATATCTTTCCTAACCTGGTAGATTGTTCAAATTTACATCTCAATGGTGATACCCTGATAGAAACGTTTTTTTTGCTTTAAACCACATAGAGCTTTCCCTTTTCGATGGGAAAAACACGTTGAAGTTGCATATGTCGTTAAAGGCAGAGTTCGAACCACAAAAAAACAGATGTTAATGGGCCAGAGAGTTGGGAGTCTTTGGCAAAGAAAAAACTTTTGAGGAAAATTAATGCATTGCCATTATTTTTGCTGGCCTTTCACTCGGGATACTGACACAAAAGGGGGGAAAGCGTGCAATCAACTTTTCTCAATCATAGCAAACACAGAGCTCGGGTGGTACGGAGCCTGGGGCCCCCTGCGATTAGAGTCATAAATATGGTAGGTGTTTACGGCAAGACGTGCAAATATCGAAATAAAAATTTTTTTGTTGGGGGGTTTTTCTTTTGCAAAACAATGCAGAAGCCAAACGGTTCGTCTAAAAAGTGGCGAATGATTTAGAGAGTTTTCGTCGGGGTTTTCATTTAATGACGCTCTCTTGGCGCTGATCTCTCGAAGTTGCCCTTCTGCGCCTCATTAGCAGAAATCGGGGGCCTACGTCGGGGTTTTGGGTTTTAGCATGGTTGGCGTGTCTAGCTTCCTTCTTCTTCGTTTTTGTGCGTTAGTTTGTGTAACTCTGTTTAAATGAGCTGTCTTCTGATCTGTGTTTCTCTAGGGTTTTATTAGCAAAAGTTTGGGGGAACCCTCTCTAACTTAGTTGTGGTTTTATGTTGGTTTTTTTTCGGGGTTTCATATCATGATACGTTACTCGTTTCCCGGGTGAGCCCTTCTGGTCTGAGTTTCATGTGGGGTTTTTTAGCTGGTAGCAGTGACGCGTTCCAGCTGAGCCCTCCCTTTTGTCTGAGTTTTTATCTAAGTTTCTTCAGCACGGGTACATGACGCGTTCCCCGGGTGAGCCTCTTTTGGTCTGATTTCATCTAGAGTTTCTTCAGCACGGGGAGCATGACCCTTCCAGGTGACCTCTTCTGGGCTGAGTTTTATCAGTTTTTCAGTAGGGTAGAGTGACGCGTTCCCGGGTGGCCGTTTCTGGTCTGAGTTTCTCTAGAGTTTCTTCAGCAGGGTAGCAGTGACGCGTTCCAGGCTGAGCCCTCTTTTGGTATAGTTCATCTGGGTTTCTTTTGGCTTGGGTGCGTGACGCGTTCCCCGGCTGAGCCGCTTCGGGCCCTAGTTTCTCTGGGGGTTTTTTTCTTGGGTAGCAGGGACGCGTTTTTCCCGGGTGAGCCGTCTTCTGGTCTGCGTTTGTTCTTGCGTTTCATTATACGTGAATGTTTTTGCTCTCTTTGAGCAAACAGCCTTCTAGATTGAGTTTTTTCTTTACTTTTATGACTTAAGTTTTTTTTTGTCCCCATCCGAATTAGTTTTAAGTCGTTTACATTTTTTTTCATCGGTCTCCATTTCCCTTTGCTTCCCTTTTTTAAATTTTGATTTTTCGGGGAGAAGATTTTTTTTCCCATTTTAGGCATGGTAATACCTATTAGAAAAAAATGTTTTAAAATTACCCTGATAAAATTCAGGTTAAAAACAAAAAAGCGTAGCTGATACCGGCCAAACCCTCTCTTACACCAGTTTACTTTGTCCTGTGCTCGCGAAAATGCATCTAAATAAAAATAGTTTGGTTGTAAAAACCAGGGCCAACAAAGCAAAAATGTTAAAGACCAATTATTGTAACTAAAAAGGTAAAAAATGGTTTTTTTTGGGGAACTTTTTTGGGATAAAAAAACACATTTTTATTCATCATTACTATTTTTGTAAAAAAAAAAATACCGGTAAAAAGGGTTTTAAAAAAAATTTTTTAAATTACAAAAAATTTACGGGCCCTAACACGACGCAGTTTCCAAAACAAGATACACTACGCGTTTTCATCAGTATATAAGATCTTTTTCACAAATTTTCATTCAATTGAAATAAATAAATAAAAAGAAAAAAATATGGAAATTTTGCTAATTTCCCAAATTTAACAGCATTGGGTTTTGGGTATACATTTTTAGTTATGCGGATAGCGTTTGCTAGTGGATAAAATCCCGGGCCCCTCTAGAGGACCTTACATAGGGGAAATTTTTTAACCTCTTTGGTAACAAATAAAAACATGCTTCCTCCATATATTTTGATTCTTCTAGGTGGCAGTGCATGTGGGCCAGAAAATCGCATTTCTGCCTCGCATCTTTTCACAGCATTTGTTTTACCAAAAAATCTTGTGTTTTTACACACTTTTTAAAATGTGGGCCCAGTTAAATTGATATGAGCATGGTAGTTTTTACCTCTATGGTAGCATGATGTAATTAAAACCTGTCGAAAAATGGTGAAACTGTTAAAAGGGAAAAAAATGCCCAAATTACCACTACTCCACGCCCCACAACATGTTTGTCTCTAACTGTGGGTGGGGTTTCGATTGCAGGGGTTAATTTACAAAAACCCAAAACGCAAAAAATACTTTCCAGACTGGGCCTAGCTTAAAACCTATTTTTCAAAGTTAAATAAGGGATTAAAATTTTAAATAAAATATATTCCAATGCTCTATCAATTTAATAAATTACTACTTTTAAATTTTACTGCAGCATGGCACGCGAAAAAGCCCAAAAAAATACATTATAAACTCATTTTTTTCGCCCAGTTGGAAAACACTACAAGAAATTGTCAGGGCAAAGATAATAGGTTTTAATAATCTGCTATAACCTATAATATATTTCAATGAGTTAACAATTATTTTAAACCCCTCTCTATTTGTTTACTTTTTGATAAACATGTTTGATAATCTATTATTTGGGGGAACACGTGCCCCCGAAAGCGGGCTTTTTAGCCTATGTTTAAAAACAGAAAACGAACTTAGGGACTACTCACCAGGCCGAAACAATAGTTGCAGCAAAACGCTTATTTAAAAATCATTCACACTTGTCTAAATTACGAAGTATAACCAACAAAATTTTATGGGAAAAACCTTTAAGTTTCTACAATCGAAAATCGGCAAACGCCCATACCCCGAGGAAATATGGATCCCAAAATAAAAACGCTACAATCAAAATTTTTACAATGCACATCACTCGGGCAAATCACCCCGTATGAAAACAATGTCCCCTTGGGTGAATACACAAAAATAACAATTGATCGAAGTTCCCAAAGACGGGATGCTGGTGATAATTAGACCTGACCCGGGAGGGACTTGGATTTACACCTTGAACCCCTTATTTTAAACATTTTGGGCTAGTCCAAAAGATCGGCCCCAATTTTTATTGATTACTTTTCGGCATTTAATAATTCAGCCCGAGCGACCTTCAATTGATTTTTTAAATGGATAAAAAACACAAGAAAAAAAAAAATTTTTCCCTTTTTTTTTACTGGGCCGTGCTCTTGAGGTGTAAAAGGGGATGAACAACCATTCCAAAATTGGGGGTTATGTTTTCAAGTTGTCATTTCTTTTATGTTTTGATAGTTTGGATATTAAAATTCTTTGGGCTTAATTTAAATTTTTAAAACCCCCAATTTTAGAAAAAGGAACGGCCGGGCAGGAAATATTTACACTTTTTTGTAACCAAAAACCAGCCAAAAAACCAGATGCAATTTTTTTTTGGGTTTTTGGGGGGGGGGGAAAAAATACTGTTAAAAATTTAATCAAACTTTCCTACTTGTAAAAAAAAATTTTAAAATTAGGGGCATATTCCCTGGGGAAAACCCGGAAGGGGACAATTTTCCCCCCCCAAAAAAAAAAAATTTTAAAAGATTTTTTTTTTTTTTATTTTTAAAAAAAATTTTGTTTAAACCCCTAAAACAGCTCTAAAAATTTTTCTACAATGCACTTTCATGGAAAACAGCTAGATCAAGTCCCTTTGGGGTAAAAACAAAATCTTGTGAATTTCCCCCAAAGACGGCTGCTGGGAAAACGACCTGACCCAGTAGGAACCTGGTTTTTATTAACACTTAAAAGAAAATTGGATTTTTTTAAATTTCTGGCTCACGCCCTAAAAGTACGTTTTCTCCCTCCAAAAAGGGGTGTAAACGGGTTATTTCCCCAAGAAATTTTAAATTTCCAAAAAGTTTTTGTGGGGCTACTCGAATATATAATATCTAAATAAAAAATTAAATAATTTAATCCAGCAAACGAAAAACCCTTACTTATTGAAATTTTTAATTCAACATTGTCTTTGTTTGGGTCCTTGATTTTATTGGTAAAGGGAAATTCCCTTTATATCTGGTTGCATGTTAAAGTTTGGGCCCCGCCTTTGTTTTTTGAAAAATTAAAAACCAAGGGATTAAGGGGGGTAGTTAATAAATTCCCAAAACCCCTTTACTTTAAAATAACCGTTAAACAATTTTTTGACGATTTAAAAATTAAAATCTTTTGGGCTATGTCCAAAAAAAATCGCGAATTTTCATTCTTTTTAAATTTTGTTGCCATTAAACGATACTTTTGTTAAATTGTAATTTCCATCTACACTCTTGTCGATAAAAAATAAAATTAGCATATTCGTGCCCCGGACGGACTTTCAAAAGGATTTGGCTATCTCAGATTTTGTCGCCGTTTAGTTTGAAAAAAAAATTTCGTTAAACTTAATGATTTTTTAAACTTTTTGAACCAATTTGCCACCAAAACAAAGGGCATTCAATCGAAACAAAGCTGGCGGAGGGTCAAAATTTCAAATCGATCCGAGCTCCTTCGAACTTTGGCGAGACTAAAAAAAAAAAAAAACAAAAAAAAAACAAAAAAAAAAACAAAACCAGTGACAAATTTTTCCGGCAGAGCAAAGGGAAACGCTCGCTTCGCTCGCTTAAAAAACTAAAAAATTTCGTTAAAAATGTATGGGAATTATTTTAACGAAAATGGTTTTTTTTAAAATTATATATTTTGTTTGTTTATTTACCGGGCTGTGAAATGCCGTTCCAAGGTTAATCAAATGTTGGACTCAGGTACCCCCAACTCCGCTCGTAGTTGAGTTAACCTTGCAATATTTTCACGTTTTTCCCTCTGGCCTGTTTTCCGTAGTATTGTCACGATGTTGGACTATACTGCTTATATGCATTTTTAAACATGTTAAATAAATTTAAAAATACAATCCAGAAAAACAAATTTTCCACCATTAAAAACCCCGTCCCCCCCAATTTCGGCTATAAGTGCGCTTTAGCCACTCGACTTGGAAAAGCCAAAATCGTTTTAGACGAGTGAGCGAGTCATGTTTGAGTACCGCAACATTTGCATTTAAATTTGTATTATATCGGTATAGATAATAGGGTTTTAAATTGAGTTGGTATAAGGGCACGTCAACTGTAAGGTAATAAGCACCACTTAGTCTATATAGGCTAGGGGGACCTTAGTTGTAAAAAATAAATTGATAATGGCTTTAAAAGTGTAGGTTCTATTTTAAAAACAATGTTTTTTTTCGGAAAAATTATAATTTTTAGAATGTCAAAGGTGCGCGGCACTGGCCAAAATGCATCAAACTTTCACGCTCAAGATTTTCCCCAAAAATCCGCACGGAGATTGGTAAACCTTTCAAACTTAGCTCGTTCTCGTACTGGCTATTTTTTCTTTACTGTTCTGCAAAAATTAAAACACTACAGAATTATTTATTTATTTGTAATTAATAAATTAAAACCCAGATGGTTGGCATGCGAATAAAGTACGATGTCAAAAAATCTCTACAATTTTTATGTCTTTTGTAATTTTTTATACTATACAAATTTGCGTTTACGACAGAAGATACGATTTGGTTTTTGCATGGACTTAAAATGTTACATCCATGGGTTTTGAAACTCCTTGAGATTCGTGGATCTTGATCACTGCCTTGGGAAAACAATTTAAAAATCAAACATGAAAATTAAAACATAGTATGTGCCGGTTTAATTTGTTATTTTTGCAAAAAAAAACACATTTTACCCGCCTTAATTGGCGTGCTTTCTGTTTGTTTTTAAAACTGGGAAACGCCAAAGTCGTTTTTAGACGATGAAAGAGCCATGTTTTAGACCCGGTAACATTTCCTTTTTTTCCCCCACCTTTGGCCCCCCTAGCCTATCAAGGCACATGGAGCATTATGGCCCAAGCTATGACCTAAACTTAAATCCCTATTTTTATACGAATATTACTAGGGAAACGCCAAAAACATTGTTAACCAGTATCTGGGGTTGGTGCGCAGGAACATTTGCATTTTTAAATTTGATTTAAATCCGTATAAATAATAGGGTATTTAAGTTTAGGTCATAGCTTAGGCCCAAAAGCTCCCCTGTGCCTATGATAGGCTAGGGAGGCCCAAAATAAAAAAAGGGGAGGGAAAAAAGGAATGTTAAAAACCGGGGCTAAACATTTGCCTTAAAAGGGTTTTGAAATAATTTTTTAAATTTTAAATCGGAAATTAAATAACCTATAAAAGGGTTTCTAATTTTTGAAAAACCCGTTTTTTGGGTATAAATGGGGCCCAACTTTCAACTTTTTTTTTTTTTTTTTTTTTTTTTTTTTTTTTTTTTTTTTTTTTTTTTTTTTTTTTTAAGGAATTTGCATTTAGTTTATTATAGGAAATTAGGTATTTTATCATATTGGGTAATGTCTGTTGCATTGCTAACCAAGTGGGAAAAAAGAATTTTACCGGACTCACAATGCTCACTACCGCTCAAGATTTCCCTTTCCCTATCGAGTTTTTGAGTACCTTTCCTTACTCTTCCCGTTTCTATTTCTATCTTTCTCCAAATATTCCTCCTTTTTTTGATTTGTAATTATTGTTTTTAGAGGGAACTTTATAAAATTTTGTTTCATAATTCTTTTACAATTTTTTTATTTTTTATTTGTTTAAAATCTTACTAACTTTGGTTTGCCAGTTTTATAATGTTTTGTGTGGGCTTTGGCTTACCCCGTTGTGTAGGAAACTCCAACTTAATTTGTTATTTTGAATGGTTCAACCAATTCAGTTTTCAAACCAAAATTTAAACAAAATTTTGGGGTTTTAATTGATTTTGGAAGAAACCCGCCTTAAAGGCTTTTGTTTTTATAATTTGTGAACCAAATGGGGTTAACATAAAGAGCCATTTGTTGGGTACCCTTTCAATATGTTTTTTCAATTTGGTCCAAAACCATTGGGCCCTACGTACGCATTAGGGCCTTCTATATAATTACATACCTTTTTTTTAAATACAATATTATGGGCCATATTGAACAGTATTGATTATTGGGAAGGAAATTTTTTAATTTTGATATAAGCCTAAAATAATTTTAATTTAAGTTTGGTTAAGTTACTCATCCTCCACTAGTACCTTTTCCCTCTAGAGCCGTTGGGAAGAAAGGTTTCCCGGGTTAACCAAAATCCACTGCACTGAACAACCGATTTGCGTTTCCTTGTAAAATTTTTGCCTCCACTTCCTTCCCTATCTTCTTGTTTTTAAGCTTTTTTCCCCTTTTTTTAAAAATCCATACTTTAATACAAAAAAACTTTTTAAAATTTAAATTTTACTAACTTTTTTAAAACAATTAATTTTTTAATTTCCACAAAAACTTGTTACTTGTTGGAATTTTAAAGCATGCTTACCTCACGCAGCCTTGGTATAAGAACCCAACCTCCATTTGTTTAGACACCAATCGGAAATTTTTCAACTTCCTTGCCCCGGAAATGAAAAAACAAAAATTAAATATATAATTGGCAGAGAATTTAGAAGTACTGAGTTCATTCAAGGGGGCCTGTTTCCTCCTTCGGGAAGATTTCCGAAATTACTATTTACCCTCCCTACCATACTGACGCTAGAAATACATATTTAATATTGTATTATGTAAAAATGAAAATTAAATAAAAACTCTAAAGAATTAGTGTATGGCAAAACAATGGTTTTTTAAAATTGTACCACCCCTGTTCCTCACCCTTTAAAAGGCCCGTGAAGACGCCGGGTTTCCACCCTTTGGGCCCCAAATCCTCTTGTACCTTGTACCATCTTTTACCAAAGAAAAATTTGGTACTTCTTTTTTGAAGCATTCCCCCTTTAATTATAACAACACCCCTTTTTCTCTCCCCTTAATTAAATCTCTAAGAAAATTTCCTAATTTAAAATTAGGCAAACACATTTTGTTCCTTTAATCCCTCCAAAACCCGTAGGCGGGTTGCCCCGCCCTTTTGTTTCACAAGCAAAACCAAACCCCCTTCTCCCACGCCCAAACAAAAATTAATAGGGGCAATTTGAAGCTCATTTCTTCCACCCTGTGCCTTTCCCAAGGCTTCCCCATTCTTCAGCGGAACAAAGGACTATCCTTTTCACCTTGCAATATCCCCAAGCCATCAACCCTAACTTGTCCATGGTAACAGCCAAGGGACTCCCCCCTTTCACCAAAAGGAAAGTGAAATAAGGCTTTCCCCCCAAATTGGGACTAACAAAAAACTCCCCTTTCACCGCATGCTCCACCCCCCTATTTCTTTCATTAAGGATAAGGAAGCTCCCCTTCCCCTAGTCATTGACACCCCGGCTCCCCTTTAATTCTCTGCGTAGAAAAGGGCCTCCACTCTCCAAAATGGGGAAAATGACCCCCGGTTCCTTTATCCATGTAGGTGTTCCACTTCCCCCCTCAACAAGCCCAACCAAAACCCCCCATCCCCTATACCCCCGTGAGTAAGTAATCCCATAGAACTTTCCCAATCCCCATTTTTATGAACGTAAACCAAAAAATTCCTTTCACCTAAGTGCACCCAAATTCCAACTTTATAACAGACCCAAAAACCCCCTTAAAATACCTTTCATGCTGTTAATCTAACCGGAAACGTCACTCCCCTTTACCACAGTGACACCCCAGGATCCCTCCTTTTCATGGGGTTAGCACGGAAAAATCCCTTCTACCACAGTGACAAACCCCCAAGAATCCCTTGCATTGCCGTAATTCCCCACAAGCACCCCAGGGCTCCCCTTTAACCAGGAAGGGGTTTCCCCTCTCCCCATGACAACAAAACATCCCTAACCCGGGGTAGTTAAACCCATGAATCCTCTAATCTTAGAACTAAAACCAGAAATACCCTTCTTTTTCAAAATGCACCTTTTACCCGGACAGCCTTTAGAACAAACCTTTTCCATCGCGTTATCGACAAGCATTCTGAACAATACACAAACCTTGACCTTGTTTCCCTTATCGCCCCGGGGTACTACTCCCAAAACTCCGAACCCTTTAAAGGTTAATCGTCCAGCCCCAAACTCACATTTGGGCACAAAATATTCCCAGCAATTCATTTTGACCCTCAATGCCTTAAATCCCCTTAAATCCTGTCTCGTCGACTAAAAACAACCACCTTCTTCAAATTACTGGGAGGGGCTCCTTCCTCCCCCTGGGTCCCTATCCACCATTTAACATTAATTCGAACACCTGAAAATTTGCATTTGCAATTATTACTACACTCCCTAAATCCTTTAAATTTCTTCCCTTAATTTTCCGTCCCCCGTCATGAATGACGGGTTCTGAAGCCCACACCGGGTCCATATTCCAAGCAAATATAAGGGCCTACAAAATTTTCCCCCTTTTTTGCCCCAAAACCTTTTAAATTCCCCCAGTTTTCCTGCCCTTCTAATATTTTCTGGCACCGCCGGTTTAAATTTGGCTAGCCCCCCCCCCTGTGACCATAACCATTTGTTCTTTAGTTTTACCCACCTGATAAACACTCCTGGTATAACTGCTCCCTGGTCCATCTAAACCCCACCTTGTAAACTATACCCCCTGATACATTGGCACCGTTTTACCCAGGCGCGTTGAACACCCCCTGCTTGCATTTTGAGGGAATAGCCCCGGAAATGGCCATTTGGGACCTTTATAGCCCCTTGTTGAAATGCCTTGGGCCCCCAAGCCCCCTGTTGAATGCTTATTGCCCCCATAGCCCCCTGTTTGAATGCTTATTGGGGCCCCCATAGCCCCCGTTGAATCAGTGGCGGCCCCACAGCCCCCTGTTGGATTGAGGTAGAGTAAAAGCCCCTTGTTGATGAGTAGACTAAAACCCACCCCTGTTGACAAGAGTTTTCCTCCCTGAACACCCACAACCATTTGTCACATACCTTGATGAAAGTACTCCCTTTGGACCCCCACCATTAAAAACGTTTCAGACCTTATTTCGGGCGTACCCCATAAGGTTTAGCTGTCGACTCTTATATCATACCATCATACGGCTACTGTAAGAACAGGTAAAAGACACCTTTGTTTCATCTGACCCTATTTATAGACGCCGCTGTTTCATAAGTTTTTGCCAAAGGGTCCGCATCCCTCCCCTCTCGTACTTCTCAGGTAAGATCTGTGTAAGTACTAACTTCATGCTGACTTGCAGTTCACCGGACATTGCCAGCTTGTTCGCCGAGACATAGCACGCCAGCCGCCACCTACTTAACGCAGGCGCGCTACACCCGGAAAAACCACAAGTATCTATCTAACTCCCATCAAAACAACCCCAAAACCCTTTTGTACACAGTACACAAAATGCAACTATCACAAATCCGGCGCCATCACCATGTCACCATAGCTTATTAGGCCTTTGGCTGAGGGTGGTGATCTCCAATGAGTGTTTTAAGTGGGGGCGTAGCTACTCTTTAACCTAAAATTTAAACTAGCCGGACAGGATCGTGGGTAGGTGGTTCATGAGGGATTTAGAACATTTAATTAGACATATTCCCTTAAGAGCCACACTGTTTTAGAGATACAACTAATGACCCTCCTATTCTGGCCTAGGATCGAACCAAAATTGAGTTCCTTTCTGGCAGACCGTGGGGTCCGTGAGTGGCACCCCCCTTCATCCGATTCATTTAAACTCAAACAAATATTTAGTGCTGAATTGTTCTGATTATGCTGTTTTCCAAATTATGCTGCCTTATTTCAAGTTATTCAAAATGTCTATGGGGGGTGCAGCACCCCCCATTCATCCAACTCTTTTCAAATCTACAAATATTTGGGGTGTGCTGAATTGTGACTGATTAGTGCCGTTTTATTCAAATTAGTGCTTGCCTTTTTAAAACGAGTTATTCAACAATGTCGTGGGGGGTGCCAACTTCACGCAGCACCCCCCATTCCACCGATCTCATTCAAACTCTACAATATTTAAGGTGCTGAATTAGGGGCTAATTAGTGCCGTTATCCCAAATTTGTCCCTGCCTTTTTTAACAAAGTTAATTCAACATGTCTATGGGGGTGCAACACCCCCCATTCATCCGATCTTTCAAACTCTCAATTTTAAGTGCGAATTAGTGCTGATTAGTGCCGTTTATCCAAAATTAGTGCCGCCTTATTACGAGTTATTCAACAATGTCTTGGGGGTGCAGCAACCCCCTTCATCCGACTCATTCAAACTCAAAACAAATTTTAAAGTGCTAATTTAATGCTGATTATGCTGTTATCCCAGAATTAGTGCTCCCTTTAAATTTCAAAGATATTCAACAATGTCTCGGGGGGGTGCAGCACCCCCCATTCACCCAATCTCATTCAAACTCTACAAATATTTAGTGCTATTATTTATTATTATTATTATTTTTTTTATTATTATATTTTACTTCGTTAAAAAGGGCAGCACTAATTCTGGATAAATGGCACTAATCAGCACTAATTCAGCACTAATATTTGTAGAGATTAAATGAGATCGGATAATGGGGGGTGCTGCGTGAAGTTGGCCACCCCCCCCCACACAACATTGTTAAATAACTTCATAATAAGGTAGCACTAATTTGGGATAAACGCACTAATCAGCACTAATTTAGCACTAAAAATTTGTAGATTTTTGAATGAGATCGGATGAATGGGGGGTGCTGCACCCCCCCCCATAGACATTTTTTAAAAAACTTCGTTAATAAGGCAGCACTAATTCTGGGATTAACGGCACTAATTAGCACTAATTCAGCACTAAATATTTGTAGAGTTTGAATGAGATCGGATGAATGGGGGGTGCCAACTTCACGGACCTCAGACCGTGGGTTCATACCTCTACTAACTCTATGACTTACTAATGGGTGTGCATGGCTTACCGAATGCTTGTGGTTCCTGGTATGTGGTTTAGACTGGCCCCCTCCGACAACCCTGATGTCGGACCCGGGGCGATGTCTTCTCTCTTCACCTCTTCTTATGGTTAATCCTTGTTCTGGTTCTTCATCCGTAATCCTAAATAAGACTCTTCCAGGACATTTGTGGTTCACGTTGCGGTTGTTCTTGCACTGTCCTGACCTCCTCCGTCCACGGTTGTCACTCGTCCCCCTGTTCTCCACGAACGTCCCGCACTCTTACGTTCAGTGCACTTAATCAAAGCCCGATTTACTTGCACTATTTAGTTGTGCAATTTTTAGTATTCAGCGTTTTGTCGGTCGATTCCCTTCCTGTATTGCGTCAAAATGAGCCTCACCGGAAAGTACAAGACGTCTTGACCCTTAATGAACTCACGTCGGTATGTTCTCTGATTGGATTCCGAAGTGTATTGGACCTCGAGATAATTAGTATTAAGTCAACATGTACTCTACAGGACATGACAATATAAATAAGAGTAAATTTCAAAATGTAATTTTCGTAAAACGACATGGTGAAGTGTGCAAAAAGACGAATGAAGACAGTGGCTACAACCTCTGATCTTGAAGTGGGGAAAAACGTAATCTTTAAAGGTTAGCCACTATCTGACATTGATTACGAAATTTTTAGCTTTTACCAACTTTTTTTATTTTCTTTTCAACTGCAAAATTACTTGTAAGTCCCTGATGCTTTTTTTTTTTATTTACAAAAAATTTGACTATACCCTTCCCTTACGCATGAATCTTAAGAGTAAACGGTATACTGCTTACACAACAACTTTTCAGTAATTGCGTTACATTGAAATGTATTGTAAACACTGACTTTCTGCAAATTCATTTTTAAGTAGCCATATGTTCCTACTTTTCTTTAGCTTTCTATCCTTGCGTTATAATATATAAGGCTTGTATAAGGCGTTAAAATTAAAATGTATTGTAAACACTGACTTTCTGCAAATTCATTTTTTGATGAGCGTAGCGAGCGAAGCGAAGATTCCATTTTCTACACGGGGAAAAAAAACCCGGGAAATGTTTTTCTTTTTTTCTGTTTTATTTTTGTGTGTTTGTTAACACGATTCCGGCTAAACCGTGAGGCTACTCCAATTTCGGTTCAATTTTCTGGGGGCCTTCAAAATCTCTGAACTTAGAACTGCCACGTTTTTTGAGCGAAATCGAAAAAGTATTTCTCATGAAAATCGCAATATTACGATTTTTTTCGATTTTTTTGGAAATTCTTCGCTCTTAAACACCTACAATGCAAAAATCCGATCGTAATAAAATTTGTATGGGCCCTTTTTCTTGTATGAAACTCTAAACATGTGTCAAATTTAAGCACATTCCAAGATTATTTCTCATAAAAATTGCAATTTTTCGATGTTTTTTTTTAAATTTTAGACGTTTTTCCCACTTCTACCACCTACATCGTTAATCCCGATCGAAATTTAAAATTTTAATAGAACCTTCATTTTATTAATCAATAGAATCATGCCGAAATTGAGGTTAATCGAAGAAATATTTCCCGACAAAAAATTACAATTTTTCGGTTTTTTAAAATTCGTTTAATTAACATAAGACAACGCGGCTCAATGCATCAATTACGCTCATCCAACAACGACTTTTCGGCGTTTTCCTAGTAAGTAGCCATATGTTTTCCCACTTTTCTTTTTGCTTTCTAGCCTTGGCGTTTTTAATTGGATGAGCGTAGCGAGCGAAGCAAAGATTCCATTTCACTACACTGGGGAAAAAAAGGAATGTTTTTTTTTTTCTTTCTTTTTTTGTATTTTTGTGTGTCCCGTGAACACGATTCCGGCTAAACCGATACTCCAATTGCGATGAAATTTTCTGGAGACCTTTGAAATCTCTGAACTAAGAACTGCACGTTTCGAAAAAATCAATCGAAAATTATTTTCTCATGAAAATTGCAATTTTAAAATTTTGTTCGATTTTCTAGTTTTTTTTCTGTTTGTTTTTTTTGTGTGTTTTTAACACGATTCTGGCCAAACCGATACTTTCCCTTGCAATGAAATTTTATGGAAACCTTTAAAAACCCTTTTACTAAAACTGCCACGTTTTTTGAGCGCAATCGAAAAATTATTTCTCATTAAAATGGCAATTTTAAGATTTTTTTTTTGATTTTTAAAAATTTCTTTCGACTTATCCCCCTACAAAGCTTGATCCGATTGTTATGTTTATTCACAAAACCTTAATTTTATAAAGAAGTATATTCGTGTGAAATTTGAAAGCAATTAAATACTTTTTTCTTATGAAAATCGCAATTTTACGACTTTTTTAAAATTTTTAAAACATTCTTCGACTTATAACACTTCCCTGTTTCATCCGATTTTAAAGATTTTTTTACAAAACCTTAATTTTATGAATTAATATATTTGTGTGAAATTTAAGCACAATCAACAATTATTTCTTTTAATAATAGCATTTTACGATTTTGCTATGATGCTGCGATAATGCTGAGGCTTTTACAATTTGAATTTTGTTGTTAAAGTGAAAGGTGTTTTAGATTAAAAAACAATACATCCAAACATTTACCAGACGGTTTTTATAATTTTTGTTTTGTTTGATAAATATATTAATTTTTTTACTATGGCATTGTTTTGGGAAAAAGTATTTTTTTTGTAACAAATCTATATTTCGCATATTTTAATTATTAAGAAAATATAAATCTCATCAAAAAGATTCTAGTGAATTTGTCAAAAAAAGACTTGTGAGCACATTAAAAAAGAAATTATCCGTTTATTCCCTTTAAAAAAATGTAGAAAAGTAGAAAAAATGTTAGCAAATGTGATAGAAATAAAAGTTTTGAGATAACAGCATTTAAAGTTTTTTTATGTTGTTGGTTTTGGTAAATTTGAGTGTAAGTGTAACTACCCTAAAGGGGTTTAGTTTATTTATTTTACATGAATTTTCTGGGCCTTTATTACCTGTTAAACTAGGATTCTTTAAAATTGACTAAAATTGTTATAAATAACACTCTATACAGCCCTAGATTAGGCCTAATATCAGTACTGCAAGCCATTTTCCCAAGCAAAAAGCATGCAGCGCTCAAGAAAAAAATCATTTTATGCTTTTAGCATTATATCGCATAAAATAATATATGTAGTCAAAAAATTAGAAAGTAACTTAAAAGCAATTAAAACAATATTAAAACAAATTGCTGGTTTTTCATACATTTTCAGTGAAACAACCCCTTAAACAATTACGCCCCATCCAACAACGCGCCTGAAAAAGCGTGTGCGAAGCTTCCTAGTTAGTTAATTTTTGTTTTAGGGCACTCAACAGTAGAGTTTTTTCAGTGCCCATGTCAAGAGTATTGGATTTGGAATCTTCCAAATTTTTCTTTTTCGTTCTGTGAAAAAATAATTACAATCGGGTAAAGCATTTGGTGTTTTTATGTCAAAGAATTTTTTTTTATGCAAAAAGCGTAAAACTGCAATTTTTATAAGATATCATTTTTAAATTGCGCTAAATTTCATACGAATATATAAATTCATGACATTAAAGGGTTTTGTTAAAACATTATTACAATCCGGATAAAGCATGCAGATGTTATAAAGCGAAGAAAATTTTTATAAACAAAATAAAGCGTAAAATTGCGATTTTCATGAGAAATAATTTTTTTGATTGCGCTCAAATTTCACATGAAAATTAATTGGGAAAATTAAGGTTTTGTGAAAAATAATTACAATCGAATAAAGCTTGGAGGTGTTATAAGTCAAAGACTGTTTTTAAGATCCTTATAAAAAAATGTAAAATTGCAATTTTCATGAGAAATAATTTTTTTGATTGCGCTCAAAAACGTGGCAGTACTAAGGTAAAAGATTTCAAAGCCCCCAGAAAATGTCATTGAAATTGGTATATTGGTTTAGGGGCCCGAAACTTGTTAAAAAAACACAAAAAAAAACAAAAAAAAAAAAAAGAAAAAAAGAAAAATATCGTAAAATTGCAGTTTCATGAGAAATAATTTTTCGGTTGTTCTAAAAGAAGTGGCAGTTCTAAGTTCAGAGATTTCGAAGGCCTCCGAAAAATTTGAAAAACTTGAAAAAACCTTTTTTATTGTTACTTGTTAATTGTTTATCATAAACCTCAATTTACTCATATTAAAACCTTTATTTCATTTATTAAGCTAACTTTTTTCAAATTTTTCTTTCAGAAAGCAATACATCACCATTACCTTATTGTCCATGTAAATATGAACGTTGTAGCCCCACCCGTCTGGTCAGATCGTCACTAATGTGACGAAAAATCGCACTAAAAATCGGAAAAAAACGTAAAAGTATGATATTTATGAGAATATTTCTTCGATTGTACCCAAAACGTGGCGGTCTAAGTTCAAAAATTTCGAAGATTTCCAGAAAAAATTTTATCACAATTGGAGTATCGTTTAGCCGAAATCGTGTTAACAAACAGACAAAAAAAAAAGAAAAAAAAATCATTCCAGTTTTTTTTCTCCAGTGTAGTAGAATGGAATCCACGCTTCGCTCATCCAAAAACACTGAAATACACAAAAAACCGGAATGTCCCGGAATATTTTGTTTGCCTGTAGTAGATTTAATTTGAACATGTAAAATAAATGGGGAAAATGAAAATTTCAAAAAAATCTAATTTGTGATGAAAATCTATTCAGATTAGGGATTTTTTTCAACTTCGCAACATTTGAAATTCAAATTCAGAATTTATTCCTAAAAGATCAAGGAAAAAAATCAAAAATTATAAAATCTTTTAAAAAATCACGAAATTTAATTATTAATGTTAAAAGAAAAATTTGGGTCCCAACATTTTGCCCTATAAAAGGGTTTTTTTAAATCTTTTCTCCCTAGCCTATCATAGGTTTAAAATAGAGCATTGCGGCCTTATGCCCCTTTAATGTTATAAGTTTGCACATGAAATTCGTTATATTTAAAATAGGAAGCCTTCGCAATCGCTTTTTTTAGGCGCGTTGTTGAATGAGCTTTTTTTTTTTAAACGAAAAAGACGTAAAATTGAGATTTTTCACGAGAATAATTTTTCGATTGCGCTCAATTTCACATTAATAAATAAATTTATAAATTAGGGTTCTGTGAAAAAATCATTACAACCGGTTAAAACCCTGTAGGTGTTTTTAAGCTGAAGAAATTTTTTTTAACCGAAAAATGAGAAAAAAATTATTTTCATGAGAATAATTTTTAGATTACGCTAAAATTTCCCCACGAATATATAAATTCATAAATTAAGGTTCTGTAAAATTCGATTGTAAAAAAGTCGAAGACAATTTAAAAAAATCGAAAAAAAACGTAAAATTGCGATTTTAAAAGAAATAATTTTTAAATTGCGCTCAAAAAAGTTGCAGTTCTAAGTTCAAATGATTTCGAATACCACCAGAAAATTTCATTGCATTGTACCAGTATTGGTCCAGTGTAGTGAAATGGAATCTTCGCTTCGCTCGCTCTCCTACGCTCATCCAAAAAACCATTAACTTGGCTCAGCCAAAATGAAATTATCGTACCTTTTTTGTGTTGCATGTGCAAAATAGAAATTGGCTGTGCAAAATTGTGCAAATAGTCTGCAATATATGGTTTAAGTTTGCACATGAATTCGTTTTTTTTACGAAACCCAATAACTTTTGGGTCAGCCAAAATGAAGTTGTCCCTAACTTTTTTGGGGTTACGTGTGCAAAAATCGAAAATTTGGGTTTGCAAAATTGGGCAAAAAGTGTTCAAAAAAATGCATAGGTTTTGCATGAAAATCCATTTGGTTGTTCTAGCATTAACTTGGCTCAGCCAAAATAAGTTGCCGTAACTCTTCTGTGTTACTTGTGCAAAAATCGAAGTTGGTTGTGCAAAAGTGTGCAAAAAATGTGCAAAAATAAAGGTATAAGGTTGCACATGAAATTCGTTATCTTGAAAATCATTAAATTGGCTCAGTCAAAATGAAGTTGTCGTAACTTTTTTAGTGTTGCTTGTGCAAAAAACAAAATTGGTTGTGCAAAAATTGGCAAAAGTGTGCAAAAATATGGCATAGGTTTTGACATCATGAAAATCCTTTTGGTTGTTCTAGCATTATAGTCAGTTCACTATGTATTTTCGTGGGATTTTTTTTTTGGGGATTAGCAGAGTGCCATATTTTTAAAAAGCTTGAAACGTCAGGAATTCAAAAAACCATGTTTTCATTTGCTCAGATGTTTTGTATGGCCGCCATTTTAGATAATCAAAATGGCCGCCAGAAAATATGAATTTAATTATATCACGGCTTCCAAGTGACACAGGAAGTTCTTATGAAATTCTCATACTATGTTTTAACACCAAGAATATTAAAATCAACGTAAGAATTTTTAAATATCAGCCACGGCCGCCATTTTGAATTTAAACATGGCTGACCCTAAAATACGAATTTCACTATAAATTTAAGCTTCTATTGACATAGAGAGTTCATGTTAGTTTTTTTCCTTTAATGGTTTTTTGCCAGAAATATATAAACAAGTGTTTACATTTGCATAGATGCCCCTATGGTCGGTTTTTGGACTTCAAAAATGGCCGACCAGAAATAAAAGTTGCTTGATAGCTCGACTGAAATTGTCTAAGAACGTTGATGAAAGAACCTCTTCATTTGAGTAGGCTAACTATCATAAATAACCATGAATCCCTGCTAAAAATTGATTACATGATCATTCGCCGCCATTTTGGATTTAAAATGACCATCGTCAAACGAGACTTTCATAATTGAAGGTTAATGAAAAATGCTTCTTCTATGTTAAACACCAGGGAGATGAAATTTATATTAAAATTAGCCTGACAAGCCAGTTGTGTTGCTATGGCCGCCATTTTGAATTTTAAAATGGCGTCTGATACTAAGAATAACGTGAATTTTGGCTTTTATTTGTTTTTTAAAGTTTATTAAACATGCTTTTTTACATAAGATACAACTGCCCCCCCCGGATTTTTTTTTTTCCATTTGAGGCCATAATTCTTGTGCACAAACGAAATAAATGCGTGCACAAACGTGCACAAACGAAGCACAAACGACACAAGTATAGACAATGTGACTTTTCCGAATGGGGGGGGGGGGGCTAACTTCACGTGAAGCTGGGCCTTCCCCGGAATTTTTTCCATTTTCGGCCACAATTCTTGTGCACAAACGAAATAAATGCGTGCACAAACGTGCACAAACGAAGCACAAACGTCACAGGTGGTTAATATACGACATTTCGGTTCGGGGGGGGCTAACTTTCTGTGAAACTGGCCCGCCCCGGATTTTTTTCCATTTGCGGCCACAATTCTTGTGCACAAATGTGCACAAACGAAGCACAAACGACACAAGTATAAACAATGTGACTTTTCCGAATGGGGGGGGGCTAACTTCACGAACCTCAAATAAACCTTCATACGGTCAGATAGCACTTTGACAGATGTCCCGACAATATGTTAACAACGCCATCTTTATTTTTAGTCGTAATCCAAACGATCTATTTTTGATCGATATCAATAGCCAATCACAGCTCGACTCGTCATTTCATTATGGCGTCACAAATTCTCATCGTAAAAGTCATGCGAGCGCAAGATCCGCCATTATGAAAAGTTTTGCAATCTTATTTCCCGGCGATATAAACAAGCATTTATATTTCTAATGGGGACTTTTAGATATTTTATTATTAGAAAATATTTTATCAAACAGTTCTACGTCTTTTATTACTAGGGCCCGTGCTCCCGTCCACTCTTTCAAAAACTATGACATGTTTTTCACTTCACTTTGGGAATGACGGTCGACCAAATATCGCTTCTTTTTGATACGAAGATTCACTTCCCATCTGGTATTTTATTATTCACTCGCAAATTGAAAAGGGGGATGTCGCCCCAACTTTTTAATAAACGATAGAAATAGCTATCAAAGCTATTCTATTCCCCTCACTTGTAAAAATGATTTTCAATATCCTGATCAAAGCTCGCTTAACTTTCACTGTTCACTCAACTCATCGGCTTTGTAGACGCTTGACTCTCCCGTGTGGCAAAGCTAGACGATCGTTTTTAAAAGACTTGCTTTTTTCCCATTATCGGGATAAAACACTTACCATTAGACTTCACTTTGGCACGTTTTTAACCCTATTTCCTATCTCGATATGGATTCCCTTAGGCTTACGCAAATTGACTTTCTAACTTCTGATATACCTAAACCGGGGCGCCTTTTCAACGCCAATTGTTAATCAACGTAACTTGATTCGCTGATAACTCTTACTTATTTTTGTAGGACTCACTGTAGCCCTCGTTGACGATGCAACTCTTTTTTTAACTTCACTATTGAATCTCTCCTCCCTAGAGAGAGATTTATCACGCAAAATACACGGCTTAGGCGGACTCTCCGCGAAACCAAAACCCAAAACACCCAACCTGCCTCCTACAAGACTCCTGCAAGAACTGACTTCCGCTCCAAGATGGCTGGTCAACCGGGGTCCAAATGAAACCCAAAAAATCGTCTTCAAACCCAAACACAGCTCAGTAAACTTGACCGTCGTGGCTGAAATGAGCAATCTCTCATGGCGCCATCTATGATTGCTCAAACAATCGTCATATCCCACTTAATGAATTTAAAATGCCGTAATATTCAATAATAAATCTAGAAACCTAGATTATTATTAAAACAGAGGTAAAACTGAATCAAATCACAAGATTGTTATAGTATTTTAGAATGGAATTTTATTGTGAATCTGAATAAATTATAGCCCAATCCATAAAAACAAAGATATTACATTTTATATTAATTTCTCCAACAAAAATAGTTTGACCACTGGTAGACTCGTTCCAACAACTCATACCAAAAGGACCTAAGTCCACTAGAGGGAAGTCGTACGGTTACATTTACCCCGCCTGATTTAAACGTCTAATGTGGAACCCATTTTACTTTGAAACAACTAAATAAAATAATGCAGAAAGCCAATAATAACCCATAATAATCATAGACCAACTTCTAATGAATGAACCCAGGACTCCAACAGTCAAAACAAACTAATGGCGGCTTTCAACAAAGGACCACCTGTTGACCTAACCTTGTACTTGAGACAACGACCTTGACTCCCAGACAACACTGGTGCCCCTAGTGAAACACAAAGAGACGAGGTAAGTGAACGAAATTAACTGCTGCCGACAAACACCTGTCATCTCATGTGACAACCAGACAACAAATAAAACCTTACAACTGGCTTATTACGCCAAAGACTTTCAATAACCATTTTTAAACTTTAAAGTCCCAGGACCACCCCACCAAAAAAAACACACACTCTGATCTAAAAGTTTCATTCTAGACAAATGAATTTTTTGCAATGATTTCTTCCTCTCCAACTTCAACATCGAAACAACCATCCAGCAACAAACTCTCTCAATGTAACTGATAGCACCCTGGCTACATTACCCAATTATTTTTTTTCTTATCAACCCTTTAATCAACATCCATGGTTGATAACACCACAACTACTTTTTAACATCGCACTCATCATAACTCACTTAACTTTTACTACTTTTCACTATCTTCACTTATTAATTCACAACATTGGTTTGCATTGTTGCGATGTTAAACCCAAAAGTATCCAAAACTAAAAACAATAAACCCGCCAATCCATCTGAAATGTCACTCAGTAGATACAAACCCAAACCAAACTCAAACAGGTAACCAATAGAACTAGAATAATTGAAAATAGAAAGAATAGTTAAAATTTAAATTCACATTTACACAAAACAACCGTGTCTCCTTCCTCCTTTCATAAAACTTTTCTGTCACAACCAATGAAAATTGAACACACCACCACGTTTCTCCCTAGACAAGTGAATAATCGCAATAACTCCTCCTCCTTCCAAAAACACATGGAAACCTCTAAAGTCCAAACCTCTTTTCAAGTAACTTCAACTCAAACTCATATTTATTTCATCGTAGCTCACTAACCTCGTACTATTTCAACGAAAACTCCTATAACTCACTTTAACTCATCATAACTCACGTCAACTGAAACTGACTCAGCTGTGACTCAACTCAACCTCGTATTATTTCAACGGAAACTCAATATAACTCACTTTAACTCATCATAACTCATGTCAACTCGACAGAAGACCATTGCGATGTCAAACAAAACTTGGAAAAACCACTACAACCACCCGCCAACCTATCTAGATCAAAACACAGGGAGTTCAAAAATCACCGTACCAACTTATAAACTGTTCTACAATCACATCTTTGACACACACACACACACACACACAATAATCAAAACCTTCTCTGACAGTAATGATTCATTTCATAAAGTGTCGCACACACTTTCATCCTCCACCCCACCAAACTCAAACACTCTGGCTATTCAACTACTAATAATAACCAAAACTTACTTATACAATTGTGACATGATATCTTTTTAAGTTGAGAATATTATAAATCCCCTTGACCTTCCCAGTCAAATCCTCTATTTCGTAAGCATTCATCCCAGCTTCAGCAACTACGGTGTAAGGTCCATCAAACAATAAAAAGAACTTCTTTGTTTCTTTGTTATCCAAGTTAGAAACATTTAACGCTTTTAATAAGACCAAATCTCCCACACTCAACTCAGTTTTCTTAGAATGCTTGTTTTCATGCATAGCTTTTCGTTTTTCTCCCTGACTGTTCATTCTTGTTTTAGCCAGTAAACATTTTTCCTCCGCATTCAAAGGTAAGTCTTCTGTAATTGGATACTTGTATAAAGCGGCTAATCCTCTTGGCGGATTCTCTTTGTGATGCAATTCATACGGTTTGAAGCCGGTACTTTCATGTATTGTGCAATTTATCCACATTTCTATCTTTGGTAACATTTTTACCCATCCTGCGTGACTATTTGAACAATATGTGCGGAAGAAACGACCCAATTCTCGCATAATTCTTTCGGACGGATTAGATTGTGGATGTCTAATTGATGAATGTATAGCACGTACATTTACTGCTTCTATGGTTTCATACCATAATCTTTATGTATACTGACTGCCATGATCTGATAACACAGAGATCGGAATTTGCACTTCTTTAAAGTATCTTTCTGCTTTGTTTACAAAAGATACTGCTGTCGCATTCTTGATAGCATACAAGGTTACATATTTAGAGAATAAGTCCACGCAATAAGTAAGAAAGAAAAAGAAAAAATAAAGAATAAGTTAACGCGCACACGCAAACGAGTAAAAATGGCGGCTAACGCCAGCCCCGCGTTCAGTGCGCTCCGTGTTTTCGTCTTTATTCTAGTGGTAAAACTTGCCGGTATCAGTGTAAAAAACTACGTGCGAGAAGAGTACTCAAAAACACACACACTACAACAAACAGATTTGCTAGAATACGGTATGGTGAGTGCTAACTGTAGTATTTCCTGTTTTACACTTTGCGCGAGTTCCATCGTCCGCCCACCATACGCAGAGGCGAAACCGAAACGTGCTACGCGGCGTTGCCAAACGGCACAAAAACATTCACACCGGTCACCTGTCTCGCTAAGTGTCATTACTTTCTACCTTCTATCTCTCTCCGGAGATGTTAGCCTGAACCCGGGTCCAGGAGTTGCAACAAAATGGTGCCAATTATGCCAATCAAAAGGAAGAAAAAATCAAATCTTTATCGCCTGTGCATCGTGCAATGCTTTTGCTCATAGAACTTGTATAAACTCAGCTGACCGCATGCCCTGCAGGAAGAATCCCCGGACGTTTCTCTGTTGGAAGTGTACAATGCCACAACTCTCGGAATCATTCTTTGAAGGGCACGCCACAGAGGCATACGACGACGGCGACGCCACCTTGATGAATCACCGCATCAATAACATCACTATCTTGTCGTTCAACGCTAGGAGCCTAAACAACCCATCCAGAAGGCCTTACATTCGAGCATGGCTAGAAGCACAAAACGCCCCAATAATTTGCGTCTGTGAAACGTGGCTCAATGATAATATAAGTGACAAAGAGATTTTTGACAACTCGTACAATGTTTTCCGAAAAGATAGACGAAGTGTTGGTGGGGGTGTTCTCATTGCTACACACCCAGACATAGTTGCCACTAGACGACGCGACTTGGAAACCGAAGCCGAGGTGGTCTGGGTTGAAATAAAACTGGGTAAAGAGAAACTCCTCTGTGGTTCAGCTTATAGGGCTAAAACAGATGCCTTCCTAGACAAACAGTTGATGCTCTCCATTGAAAACACCCAAAATGTCATGAAGGATTACTCGGCTGTGCTGTTATTTGGAGACTTCAATCTCGACATCACCTGGGACAACAAAGGTAACGGCACTGCTCAAAACAAGATTGCAGACGCATACCTGAACTCCTTTCACGACCTCTTTCTTTCACAACATGTTTCCGAACCTACCCGCTCGTCTCTTACAAAACAATCCCTCATCGACCTTGTCCTCTGTAACGACCCACACCTAATAAAAGAGGCCCTCGTCATTCCCGGGGTGAGTGACCACCACGCAGTTCTGACAACTCTCAAATGCAACAAACCCAAAATCAAAACAGTGCAGAAAGAAGCTTACAATTACAAAAATGCAAATTGGGACTTACTCAGTGAATTATTTCAAAAACACCTACCGACCATTCACGATCAAGGAAACAGTATTGAGACAACATGGAACTCTTGGAAGGGGGTCTTCTGGGAATGTGTAAATTCAGCAATACCCAAAACAAAAATCAGTGGTAGACAGCGACCGCCATGGATCAATCAAAACATTATAAAGCAAATTAAAAGAAGAGACAAATTATACAAAAAGTGGAAATCAAACGACAGTGAAATTAATTTGAACATGCTAAACGCTCAGAAAAAACTCGTAAAAAATACCATCAGGCAGGCTCACCGAACATACATGTGGGGTCTTGGAACATCAAATAACACCAAGAACGTGTGGAAGTTTATTCATGCTAAATGTGGTAGCACTGCCCCGGATTTCTATGTGGACAAAGGAGAGCAGATAAAAGATCCGACAGACATAGCGGAAGCCTTCAGCAATGTTTTCAAGGCTAATTTCTCGAGGCCAGAGAACTCGCCATTCTTAGGGTTGAATGCTCCTTCCCCCCCTCTACCCCTACAACACTTGTACTTCTCGGAAGCAACAGTTACCGAACACCTGCGTAATCTGCGAGAGGGGGCGGCCACTGGGCCAGACGGCATCTCGCCGAGAATTCTACGGAAGTGCGCTGTTGCCATATCACCATCTCTTACGAGCATTTTCAACACCTCGCTGTCAGCCGGTTCCATCCCATCTGATTGGAAACAAGCACACATAGTGCCAATTTTTAAATCAGGTACAAAGGAAAATATAGAGAATTATAGACCTATCGCCCTCACATCGGTGGTCTGTAAATTACTAGAAAAAATGATTTCGACAACTATATTCGATCATATGAAATCTAACGGGCTAATCAACAACAATCAACACGGGTTCTTACCAAAACGCTCGTGCACGACCATGCTGACGAATCTAATTGAAGAATGGCAACACACATTCGACCAACAAAATACGAAGCAAATCGACGTAGTCTCTCTGGACTGGAGCAAAGCATTCGATTCAGTGCCACACCACCGCCTTCTAAACAAGTTGCACCATTACGGAATCAGAGGGAACCTACTCCAATGGTGCAGCTCCTTCTTGGTTGGCCGGCAACAGAGTGTCATCTTCGGAGGCGCCACTTCACGTCCTAGAAGCGTCACATCCGGGGTACCCCAGGGCAGCGTAATTGGTCCCCTGTTTTTTGTCATCTACATGCTAGACCTTCCGGCATGCGTCAACTCACAATGTCTCCAGTACGCCGACGACTTCACGATCTTCCGGCCAATTATCACCGTACTAGACTCCAGGGCCCTTCAGGACGACCTCAACAACATCGCAGTTTGGTGCAAAGTGAATAGCATGCCTTTAAACGTAAAAAAATCTGTGTGTCTCCGACTAAAAAAATCACCTTCTACCGTCAACTTTGAATACATCATTCAGGACAATAAAATATCAGTAACCGACAGTGTCAAGCTCTTGGGCCTGCACATCTCGTCAGATTTAAAGTGGAATCGCCATGTAGATAACTTGAGAATAAAAACGTCAAGACTCCTCGGCTTCCTGTACAGGAATCTGAAAGGATGCAAGCCCAAAGTCATTCGAACAATATATATAACATTAGTGCGGCCAATAATTCTCTATGGCATTCCCGCATGGCATCCCACAACTGAATCAAATCTTTTAACTCTAGAAAAAATACAAAACCGAGCAACTAAATTCATTCTGGACCATGAAAAGAGTGCAACAATAAGACGTACAAAATGCAAAATTCCAACAATAAACAATATCATTAACCAAACAGACACACTTTTTCTTACAAATAGTTTTCGCGAGACAATAGACCTGGACCCACTAAAACGGCTGGAAGTGGAGTACAGGTACGTCCACCTGGGAAGAGGCAATAGACAGGGCGTCTATCTAAGACCTCCAACCTGTCGCACTGCAGCCTATCAAAAATCATTCTTCCACAGATCCGCTACAACATGGAATTCATTGCCTCACAGCATACGCCGACAATGTGATTCCGCAACACACTTCAAATCGGCAGTTAAAACTCATTTCTCATAAACATCACATATCATAAACAATCTCACAAAATCATCTCTCATCTATCAGTCATCTCCTAATTTGAATACCATATCTATTTATTTCACACACTTACTCATCTTATGACGAACCGCTATGTACACACGGACAATGATTCGAATATGGACTGGATTATGTCGCCTGTTTTAGTTAGTAATTTAATTTAATATAATTCATAATAATAGTTAGAGACGCATCTCATTTGTGCAACATGTAAATACATTCATTCATTCATTCATTCATTCATTCATTCATTCATTCATTCATTCATTCATTCATTCATTCATTCATTCATTCATTCATTCATTCATTCATTCATTCATTCATTCACTTATTCATTAATTAATGTTCTCATCGATCATCATCACTCATTAGAAATAAATTAGAATTAAGGCCAGGGGACAAGACATCTACTGTATGGGTCGCTGCGGCTCGTTTCTTGTCCCCTTTCTGTAACACATTCCATGTAAATGTATTGTTGAACAGAAGAATAAATAATAATAATAATAACACCTTTGGGCAACGGTCTATATGCGTCTGTAGCAACAAGCTCTGCACATTTGCTGGGTATTATTGACTGATATGTTCCATGAAGAGAGTTATTCGAATGTTTAACCTTCTAAAACAGATCACATGTCGATAAGATTTTCCTGACAGTTCTGGCTAGATTTTTCCAGTAAAAACTTTCTTGTAACGTTGCGATACACTTTGTCGCTCCGAAGTGTCCTATTTCTCTGTGAATTTCCCAAATTACATCCACTATTAATTCTTGTGGGACGCACACTTTCCACGTACTTCCTTTATCTTTGATACTAGGTCTATGATACAGAATTTGATTCACCAACAAATAATGTAAATGCATCGGATCTTGCTCAACTGTTTGTAATGTAGCAATTATGGTTGACATTTGAGGGTCCCTGCTTTGTGCTGTACTGATTTAATTCAATTTTCTCATTAACTCCGGTTCTACTTCTATCTTGATTTGAGCTAAGACAATTTCACGATTTCTGCATGTACTTTCGACCACCCCACCATTTTCATCTTGAGGAAAACGACTAAGAATATCTGCAACCTTATTCTCCTTGCCAGTACAATGAACTATCTTGAATTTCAACTCTTGTATTGCTAAAATCCATCTTGTTAGCCGGTTTGATAATAATCTGCATTGTAAGATAAATGTGAGTGCCTTGTGATCGGTAATTATGGTCAAATCTGGGTGACCCAACACAAATATTCGGAACTTGAGTAAGCAATGTACTATGCTTAATAACTCTTTTTCTGAAACGGTGTAATTTAACTCTGCACCTCTAAGTAATCTTGACGTCATAGATACCACTCTTCGATTTCCTTCTTCATCTAATTGATATAACTGTCCTCCAATGCCAAACTCACTTGCATCACACTGTATAAAGAAACCATTCTTGTAGTTTGGGTATGCCAACCATACAGTTTCTAGAAATAATTCTTTCACACTTTTGAAGGCGTCGTTTAATTCCACTGTCCATTTCCATTTTACATCTTTCTTCATCAGTGCCTGCAACTTAACCACGGAATTACTGTAGGTACTGTAGAACCTGCGATAGTACGAGCATAGACCGAGAAAAGCCTTCAATTGTCGTACATTAATAGGTGAGGGCCAGTTCTTGATCGTGTCCAACTTCTTTGGGTCTGGAGTTATACCATCGGGTGTCAGCACGTGTCCTAAAAACGGTACCTCTTGTCTACAAAACTTTGATTTGAGAAAATTGAGTTTTGCTCCGGTAAGACAACACCTCTTAAAAATCATCTCCAGATGTATTAAATAAATGTAGTAAGAAAGTCAAAGAAGCCACTAACAAGTCATCTACATATGGTTTAGTAAAATCTTTAACCTCGTCGCCAAGCACTTTATCCATAGCTCTAGTGAATGCTCCCACAGAGGTGCTCAAACCGAAAGGAAGGACCTTGAACTGGTAAGTTCTCTGATTATACTTAAACGCAGTATACTTTCGACTTTCAGGCGTAAGTCCAAGCTGCCAATAACTAGCCGTGAGATCGAGGCTAGACATCCAATGAACATTGTTGAACTGTTGAAGTATTTCTTCAGGGAGATGAGGACATTCTCTATCGGGTACTAAATTAGCATTGCACTGACGAGCGTCTAAGCATAGTCTCACAGTGTTATCTTTCTTGATGACTACGACGAGTGGATTTACATAGGGACTGCTCGCCCTCTCTATAACTCCCCACTGTAACATTTTTTTCCAATTGAGCCTCCACTGCTTCTCGATGTGCGTAGGGTACGGGATATGATTTTTCGAAATAATTTGATTCCTTTATTACGTCGATATGATGTTCATAACAGTTGATTAACCCTGGCTTGTTGGAAAACACGTCCTGATACTCACATAACAGTGCAATTAACTGTTTCTTTTCCGGTTCTGTTAAATTTGATTGTTGGTAAATGGTTTCCGCAATCTCCGCTTCAGATATCGAGTCCGATTGCTCTTCGCGTCGACATTCAACACTTGCCATGTTTTAAGGCGGTCTCTCTCTGACATGTGACTCCACTCCGTCTGCACTCGACTCTGTTGTACACTCCGTTTCAAATTTAATAGACCCCTCCTCGTCTATGTGTGGTTGCATCACTACTAACGACGCGTGTACTATTCGATCATTTATCATCACTTGACTCTTATCAAACATAATCTGCACTCGGTTTTTGTACATGAAATCCACTCCCAGTATAAGATTTCGTATGAAATCTTTCACTACCAAACAAACTATTTTCGTTGTGTAGTTGTCTATACAGATCGATAACAACACTTGCTTATTAATTACTCTCTTACTTTTACGATTTGTAGCGCCTAAAATAGTCACGCCTACTACTAGTAATGTTATTAACTGTTTATTCTTTAGACACAATTCTTCATAAAACAACTCTGACATGCAGGTGGCTTCGCTTCCACTGTCTAATAATGCTTTCGTAATTACACCATCTATTCCCACAACACATTCAGGACATGGCGGAAATTTATTATTTGATGATGCATCTTCTTTGTCTTCTAATATTAATTCCTCTCTTGGATTAACAAACACCGTATTTACTGAGCGTGCTTCTCTCAACTCGGTCGTATCTATCACGCTCTGCAGATAGACCGAATCTAGTTTTCCCTATTATTGTCAACAATCACTTGTCCTTGCTCCACAGGCGGCACCACTGTTATTGTTCCCTTGCATTTCTATCGCGTTCACTCGCAAATTTCTTTCCGGAGCTCTTCCCATGTTACGAACATCCTGACTAACGAAATTATTCCCGTTATTAATTTCACGATTCGGCAGTCTTTAGTTCGGTTCTCCTCTCTGCATGACATTTGCTTGCGAATAATCATTTCCATTCTGTCTATAGTTTTGAGAATCAGTATTTCTATAGTTGCGGTCTGAATATCGTCCCTGATTACGATTGTTTTCACCTCCACGGTCATTTCCACGCCTAGCTCCTCCCTGTCCTCTTTCATTGTTGTAGGCCTGATACTTGGGTACATTTTCTCGTGGAGCTGCCATTGATATCTTATCACGCTCTGCCTTCAAAACTACACGGAGTAAATCTTCGACCCCATCCCCTGCGTTCACTAGTAACTTCCTGACTTCCTCATGTACATGTCCTCGCAATCTAGTAGCCATCTCTTTAGGTGTTGGGGGATTCTGTAAATATTAAGCATGTCGGATAATGCTTTCGTAATACTCTGATAGATATCCTTGTTTCTCATCGTATTTACCCGAATATATCCTCAGACATAGCTCCCCTTGTTCTGCGTCACCCCAAAACTTGTCCAAAAATGCATCTTTAAATTGCTGGTATGTTTGTGCCTGTAGATATCTGGTCCACGCTAACATCGTTTTCCCTTTCAAAACGATTTTCTAACAAGTCAATGAACTCGCATTGATGTATTCCCTGTGCATTATCGTACGTGATTTCTCCCTCAGCGAGTCTGGCCCCCACATACTCATAACTATTGTGACTCCTTGACCTACTTTCCTCTTGACTAGGTTTTCCTGGAATGTATTCTCCTCTTCGTATTTTGTTTAGCATCTGGTTTTTCAAATCAGGGATTATCTCAACTTGCACTTGTTTTAATATCTCCATCTGTGTTGTCTCCTGAACCTTTGAAAACTTAGCTACCCAATTTTCTTCTACTTCTAGCAGTTTTTCACACATGTTCTTATCAACATCTTCTATCTTATCACTGTTTAAGCCTATCCTCTGGTCATTTGCTGCCCAAGTTTTCTCTAAACTCCTCAGTCTCCCACTGTTTTCTGCGTATTTACCTTCTATTTGCGTAACTCTCTCACCTACTTTCTTTAGGCTTCCCTCTACTCCTGGTATGATTAAACGAGGGAGCGGAGCGACTGAGTGTCTCCATTCAACTCAAACGGCTCTCATTCTGTGATTCTGTCTGTCTGTACGTCGAAAATCAGCCGAACCGCTGAACAGATTGCGCTGAAATTTTTAACAGACATCCGGCACGAGTTTACTGAGAACTGTTAACAAAATCAGCTAGATCCATTACGATTTAATCCCTGATATTTTAAAATATCGATACCATTTGTTTAGTAGCAGCTAGCGGGACGAACTCAACGTGTCTGCCATGGCATAGTGGTAAGCATAGAGCTTACCGCACGGAGGGTTGGGGTTCGATACTCGTTAGTTTTGAACTTTTTTTATATGTTTACACCTACATATCATTTTTGAGGGGTGTGAAATGGGAATAAAAATTAGGTGATTTTGTTTTATCTTGGAAATTTGTTAATGTTTCACTCTTATACGTTTTGAACACGATTCGCATTTTGAATGTTCAATTTAAACTAGGAAAACGCCAAAGTCGATGTTAAACGAGTGTGTGAGCAAGTGTTGAGTACCTGGGAATATCGCCTTTTCTCCCATATACCTAAGGCACGATCTAGCCCAGTATGGGGAATGATACCAGGTACTATACACATGGCTCACTCACTCGTTTAACAACGACTTTGGCGTTTCCCTAGTTAAACGAGGGAGCGGAGAGACCGAGTGTCTCCATTCAACTCAAACGGCCCTCATTCTGTGATTCTGTCTGTCTGTCTGTCTGTCTGTCTGTCTGTCTGTCTGTACGTCGAAAATCAGCTGAACCGCTGAACAGATTGCGCTGAAATTTTAAACAGACATCCGGTACGAGTTTACTGAGAACTGTTAACAAAATCAGCTAGATCCATTGCGATTTAAGCCTACAATAAATAAAAATGTGATTTTTTAAAATATCGATGGCATTTGTTTAGTAGTAGCTAGCGGGACGAGGTCTACGTGGCCTGTATGGCCTAGTGGTAAGCATTTAGCCTACCGCACGGTGGGTTGGGGTTCGATGCCCGTAAATTCGAACTTTTTTGTATTTTTGCACACACATATTATTTTTGAGGGGTGTTAAATGGGAAATAAAAATTGGTTATTTTGTTTTATCTTGGAAATTTGTTAATGTTTCACGATTATACGTTTTGAACACGATTCGCATTTTAAATTTTCAATTTCTATAATATTGTTGCAAAGTGAGTTCCAGTTTAAACTAGGGAAGCGCCAAAGTCGTTGTTAAATGAGTGAGTGAGCCATGTGTTGAGTACCCGGTATCATTCCCCATACTGGGCTAGATCCAGCCTTAGGTATAAGGAAGGAAAGGGGATGTTACCGGGTACTCACTTGGCTCACTCAATCGTTTAACAACGACTTTGGCGTTTCCCTAGTTCATATGATTAGCAAATCCTTGCAGTTCACCATCCACACTGCTATGTTTTTCTGCTACTCCTTTTTCTATTTTCTCAACTCGTTTTTCAAACTCACCATGTTTCTCATTTACTTGCTTATCTAGCTTGATCAGTTTGTTATCTAATCTTTCATTTTGTTCATCCATTCTAGCTGTCATTTTTATTTCTAGCTCATCTATTTCCATCTTGATCTCCTTTACTCCATTGTCTATTTTTGTTTCCTGTCTGTCTAGTTTCATTGTTAGCTCCGTGTTCAGATTTTTTATCTCCTGACCCAAACGATGTTCTAACTGTACAATACTAGTTTTTAGACTTTCCATCATTGTTAACATGTTCTGTTGAACGGTGTCATTCCGTTTTCCCCCGAGTCTACTTCACTACCCTTGTGTGACTCTTGCCCTGTATTGTATATCTCATCGTAGATTATACTTCGATTTTCTCATTCAATCGGCGCCTTCTCCTCGCAACCAGTGAGTGGAACTCCTACCTGGTCCCTATCTATATCTGACTCCTCTCCAGAAGTTGCACTTCTATCTGCTTTTTGTCCCCTTCTTTATCGCTTTCTTTTTCCCTGACAGTGAGTGGAACTCTTGCCTGACTCTTCTCTACTTCTGTCCCTCGATTTTCCTCCGTACGTACGATCGTTTCCGCATCTAGATCACTCGTCGCCCCGATTACTAACTTGACTCTTCTCGGCATCTTGTTTATTTATTTGTTATAAAATTCCCATAGCCCGCTCAAATTTAAACTAGGGCTTATGCCAGTCCCAAACCTGGTGCTAGATGTATAACTACAAACAGGAAAAACTCTATACCCACAGTGCACACATTGCTTCCTGTGTTTGTCATCTGTCCAAAGTCTGTGTGCTAGCCCTAGCCTATTAGTGTTTATCTATCTTTAAATATAATAAATCCACTTTATCTTTCAATGTCAACGTTATTTTATACAGGTTATGTGCCCAGATATTGCTAAATTGATATTCCCTTAAATCAAAGCGAAAGATAAAAGATAACCTAAAAATAACCTAAAAAAAACTGTTAGTTATTAGAGCACATGGCGGCTAACCTAGGCCCTCTCAACCAGAGAGGGACAGGGGAGGGCGCTAGCAACTATAATACTGGAAATTTGGCATGAAATGCAATTAGTCCGTGATAAGTTGTGGAAGCAATCGACCCAGGTGACTTTGACTACAGGTTAAAACCCAATCTGAATTGACCAGCGGCATTTGCCACTCTAAGCCTAGGGCTGAAGCCTCATCTCTACATACTGTAGTACAGGGAAACTGCCCGTGAAGCATGGCTTAAATTAGAAGCAGCCCTTTGGACAGAGGCCTATAAGGCAATTCACTTACGCCGTGAACTTATGGCATCAAGTTTTCCAACACGCAAAAATATGGGAGGACTTTTCTGACAAGAGTTGGCTGTTGCTCACGCTCGTTCGATTGATGCGGGCGTGCCGATGATGAGCTGGCAATAATAATACTATCCAACTTGCCAGACTCATTCGCCCAACTTGTAATTGCCCCTTTGAAAATTGTGGTCAGGAAACTAACGCCGACTCGTCCGAAGCTAAATTTGCTACAGGAAGAAACGAAAACGTAAACGAGGTGAGTCCATTCCTGATGAATCTGCTTAGAAAAAGCCTAGTACCCAAGAATTTTAAATGCTTTAACTGTGGTAAAGCGGGGAACACTACGCTAAAGATTGCAATCACGATCAAAACAAGGTCCTAAAGGTGAAAAGCAAGACAAAAAGGATAGGTCTAAGTCTACAGTTCTTTGGACACAGGTAATCGAAATGTACACAAAGCTGAAGACTGGTGCTTGACTCAGGGGCGACCAAGCACATGTCAAATAAACTTGAATGGTTTGAACGCAACCCAAAGAAGGTAAAGCAACTTCATTATGTATGGCCGATGGTACGACCGCTCCATCTACGGGAAATGGTAATGTTGCTCTAACCATTTGGGTTAATGGATCAATACGAGAAGCATCAATAAAGGACGTGCTGTATGCTCCATCGCTCAAAACAATATTTTGTCAGTGGCTAAACTCACAGAAAGACTAAAAGTTGTGTTTACAAAACATAACTGCCAGTCCATAATGAAGAGGGAAACGTCATAGAAACCCTGCGAGCAAAACTGGTGGCTTGTAAAAAGCTAGACCACTCCGGAGACAAAACAGTGCCTTAGCAAAACCATCGCTGTTTGTAGGGGTCACAAACCGTGAGTACACAATGTGGCACAACGCCTAGGCCACCTCAGTCCAGGGGGAAAATGAAGCGGCTAGCAGATGGTATGGCTACCGGCCTAGTAATGGACAGCCTCTACTTCACCTTGTGTAGGGTGTGCTCTGGGAAAGCAGCATCGTACCCCGTTTCCAAAAGTTAAGACAGTCCGAGCTCAAAAAAAACTAGGCATTGTTCACACCGACCTGTGCGGACCAATGAGCGAAGAATCCAATGGAGGAGGGAAGATACTTCTTAACTTTTATTGATGACAAGACAAGGTGGCCCCAAGTGTTACATTCTGAAGGAGAAGAGTGAAACTTATGAACGCTTCATCGGTATCAGGCGGAAGTTGAGAACCAGAGCGGTATGAAGATCAAGATCCTGCGTTCAGACAATGGCCGTGAGTACATTAATAAATTACTAATAGACCATCTTAAAAAATGTGGGATACGCTCTCAGACTACTGGCCACGGAACCCAGAACAAAATGCGTTGCTGAGAGAGCAAACAGAACGATAGTAGAGAAGGTACGTTTGCATGCTTGGGGAAAGCTAAATTACCTAAACGCTTCTGGGCGGAGGCAGTAAACACTGCAACCTACCTAAAGAATCGATCACCGACAGTAGCTGTGAACGGTATCACACCACAAGAAGCATGGACAGACAGAAACCGGACCTGGCTCATCTGAAAACGTTTGGCTGAAAGGCATATGTTCACATTCCAAAAGAGAATAAAAGGGAAGCTTGACGCTAAGTCTTCCGAGCACATCTTTGTCGGGTACTCTGACACAGCAAGGGCTACAGATTGATCAACAATGAATAAAAGAAGCTGATCATTCAAGAGACGTGATCTTCATTGAAGATGGTGAGAAGAATGACGATGTCATCGCCGGATCAAGGGAGCACAGCTAGTCCTTCTTATGTCGATGACGAAAATGATGCTAATGCCAACGGGAGAAAATAATGAAGAGGATGCCGATATTTAGAATGAACAAGAAAACCCTGTTCGAGCCAAGGAAGTCACAACGGAAAAGATGTCCGACAAGAATTCTCGGTGACGAGTATGTACAATCTCATCACAACGAGCCCGGAACCCGGAAAGAAGCATTCAGTGGGAGCGAGGCTACAAAAATGGCAAAAGGCAGCAGATGAAGAGATGAAATCAATCGTACATAATGAACTTGGGACCTCGTAAACTTACCAGAGGGAACCAAACCTATTAAATGTAAATGGGGGCTTCAAACGAAAGGTCAATGCTGAAGGGAGGTGTGCCGATATAAAGCTAGGCTCTTAGCTAAAGGATACACGCAGAGGAAAGGGATAGATTACGATGAAACCTTTTCACCGGTCGTACGGTTCGACACCCTAAGAACAGTTTTTGGCTTGGCAGCTGGAATGACCTGGAGGTTCATCAACTTGACATAAATACGGCATTTCTACATGGCGAACTTCCCGAGGCCATATATATTGGAACAACCCCCGGGGCTACATTGAACCTAAAAATAAGCAAAAGGTATGTAAACTAAAGAAATGCTTGTATGGGACTCAAACAGTCGGCCGTATATGGTATGAAAAACTTGATACCGAGAGTTACGGAGTATTGGGCTCGGGAAAAAAGCACAGCTGACCCGTGCCTATACCATGGTACAATTAAGAAATGAAAAATCATTGTTTGTTTGTTTACGTTGACGATCTTATTGTGTCATCGGAAAGCATAAATGAAATAAAACACTGAAAAACGACTAGCGGCCAAGTTCGAGATGAAAGACATGGGACCAATTCACCACTGTCCCCGGAATTAAAATAACAAGGGACAGAGACGCTGGAACAATTGAACTAAGCCAAGAAAGCTACATCAACCCAAAATACTGAAGAGATTCAACATGTCTTTTAAGCAAAGCCAGTATCTACTCCTTTGGACCATAATCAGAAACTTACCCAAAGGGGTGGAACCTGCGGAAGACGCAGAAAGAGGAAGCTATGGATAAAATACCATATTTTGAGTGGTGTCGGCAGCCTAATGTAAAGGGGTGGGCATGGCCCCCACCAGAACCAGACATAGCGTCACCGCTGTCTCTGTCGTTATCAGTTCAAAAATCTAACCCGGACAAGCGCACTTGGACGGGTCAGTAAGCGCTAAATCGTCTATCTAAAAGGGACTGCAAAGAAGAAACTCGTCTATCGCAGACATCCGGAGAACAATGGAAAGCTTACAGTGAACTCCGACTGGGCCAAAGACATGGTACGAGAAAATCAATGGGCGGCTACGTTTTCAAAACTTTGCAGGTGCAGCAGTTAGCTGGCGAAGCAAGAAGCAACCGCAGTCGCCGTCTCAACAACCGAGGCGGAGTACAAAGGGCACCTCCGCCAAGCTGCCCGAGAAGCAACATGGCTGAAAACGACTACTGATGAATTACCCATTGGGGGTGACCATCAACACTCGTAGTGTGCTTGCGACAACCAAAGCGCCATCAAGCTTACTTCGAATGCAGCACTACATGGGCGTACGAAAAACACATCGATATCCAGATCATTTTGTCAGGGAGAAGGTGCAAGAGGGACATATTTCTATGAAATACTACCCACAAAGAAGAATGATCGCAGACATCATGACCAAAAATTTGCCCCCTGCAAAGCACGGATGGTGTGTGAAGAATTTGGGACTCTTGTAAATTAAGACTAGGCCTATGGCAAGTGGGGGTGTTATAAATGTGCCATAGCCCGCTCAAATTTAAATCTAGGGCCTTATGCCAGTGCCAAACCCGTGCTAGATGTATGAACTACAAAGGAAATAACTCTATTAACCCACGTGCACCATTGCTTTTCCTGTTTTGTCATCCTGTCACAAAATGTCTGTGTGCTAGGCCTAGCCTATTAGTGTTTTATCTATCTTTAAATATCAATAAATCCCTTTAATCTTTCAATGTCAACGTTATTTAAACATTTATAAAAACAAACTCTGATATGCAATACCCTTCAACTAATCCACAGTAGAACACAAAAACCCCCTCTTTCCCCTATCTACGCCTAGTTCAAACCACGAAAAAACGTCAGATCAAAACTGCGTACAACAATGCTAAAACTCAGTAAACAGAACACTTCTGTCTCAATCTCGGGGCGATTAGTAAACATTCAAAGAGCCACCACGTTGGTCGTCAATGTAACACAAAAAGGGCCCCTGGCGATCATTTAAAAAGCCCCACATGGGTGCCAATGTAACACAACAGGGTTCCTCGCTATCATTTAAAAAGCCCCACACGGGTTCCAATGTAACACAACCCGGCCTTCCTCGCTACGCTCGCTAACAACGTACCACGGCACACGGAATGGGTTTAAACCCAACAAAACAAGCCACTACCAGTTCAAAGAGTGGAATAGAATCCTAAACCCACCTTATGTGTATGCTGAATGGTTCAACCTAACTAAGGGAAATTTTTATCAACCATACACAAAAAAAGACTCACCAATCCCCCAAAATTGAGTACCCCACTGCAATTTAGAAGAAACCTCACTGAAAGGAAAATTATAGAATACATACTTTAACTTTTGAATCAGTAATTATGACTAACAATGCAGTCTCGAATTCATAGATTGGCTGTTTTACTCCTTTCCAAGTAGATGTTTCTCAATATGAAAATACATAACATGTAGCCTACCTAACCAGTACGATTTCTGTCTAGGAGAATACATACATTTTTAATATTAGTGATTATGTTGTCAGATTGACAGTTTTGAATAATACCTTGAAGATAATTTTAGTGATATTAGGCCTAAACAGATCGTCAATTTTTAATTAAGTTGTTAAAATACTCATCACTCGTCAGCTCAAAGACATCTCATCCCTCTAGTATGCCGTGGAAGAACAGTCCGGCTTAATCCAATCCACACGCAATGACAATCAAGTCTCGTCGTATTCTCTTGTGATCCGGTCTTGTCCTACCACGATAAATCCTTCCGTAGATCTTCTTGTTTTGAAGCTTTTAAATTCCCAAACTTTAATTATCTTGACATTAATGTTATAATTCTGTAGCTCACTTAATTAGTTCTTCATGAGTATAAATCGTTCCAATAATTCGAAGAAATGTTCAAATAAACCTTCATACGGTCAGACAGCACTTTGACAGATGTCCCGGCAATATGTAAACAACGTTATCTTTATTTTTTGGATGAGCGAAGCGAAGACTTCAATTTCACTGACCCCCCCAAAAAATTTAGCTCGGTTGTTTTTTTGTTTGTTTGTTTGTTTTTTGTTTGTTTGTTTTTTTTTTGTTTTTTTGTCTGTTTGTTCGCACGATTCCGGGCAAACGGCATACGCGATCTTGATGAAAATTAAAGGGGACCTTCGAAATCTCTGAACTTAGACGTGCCACGTTTTTGGGTACTATCGAAGATATATTTCTCATGAATATCGCACTTTTACGATTTTTTTCGATTTTTAGTGCGATATTTTCGAGACATTTGGGCCGATTCTGACCAAACGAGTAGGGCTACAACGTTCATATTTCACATGGACATTAAGGTAATGGTGATGTATTGCTTTCTGAAAGAAAAAGTTGAAAAAGTTAGCCAGAATCTATAGAAATAAAGCTTTTCATATAAGTTTTTTGACTTTTTGTGCGATATTTTCGTGCCATTTGGGTCAATTCTGACCAAACGGGTGAGGCTACAACGTTCATATTTCGCATGGACATTAAGGTAATGGTGATGTATTGCTTTCTGAAAGAAAAAGTTGGAAAAGTTAGTCAGAATCTATAGAAATAAAGCTTTTAAAATAAGTTTTTTGACTTTTAGTGCGATATTTTCGTGCCATTTGGGCCAATTCTGACCAAACGGGTGGGCTTTCAACGTTCATATTATACATGAACATTAAGGTTATGGTGATGTAGTACCTTTAAAAAGAAAAAGTTGAAAAAATTAGCCAGAATCTATAGAAATAAAGCTTTTAATATAAGTTTTTACGGTAAATAATACCAATTGACAGGTAACAAAAGAAATTTGACAACAATCACTTACAATGCGTAGGTAGCAAAACAAAGCACTTGCAAAAGTAAAGATATCCCACGCAAACTAAAAACTTTAAAAAGCTCATCCATCAACGCGGCGGGACTTTAACGTTTTCCTAGTGTAGAATAATATTCATCAAACAGTTCTACGTCTTTTATTACTAGGACCCGTGCTCCCGTCCACTCTTTCATAAACTATGACATGTTCTAACTTCACTTTGGTAATGACGGTCGACCAAATATCGCTTTTTTTGATACGAAGATTCACTTCCCATCCGGTATTTTATTAATTCACTCGCAAATTGATAGGTGAATGTCGCCCCAACTTTTTAATAAACGATAGAAATAGCTATCAAAGCTATTCTATTCCCGTCACTTGTATAATGATTGCAATATCACTGATCATAGCTCGCTTAACTTCACTGTTCACTCAACTCATCGGCTTTGTAGACGCTTGACTCTCCCGTGTGGCAAAGCTAGACGATCGTTTAATAGACCTTGCTTTTCCTATTATCGGCGGATAAAACACTTAGACTTAGACTTCACTTTGGCACGTTATTTAACCCGTATTTCCTCTCTCGATATGGATTTTCTTTAGGCTAACGCAACTTGACTTTCTAACTTCTGATATGCCTAAGCCGGCGCGCGTTTCAACGACACACAATTATTGTTAATCACACGTAACTTGATTCGCTGATAACTCTTACTTATTTTTGTAGGACTCACTGTAGCCCTCGTTGACGATGCAACTCTTATTTAACTTCACTATTAGAATCTCTCCTCCCTAGAGAGAGATTTATCACGTAAAATACACGGCTTAGGCGGACTCTCCGCGAAACCAAAACCCAACACACTCAACCTGCCTCCTACAAGACTCCTGAAAGAACTGAGCTTCCGCTCCAAGATGGCTGGTCAACCGGCGTCCAAATGACCAACAAATCGTCTTCAACCAATCACAGCTCAGTAAACTTGACCGTCGTGGCTGAAATGAGCAATCTCTCATGGCGCCATCTATGATTGCTCAAACAATCGTCATATCCCACTTAATGAATTTAAATGCCGTAATATTCAATAATAAATCTAGGAACCTAGATTATTATTTAACAGAGATAAAACTGAATCAAATCACAAGATTGTTATAGTAATTTAGAATGGAATTTTATTGTGAATCTGAATAAATTATAGCCCAATCCATAAAAACAAAGATATTACATTTTATATTAATTTCTCCAGCAAAAAGAGTTTGACCACTGGTAGACTCGTTCCAACAACTAATACCAAAATGACCTAAGTCCACTCGAGGGAAGTCGTACGGTTACACAGTTTAGTCAATACAACATTAGAATTTAGTTAAGATATCTGCATAAAGTTTGGAGTAGACAAATGTAAGACGCTACATATCGAAAAGGGTAAGGTTACACTAGCAGAAGAGTTCCAGCTAGATGATGGAAATTGGATTGGAATAATGGACGATAACGATGTATACAAATATTTAGGATTTCACAAGCTGCCAGAATTGAACATAAAGTAATGAAAGCATAATTGATAGATACATACAAGAAACAACTAAAGTCTATCCTCAAGACGCAACTAAACGGCAAAAACAAGATCACAGCAATAAATACATATGCTATACCAGTACTGACATATTCATTCGGAATCATTAAATGGACGCAGACAGACATCCACGCGTTGGAAATATTAACTCGTACTACACTTACCAAACACAGAATACGTCATCCTAAATCAGCAATAGAGAGATTGACACTTCCAAGAGAGAAAGGAGGACGGGGCCTAATTGATCTGAACAACTTATATTATAAACAACTAGACATTTTAAGAAAATACTTTTTTACAAAGAGCAACCAATCCACACTACATAGGGCTGTGGTGCTAGCTGACAAATCATTAACTCCACTCAATCTAGCAAACAAAAGTGTTAATCTACAAGGGAACCTCATAACTGAGGCTGCAAAAGAGTTACGTCTCTCAGAAAAGACCTTACACAAGAGACATTATGATGAACTACACAAAGATCACGTAGATATTAAAGCATCAAATAGGTGGTTAAACAACGGGGAACTATTTGGAGAAACAGAAGGTTTTATGATGGCTATTCAAGACAGAGTGATTGCGACGAACAATTATAAAAATACATAATACAAGATGCGACAGTAAACGATCAATGTAGAAAATGTAGTGCAAGGAGTGAAACAATCGAACACATCATATCCGGGTGCAAGTCACTATGTCAAACAGATTACCTCTACAGACATAACCAAGAATTAGCTAACATTATTCATCAAAAACTAGCAATCAAGTACACCTCATTGACACACACACACACCTTACTACAAATACAAACCAGAGAAAGTACAAGATAGTAAAGATTACAAATTACATTACGACCGCACAGTTATAACAGACCAAACGATACATCACAACAGACCGGATTTAATAATAATTGACAAGAAGAAACAAGAAACTACCCTTATCGACATTGCTATCCCAATGTGCCATAACGTCGAGACCACGTGGAAGAAAAAAAATGACAAGTATAGTGAACTTGCAATTGAGATCAAGAAGAAGAAGCAAGTTCAACTGGTGCCGGCTCACACCCAAGACTCGACTGGACAGAATGTGCAAACTCGCAGTGGACAAAGAGTGATACTTCCGTCACGATTCAAGGAATAATAATTAAATATATTAAGGAAAATTCTTAATTACTCATAAAAGAAGAGGGGAGGATGTTGTATAAGAGTATGCATCTCTATGTACTATGTATACTCTATGTATGGCTGTTGTCATAACAAGTGTCATTTAATAAACATCAGTTATCATTGATAATCTTGTCAACAGTAATTACTCTCCGCTTGATTGACGCTTGATTCAGTTTTAATAACTCAGCTCTATAATGCATCCACGTAGTATGTAAATGGAGTGGCACTGATTCGTCCCAGCTGATGTTTAATTGCCACAACTGTTGCATGAGAATTTTGGCTACGATGATTACTGGGGCGACGGGACCTAAAGGATCGAATAGCCGGCTAGTGTCAGCGAGGATGGATATTTTTGTAACACTCGCGGGCTTCTCTGGTAACGAGACTTTGAACTGGAAGATGTCCGATTTGGGTTGCCAATGGATACCTAAAGCCTTGATACTTGCTGTGCCATCTTCAGTGTCAATCGAAAAGAATGTGTCTCTTAACTCAGGAGGAATATTCTTCAGTAGTTCAGCGTTGTTAGCACACCATTTATGTAACTCGAATCCACCGGAGCCAAGCATGTGAATCAATTCTGATTGCATTTGGAGTGCTTATTCCAGGGAGTCTGAGCCAGTGACCAAATCATCAACGTAGAAAATATCTTGAACTGCAATCTGATCGGCTAGGGGATGAGTTTTCTTCTCATCTGCAGCGAACTGATGTAATGACCTAACTGCAAGAAAGGGAGCATCAGTGGTGCCATAGGTAACTGTAGTCAATCGGTAGGTTTGTAGTTCTACATGAGGGTTGTTCCGCCACCCGATGCGTTGATAATCTGTATGAGCAGGTGAAACAACTTGGATTTCATCCATATTTTATTAACATAAACCTACTCTAACAATGTAATTATATAAACAATCAGTTTTACAATGTACAGTATTACCAACATACAATAACTATGATTTAACAGTAATGTTGTGGTAGTTGACAAACACTACATCTTTCCCCCGCAAGGGAAACTGTTATCATTTCTTGAAGTAGTGTATTGGTCCCTTTGAAGCCAGTCTAGATGAACGACGAAAACTCTTTCGGTGGAGTCTCCCAGCACGGCTCTATTGGGGCGTCACCCGAGAAGATTCTTCCGCTGAGGCTTCGGGGTACCACTGGTAGACCGCTGAAGGTGTAAATGGAGTGTGGCACCCTCGCTCTTTTCCCTCCGGTTCACGTAGTTCCAAACGTAAATCGTGTTCCGCTTATAAGTAGCACCCTGAGGAGATTGGACTGCAAGCTGGTTCCCATGTTTTGGCGGGTGACCCGGTACTGCGAATCCTGTTGGGGCAGAGATGAATGGGTGATACATGAAGATGAAAATGAAACTCTGGAGTGAATGGAGACCATGTTAAAGATAACAAATGATTGGACGTAAAAAAGGGCCCCTGGTTCAGCGATCCACGGACACAATAACACACACTTTGAATGCAAATCACAAGTAAAAACACTGTATTTATTAAAAACTTATCGAAAGTTAACAGAGAATAACATAGACCATACGAATGGCCGATGCAGAAAGTAATTTCAGTCTGATGATAAACATTGTTGAAAACAAAGAAACATAGGCCCTTTTTCAACACAAAGAAATTGATACAAAAATTTAGGATGGCGGTGAGCAATAAACAATGAAGTTAAAGTGCACAAAATATACCAGCATGGCTGTGAACAACAAGGCAGTGCAAGTTTTGCATAAACATACTGGGGCCCAAAAAATGAATATTTTTAAGAAAGGAAATTAAAAACATTTAAGTTGGAAGTGGGCACAATTTCACTATTGGGCGTTTGAAATGTCTCGAGAAGTCTTGATTGTGACCACTCGAACCTTTCCATCGCCCGCCATGATGTAGAGCGGTGATTACAGCAAGCTGCCACTGGAGAGGAGATAGTTTGTCTTCCTTCACCAGGACCACTTGGCCTTCTAGAAGTTTTGGGAAACTACAACTAGACCACTTCTGTCTTTTGAAAAGAGTGTAGATAATCACTTGACCATTTCCTCCAGATGAGCTGCATGGAGTGTTGAAGTTGCTTCCATCTATTCAACGTAGAATTGAGTTGTCAGTAAAGTTGGGTTCTGGTATGGCGGTGATTGCCTCGCCAAATTAGAAAATGACCTGGACTAAGATAAGATATATCATTGGGTCATTGTTAAGGGCAATAAGTGGGCGTGAGTTAAGCAAGCTTCAATCGGGTAAGTAAAGTTACCATTTTTTTAAAACGTGAGAGATTTATTTCCAATTACCCTTGGAGATGGTATTTCAAGGATTTAACGGCAGCCTCCCATAAACCTCCGAAGTGTGGAGAATGAGGAGGTATGAAAAACCAGTTACAATTATCGACAGAGCTATGGTTTTTCAGAGTATCTTGATGTAACTTCGATTTTAACAACTTGTTAAGGTCAACAAGCTGGTGATTGGCACCAACAAAGTTTGATCCGTTGTCGCTTTTAAATGTTTGAACATTTACCTCGCCGTGATGTGAATCGATTTTTAAGCAGCAATGAATGCCTCGGTAGTCATATCACTGACTAATTCAATGTGGACGGCCTTTGTAGCTAGACACACAAAAATAGCGATGTATGCCTTCAATTTAGCTTTGCTACGTGTAGATCCTTGTTTTACGAAAAACGGTCCTGCGTAATCGACTCCTGTGTTTAGAAAGGGGCGAGCTGGTTTTATCAAAGGAGCTGGAAGTTCTCCAGGAGTTGCTGCGTTTACAGATGTCTTCAATTGTAGCACGGCAAACACTGATGCAATGTCGATCTCAGGATACGTCTTATGGATGGTATCCAGTAATGTTGTCGAATGATGACGTCAACTTTGTGCTGAAGCATGTAACAGTCGTAAAGGTCATTCATAATGAGAAATTTTAGTGAGATGATGCTGTGGTGGCATTATGATTTGATGTTTTGACTCAAATGGCAGAAATGTTTTTCGGAGTCTCCCTCCTACTTAAGATGCCTTCACTATCCAAAAATGGATAGAGATTTTTGATTTTGTTTTTGTATGAATTTCCTTTGATGCTAACAAAGCTTGGATGTCTGACGCATAAGCTTCACTTTGCGCTATTTGATGCATACTTTAAGTAAATTTTGCAGCTCTGCGGCATATAGTACGGAGTAGTTTCTCTCCGCAGATGGCTTGCGAGCGTTGTAGCAAAAACGAAGACAGTGTGCCGTACCGTGTAGTTTGATTAGTTTTGAGAACTTGCAGATAACGCCATCTTCTTGCTGGTGGCAGTGAGTGTGGTAACAGTAGCCTTTTGTTCCGGCATGTCTTCAATTAAAAATTGACTGCACTTGGAAATGGCCACAATAATGAATCTAGTGACAACCATTGTGGACCCGTGCCCCCATAAGTCACAAGTGGCAAGATTTTCTGCAGAAGTTCCTCTTGAATAAAGGTCTGCTGGATTTTGTGCTGATGCGACGTGTTGCCATTTTTGCATTGCAGTGAGTTCTTGTATTTCTGTGACTCTGTTTGAAAATGAATGTTTTCCATTTGTGTGGATGAGCCTTGATCCATGCAAGAATATTGTAGAAGTTTGTCCAGAGAAAACTAAAAACCAATGTCAAAACGTAGAGTTTCCACTGTCTTTTTTAAAAATTTTGGCGAGTAGAAGTGCACCGCATAATTCCAAAAGCGTGGAATCGAAATTATTTTCAAAGGTGCGACCTTTGACTTAGAGCAAAGTAAAGGGTTTTTACATTTTGACCTTCTGTGTTAGGGATGGGAGATATATGCAAGCTCCGAAAGCCCTTTCGGAAGCATCGGAGAATCCGTGAAGTTGAATGTCAAAATGATTCCTGTGACTAGAAATAGTCGTTGAACCTTATGGTGCTTATGGTAGGAAGTTGATTGTATATACTCTTCCAATGATTATTCAGGGGGTTGGGTAAAAGACCCATCCCAGTCTAGCTTTTTAGCCCAAAGGTGCTGTAGAAATATCTTGTAGTTAATGACAATGGGACTTATTAATCCCAGTGGATCGAAAATAGTAGATACGATCGATAGCACTTTACGTTTGGTAGAGTTAGTAGCTTGCTTGGCTGATGATCGAAGAATCGATTCATTATCTGAAAGTGATCAGAAGCAGGGTGCTATAGCAAGCCTAGAGTTTTCAAGACTCATCTTGTTCCAACTGGAGTGGAAGATTAGTTTCACGATCTTTTTCTGGAACAGCCTCCAAAAGAGCCGAATGGTTTGAACACCACTTACGTAGGGGAACCCTCCACTGGAAAGCAGAGATCGCAAATCTTGCTGGAGTTGTAGAGCATCTTCCCAGATTATCTGAACCTGATAGACAGTGGGTCTACGTAGAAATCGTTTTTAAAAAAAAGATGCGCTGGGATATCTTTCAGCTTCCAGGTCTGCTAAGTGATGTAGGCATCGTGTAGCTAGAAAGGGTGCTGTTTTTGTGCCGTAGTTACTGTAGTTATTTGGTATTCCTGAACAGGTTCATCCATGGATTCTCTCCATAATATGCGTTGTAATTTACAATCGCTAGGATTGGCATTCGTATTTGTCATACATCTTAGCAATGTCGGCAGTGAATGCTATAGATGTGTTCTGAACCGTAAGATAATTGAGCATATATCGTCTTGTATTGTGGCCCGAGTTGCAATAAATCGTTTATTGACTGTCCAGTGCTGGATTTTGTGACCCATCGAAAAACAACACGTATGTGAGTAGTAGTAGATTCCCTTTGAATACTGTACGATTTTGGCAGGTAGTAGCACTTATCAGATGTGTCGACAGCGTTGTCGACTCGTTGCATGTGTCCAAGTTCACGATATTCTCGTAGAAAAGAATTGTATTCTTCTCGGCATTGATATTTGCCTTAAGACGACGTTCTAACTGCTGCAGTCGTGCGCGCGCTTGGAATCTGGAATCACCTAGTTCACTCCTGTTTTCCTTAAGCGGGAGACGAACAATGAATTTCCCTTCGGAGTTACGGGTTGTATTTTTTAAGAAATGTGTTTCACATTCCCTTTTTTTCTTTAGTGGCGATAAGTTTAGGGATTTCTTCTATTTCCCAAAAGCGCTTGAGGTTGATGATCAATGGTTTCATTACTAATGAATAAAAATGTGTGTGGGTAGCGGAGAGGGGATCAGTAGTCGAAACTGGCATCCTTCCACCGATGATCCAACCAAAACTTCGTATCTTGAAGTGTGGGAAACCCTGGACGAGATAGGAATTCTGTCGGAGAAGATCGTAGTAAAGTTCTGCGCCGATCAGCAGTTCGACTTCACCTGGTGATCGAATTCGGAATCTGCTAGTTGAATATCACGAGGAATGTTCCAAGTGCTGTAGTCAATCGGAGACGACGGTAGGCTGGGCCCGTGATTTTTGGCAGAATAAAACAATTCAAATGTGTAATATAATCAGTAACCATAGTTTGACTGATATTTTTGACACTGTGCGTAGTTGTCGATGTTGTGTTGTTAACACCTTGTATGGGTGTATGATTGGGCTTCCTTTTTTTAAATTGAAGTTTATTAGCTTAGTCAAGTGTGATGAATGATGCTTTGGGTTGCTGATCCAGTAATGCTCGACATTGAATTAAGTTACGAAACTTATCCTGAACGTATACCTGAGCTGTGGCCAATAATACTTGTTGAATAGGCTTTGTCTTGTACGAACAATAAGTACCTGTATTCGTATTATTTTCCGAGTGAATAGTACTAGGATGGCTAGTTTCTTGCACTAAATTATCAGTGTGCTGACGTTGTCGCTGCATCTGACCTTGATGAGTAGACCTATCTGTAGAATCGTGAAGTAACGTGCTGTGCATAGAACCACACTTGCAGTAGCTACGAGTTTTGCATGCATTGGCTTGATGATTGGTAGCAAACAATTTGCACAAGCATTTTTAGATTTGATTACATTCCACCTGTCAGACAATGGCAGATTACGAAATGATTTTCAATTGTACAAATAATGGTCATTGTTTCAATGCAAACACTATTGGTCTTTGTGGAAACATACGTTATGCTTTGATGGTAAGTATCTTAGTAGACTTGTTTATTTTAGTTTGAGAATTGTCAGACTTGGACTAAATAAGCTCGAATGTCTGTGACCTCTTGTCAAGGAAATCGCATAATTCCTTAAGTGAAGGAAACTCTGAGTCTGCATGTTGTGTTGTTTCAAATTCCCGCCTGGGCCCGGATCCACAAAAGGGGAGATTCAGATTTTGGTGGTTTCTCAATTCTCCCACACCTCATGATGTAAACACCGGATTCAACCAATCACAGACGCTAGCACCGCTGAACGACAACAAAGAGTCCGACTTTAGAAGGCTGTGACCTAACAATGTTAGTGTTTTGTTTTGTTTGTGATGATGCTTGATTGTTTCGTATTATGTTTGGCAGAGGTTAATGTGCATATATATACATATTTAAAAATGACTACTAAACTCCTTGGATACCAGGGACTAGACTAACCCTTGTCATGCCCTAGTGACTTGCTACGGACTAGTCCCTCATCAAGGTGGATAGAGGTAGGCGTAAACGTGCTAGCCTAGGCTAGTCTTAGGCTAGCACATATCATTATGTTGACCCTAGGCTGGGCCCTATCTCTATGTTATTGATAAGAATACATAAACTATAGCTACTACAAGCAGTTTTTATGTGTTTATGATAACCATCATGTAAACCAATATATTTTCAATAACAAAAAAGGCTAATTTAAATCATGAGATGGATTTGTGCCGCCATTTTCTTAAAATGCATTTCCCCAACCAAAAAACCCCAAATATGATAGTAGGGTTTTGTTGGGAGAATTTTGGGAGAAATAAATCCCCCCACAAGTCGATAAATCTCCGATAATGGATCCTTTTATATATAGTAGTGCAGCGGAGCTAGTGTCTGTGATTGGTGAGAAGCCACGAGTTTACATCATGACGTGCGGGAGAATTTTAGAAACCACCCAAAATCTGATCTCCCCTTCTGTGGGTCCGGGCCCTGGGTGTTATGTTAAACTGCCAAGGGTAAGTTGAATAAGTAAGAGTTCGTGAATTTCAAACACTCAGATTGAGAGCCCTTTATAGCATTTAGATTTCTTGTACTTCGTTAACTAATTGGCGAAGATCGTGAGCCTAGTTTGCTCGCACATGTGGCAGATCGAGAAGAGCATTGATGTGTTTCTGAGATATTTAATTTTTTTTTTCAATCTTTTTAGAATCAAGTTCCCTGCTATGGTATAGTTAGCAGACGACAAGGCCAAATTCTTGATTAAATTTAGTGGATCATTACGTAAGAAGACAACAGATAATGGAATTTGTGAATGTCCGTAAGAGAAGTTTTTCTCATGTATGAGCGCGACGAGGGGTCTTTGAATTGTGACCAAAGACTGAATCACCTGAGAATTGTGGTAAATTTATCCAGGAAGTTTTATCAGATTTTTGTTATGAGTGCTAAGAAGCAACCCGTTGCCAGAACCATGACTTGATGGTGTATCAAAATAGGTACCATGGGTGGCGTGAGTATGTCATTAGATTAGCATAAGCCTCAAAGTATAAAGTTTCAAATCTGTTCTGTAGGTTTCATGATTCGAATCGTCATTTGTGTCTTTCTATTTTAAGACGTGATTGTATTTCCTCGAAAATGATCCCAAATAGAAAAAAAGAGTTTCTGACTAACTCTGATTGCACTCAGATTTTAGTGGTTATTGACACGTTTTTAAACGTGTGTTTTGCGTGTAAGCCGAGCTTTGATTATTCCCCGACGTTTAATTAAATCACTTCTCTCTTGCGCTTGCATGATGGAAGTTATTGAAGATCAATGAAAGTATAGTAAAAGGCTATTATGAAGGTACAGCAGAAGCTTATCTGAATTGTGATGATTTGCCACTGAAAGACACGCGTCCGCCACTGGGTCTTGAAGATGTCCTGATGGGCGCCGTACTTCAGCTGCTGCTGGGGCCCGTGAGAAGACTCTTGCTACGTCGGTAGGCCTAGACGTTCAAACTGCCATTGTGAAAATCGCCAACGAAACGATTTCTTGGCGAGGGGCCGATTAAAGTTTTCCACGTGGAACCATGTTGATTGTGTACGGCCCGGATGGGACCAAAATGTTGGGGCAAGAGATGGGAAAGGGTGATACATGAAGATGAAAATGAAAATCTGGAGTGAATGGAGGACCATGGGTTTAAAAATAAAAAAATGAGTGGACTGTAAATGAAGGCCCTGGTTCAGCGATCCACGGACACAATAACACACACTTCGAATGGCAAATCACAAGTAAAAACACTGTATTTATTAATAACTTATCGAAAGTTAACAGAGAATAACACTAGACCATACGAATGGCCGATGCAGTAAGTAATTTCAGTCTGATGATAAACATTGTTGAAAACAAAGAAACATAGCGTCCTTTTCAACACCAAAGAAATTGATACAAAAATATTAGGATGGCGGTGAGCAATAAACAATGAAGTTAAAGTGCACAAATAGTACCAGGATGGCTGTGAACAACAAGACAGTGCAAGTGTTGCATAAACAAATCCTGACAGTTTGGGTCTAGTTTGTCGTGAAGGTCTTGGCTCAGCAACACAGAATCTCCAATTTGGATGTTACAGTCTTTTGCTCTCCTAGATTGGTCGGCATACTCCTTGGTTCGGAACTTCGACAGGCGGTCACGATCCCATATTTCTTCATCTAGTGGAGAATGAACGTTAGTCATGGGCACTTGAAGAAATTTGTCGCGAATTTCCCTGCCGAACATAAGCTTTGCAGGCGAAACTCCTGTAGCAGCATGCGGTGTAGTTCGATACGAAAAAAGATGCTCTCGAAGCGCAACCTTAAAACTCCTCCCCTCAGTTCTGGCAATTCTTACCACTTTCAAGATTGACCGTATTCCGGAGTGGTTAGGTGAAGTTTGATGTTTAATGTCTTACAAAAATTATTGAATTCTCCACTGGTAAATTGAGTACCATTGCCCGCAGTTATAACTTCAGGAATTCCGAATCTGGCAAACATATCGCTCAATAAGTCGATAGTTTTCCTATCTGTTATTTTATGCATGAATTCTACTTCGTAGAATCTAGAGAAGTAATCCACTACAACCAGTAGATTCTCTGTTTGTGTCAGCTTCAGAAAGTCCATGGCTGCATGTTGCCAAGGGTATTCAGGTAATTCAGTAGAGTGCAGCAGTTCTGGTGGATCAAAAGAACTAACAAGTTGGCAACCATGGCATGACTTGTAGTACTTGTCGGCGTCTTTATCGATGCAAGGCCACCAAACCTTGGATCTCAATCTCTGTTTCGTTCTAACGATCCCCGGGTGACCCTCATGAGCAATTGATAGAACTCGCGTACGTAAACTCTTAGGTACTACTATGCGCAGACCCCTGAGCACAATATCGCCAACGACACAAAACTCGTGTTTTATGATTTGTTGGTGTTTCAATTCATCTGGCCAGATGTTTATTCCTATTGCACGCTTAAGCTCAATAATCTCAGGATCCGTGGCAGATCTCTCCTGAATTTCCATTAGATTCATTCCCATGGGAACAGCATCTTTCACCACCTGACGAATATATAGATCATAAAGTCCCGCCTTAGGTGGTGCGCGTTTTTTTGTTCTTGGTTCTTCTTCTTCTTCTTTCTTCTTTCTCGTTCTTGGTTCTTCTTTTTGGTTTTGATTTCGCCATTAAAAACATTGGGAAGCTTTTCCATGATAGACGGTAACGTCTCTGAGGAGGATCTGAGATTCTCAATTGTGGCTATAGACAGCAGTTTTGAGTATACCAAGTTCACGAGCAGTCTTAACACCAAACAAAGGAATTCCCTTGCCGGACGCAGCAACGTAAAACTTGGCTTGACACTGGCCCCATTGTCAAGTTTCACATTAGCAGTTACCTTACCCAAAAGTTCAAGAGGTTGATCACTGCAGTAAGGAAGATCCTCCTTGATGTGCGCGACTTCTCCAAACACTAAATACCATTCAGCTTACAGCGTTCCCAGGTATCGCAGTCTAATGTGTTACAACATGCCCCTGAGTCGATCATTATGTCTAGTTTCACACCACCAACATTGGCTCGAATTAGCTCCTCACCATGCTTAACTGAATTAACACTCATGTTCCACAATGCAAATGAATGGCCTTGTTCGTCATCAGTCTCACTATCAAACTCATTCGAATCAGACTCCACTTGACGAACTACTTTTCTTCTAGTGCCTATGTGATCTTGTTTGCGAGATCCCACTGACATTCTGCTTGTCATTCTTATCAAATCGACTATGTCTACTGTGATCTCTCGACGTCGCAGTCTCCTTGGGCCTGGACTTACACCTGCTCACGAAATGTCCTACTTTCCCACACCCGTTGCAAGACTTGCCTTTTGCTGGACACATGTCATCGCCGCGAAAATGTCCACTGTAACCGCAATTAAAGCATGTAGGTTGATAGCTACTAGTACACTTCGGATTTGTATCATCTTTGTCACGGGAACGGGCAGTGTTGGGGAAGGAACTTTTAAAAAGAACGCGTTCTCGCGAACGCGTTCTTTTTTTGTGAACTTTTCAGTGAACTGACTCTTTTTTAAATGAATGAACTTAAACTCTTAAAAGTTCTTTCCGAGAACGAACTTTTCAGTTTTAGATAGTTCATTTGAAAGTTCTTTCCGTGCGTTGTGCAGCCGTCGACTCGCCGCTGTCGCCGCTAAAAACAATAACAAATCGTTGTTCCATCGTTGGCCTACGTTGACGTACGTTCAGCTGATTTTGACAAGGTCACGCACGATTCACGAAGTCTAACTTAGTTAAAAAGATGCACGACAACTAATTCGGAAACAAATAAATTTAAGAAGCCTAAAATGCTAAGTATCTGCGGTAATTTTACAAGCTAATCGACGAGAATGTAATACAAATCATCAACACGATCAAAGACAGCTCAACTATCGTCCGACCGCCGTCAGCCGTGGGAAGATCGCGATCTATGACACCCTCTCCCCCCCACCCCGTCAAACCCTGCTACTAGACCACCAGCAGAGCTCTAATTTCATAACTAATGCAACTTCTTTGACAAATATGAAGCCCATCTCCGTGCTTCGTGTGCGTAATAATAATATAGTTTCGAAATTTTATCTGGAAGTCGTATTGTTCTTTTATTATTATTATCATAAATCAATTCCGGACATTTTGGTACCGAAAATAACATCTGTGAATAGTTTTCCCGGGTGGCTAGCAGTTTTTTTTTATTTCCGACTGTCACAGTTCACAGTAGCTGGTCGGTTGTGCAAGCACTCTACATGTCAGCTCATCAGTTTAGCCATTGAAAAATAAAGTTTAGCACTGGTAGGCTATCAAGCAAGGTCTCAGCTCGAAGCTTCCAATGTTTATGTTGACACTTGACAGTAGATTACGCGTTAGACTGCAGTAGCATATGCAAGAATATATTTTAGATGGAACTCTTAACATCATCAATAATAGTTGTGTAGCTCGCTCCTGACTTTGTTGGGGGGGGGGGGCTCCAAGTTGCTTTAATATGTGTTAGTTATTAAGCACATTCGGATAATTTAATACAAGTTGTGTCTTCAAGTACCGATATTTAAATAATTTAATATTGTACTTGTGTGGGTGTAGACAGATTTGAATTTGACTAGCTTGTACCTAGTAAAATGCGTATAGTAATGGGCAACAAATTAATTTGGTAATTAGATTGCCGAGATTGCCTAGATAGGGCCTACATAAATACAAAAACAACTTATAGATTTGAAGATTTGAGAACTACTCGAACTCGACTTGAAAAAGTGATACTCGCACGACCTTAATGTTTTTCATCATTTCTCGCCAACCTTTAATAAAATAGTGATTTTTTTTACAAAAGAACTTTTAAAAGAACTTAGTTCATATTTTAGACGAACTTGAACTTTTCAAAATTTTAGGTTTTAAAAGAACTTTTTAAAAGTTCATTATTTGAGCTGAGAACTGAACTTTTAGAAAGTTCATTTTAAAAAGAACTGACCCAACACTGGGAACGGGATATAGTCCGTGGAACAAGCGTAAAAACATTTCAAATCCGAAAACCAGCACCAAAATTTAGGAGCAGGTAAAAGACATATTTTAGAATGTTATTTTCACGGGGGACACGCATGGTAGCAAATAAGTCACCTGTCATGGCGTCCACAAGATGGCCGCCAAAATAATTCTTAAAATTGCTGTAACTCAAGAAGTAATCATTAGATTTGGATAAACTAGGTTTTGTTTTATTTGGTATTTAATGCTCTACAAAAATGTCATTAGAAATTTTACCGTCAATACAATAGTTTTAATTATATTTATATATTATTACAATGTATTGCAATTATAGCACTTTTTGGTGTATATATAATTATTTATACGTAGAATTCGCTGGATTGTCATAAAATTTTCAGACTTTCTAAATAACGCCAATAAATCCAAAATATAAAGTCCCGAAACGAAATTCTTGTAACTTTTTGATTAATTAATTAATTAAATTAAGCATTAATTAAATCCCAATTAAAAGTTTCTTATTCACTTACCAAAGTCCCGTTGTGTATCACACAACAACAAATATGACCACAATGAACCAAAAAAATTAGTTCAAAAATTAATTCCAATCACTTTCCTATTAATTCAATTAATGCAATTAATTAAAAATAATGACAATAATCTCAATTAATTTTGTAAATTAACACAATGTGGTCGACCTTGGAATCATTTTGAAGCTAGTTTTAAGGCGAATAAATGTATGAAAAAAATAATTAATTTAATTAATTAATCACCGAATTAATTTCATTTTAGTTAAATTAACCCACTTTTGACATATGTATTGTTAGGTTTACCTTAAACTCAATCGACCGCCATAAAAATATACTACTTTACTGAAATAATGCCAATGAATCCGAATTGTCATGTCCCGAAACAAAATTCCTATAACTACGATTAATTAAGAAATTAATGAAGAATTACTTATATTTTCAATAAATTGTTGTTGTCACTCAATTAACACATACAAAATGCCAACCGAAGTATAAAAAATAAACAATGCGAGTGTAATTTTAAAAATTTATAGTCCCAAAATTAAGTTCATGCTACTTTCCCGTTATTGAATTAAATAATGAATTAAATTAATTGATATAATATAAATTGCCACACTGGGAACTATTTGCATGCTTATTTTACAGGAAAATAATTTTGTGGGAAATTCAATTAACAGAAAAGTAGCATGAACTTAATTTTGGGACTATTAATTTTTAAAATTACACTTGCATTGTTTATATTTGATACTTCTGTTGGCATTTTGTATGTGTTAATTGAGTGACAATAACAATTATTGAGATATAAGTAATTCTTCATTTAATTTCTTAATTAATCGGTAAGTTATAGGAATTTTGTTTCGGGACATGACAAGTCGGATTCATTGGCATTATTTCAGTAAAGTAGTATATTTTTATGGCGGTCGATTGAGTTTAAGGTAAACCTAACAATACATATGTCAAAAGTGGGATAATTTAACTAAAATGAAATTAATTCGGTGATTAATTAATTAAATTAATTATTTTTTTCGTTACATTTATTCGCCTTAAAACTAGCTTAAATTAAAATTAAATGATTCCAAGGTCGACCACATTGTGTTAATTTTACAAAATTAATTGAGATTATTGTCATTATTTTTAATTAATTGCATTAATTGAATTAATAGGAAAGTGATTGGAATTAATTTTTGGAACTAATATTTTTTTGGTTCATTGTGGTCATATTGTTGTTGTGTGATACACAACGGGACTTTGGTAAGTGAATAAGAAACTTTTAATTGGGATTTAATTAATGCTTAATTTAATTAATTAATTAATCAAAAAGTTACAAGAATTTCGTTCGGGACTTTAATATTTTGGATTTATTGGCGTTATTTTAGTATAGTCTGAAAATTTTATGACAATCCAGCGAATTCTACGTATAAATAATTACATTATATACATTTAAAAAGTGATATGATTGCAATAAATTGTAAAACATTGTAAATATAATTAAAACTATTGCATTTATGGTAAAATTTCTAATGACATTTTTGTAGTAGCATTAAATACAAATAAACAAAAAAAAACCTAGTTTATCCAAATCTAATGATTACTTCTTGAGTTACAGCAATTTTAAGAATTATTTTGGCGGCCATCTTGTGGACGCCATGACAGGTGACTTATTTGCTACCATGCGTGTCCCCCGTGAAAATAACATTCTAAAATATGTCTTTTACCTGCTCCTAAATTTTGGTGCTGGTTTCCGGATTTGAAATGTTCCTATAGTTTTAGCAGCTTGTTCCACGTACTAATACAGTTAGCCTAGCAACAGCCCCTTCTATCTTCGCTGCCTGAAACTGAGGTGCCTCAAGAGTTGAGGCCAAATCTAGGGCATTGACTAATGTCAGTGAGTCACCCTCTTGTAAGAGTTTAGTTCTAAGCTCCTGAGATGTGCAAGTATAAACTAGGAAAACGCTTAAGTCCCGCCGCGTTGTTGGATGAGCGTATTGGTGCATTGAGCTGCCATGTGTTATGCGGATTTTCTGTTGTTCTGTGAAAAAATATTACTAAGTTCAAATTTTTTAAATTAAATTAAATTTACTAAAACAAAACTTAAATTTTATTTTTTTTAATTAATCGTAATTTAAAAAAAAAAAAAATCAAAAAATTGGGATTTTTATAAGAAATAATTATTCGATTGCGCTCAAATTCACACGAATATATAATATAAAATTAAGTTCTATGAAAACTTATTACAATAGATCAAGCATGTAGTGTAAATAGTAAAAAAATGTTTAAAAAAAAGAAAAAAACCCACAAAGTTTCTATTTTCATTAGAAATAATTTTTCGATTGTGCTCAAATTTCACACGAATATCTAATTCATAGAATTAAGGTTCTGTGAAAAAATCATTAAATCGGATAAAGCATGTAGATGTTATAAGTATAATAAATTTTCAAAAAATCGAAAAAAATCGTAAAATTGCGATTTTTATGAGAAATAATTTTTCGATGGCGCTCAAAAACGTGGCAGATCTAAGTTCAGAGATTTTGAAGGCCTCTATAAAATTTCATCGCAATTGGAGTATCGGTTTAGCCGGAATCGTGCTAACAAACAGACAAAAATACAGAAAGAAAGAAAGAAAAAAAACATTCCGGATTTTTTTCTCCAGTGTAGTGAAATGGAATCTTCGCTTCGCTCGCTACGCTCATCCAATAAGCTTGTCGATCAAAGCCTTTTCCTCGGAATAGTTATCGAAACAACAGTATTTACTTTCGCCACGCAAACGTGAAACAAAATGCGCTGCCGTTTCACACGCCTGCATAGCTAACTCGCTGAACTTATAACGAGAAAACGTGCGATTAGTTTTTCCACCAAAAAACTTAATCAGGGAATTCTTGCACCTGACAAACACATCGTCATTCCCCTCTAAAGCGTCTGCCTCACCTGCTACTGAATTAAACCAAATGTCTTGAACTTGTTCACCAACTCTGTCAAGAAGCATTCCTCTCTTGACCACGTCATTTAACGCCTTTACTGTCAACGTAAATCTCAAATCGTTGCATCCATCTCTGCCACCGCTGTCCGATGGACGAGCTATCCGTATCGATGCTCAACACGTCTTTCGGATGTTCAGACATCGAAGCTGACAGTAATTTAATACAAAGTTATAATACACGTGATTTAACACAACATTAAATTTTACTTACATTTTCTGTTCTTTAAACTGTATTGAAACAATAATAATACTTAATCATCGTCGCCAATGAAACAACTTCATCCATATTATATTAACATAAACCTACTCTAACAATGTAATTATATAAACAATCTGTTATACAAATGCACAGTATTACCAACATACAATAACTATGATTTAACAGTAATGTTGTTGTAGTTGACAAACACTACAGCAGGGTCAACGAGAAGTTACCTGTACATTTGCTTGATATCGGTGGTGAAATCATAAAAGCATGCGGAAAGACAGTATGATTGACAACAAGTCGCGTTGAATGGTTGGTCCCACCATTAAGATGTCGTTCAATGACTGTCCGTTGGATGACTTGGATGACGCGTCAAAGACAACTTATAGTTTAGTGGTTGTGCTGGAAGATTTTAGAACAGGATGGTGAGGAAGATAGTAGCAGTTTTCGGGTTCATTTAGTTCTTGAACGAGCTCCATGTGATTAAGGTCCAGGTATTCGTTTAGAAACTCACAGTATTGTGTTTTCAGATGTTTATCGGAGATAAGCGGTGTTGTAAGCTTTTGAATCGATTAATAACTTGATCCTTTTAATGACCTAATGCTTGTGGATCCTGACTTAATGGAAGTTGTACCGAATAACGGCCGCTTGGAGTGCGGTGGCAGTGCGAGCTAAAGTTTGTTTCGCACGCCTCCTCTTTCATGGACAGTTTAAGAGGTGAAGTTCCGATACATTCTTCGATCCTCCAAAACGCGGAGAGCAAATCGTCAAATTTGGTTTGATGGCGTAATTGACATACTACAGATATAGCTTGGGCTTGCTGCGTTAAATGACCGGGCTGAGACACTCGACCCGTTACAATCCAGTCTAGCGAGTTTTTTTGAACTATTGGAAGGTTTTTGCCCATCTTTATTTTCCCTATGCACAATAACTAGAATAATATTTCAGCACTTAGGAGAGCGTCAATGCCCCGAGGCACATTGAAATGAGGATCGGCAAGTTTAACCCATCTAGGAAGTTTCCAGTCCCTGACATCAACCTCGTGTAAACGCAAGTCGCCTGTAATTTTGTTGATAACTAGGAATTCAACGTCAGTTTGATATGAATTGAATTGCGATTTAATTCTTGTGTGCACAGTTCGAGATGCTCTGGCTAACTGCTTGTTAATGCCAATTATGGGTATACGCGACTTGACACGATTCAGTCCCAGCGATTGGGCCATGGCTTCCGTGATAAAGTGAGACTGCGAACCGGAGTCTAGGAGCACTCGGCAAGGAAAGTAGGCGCCCGTAGAGTTTGCTTTGACAATCTGAGCGGTGGCAAGGACCATATCCCTGTTGCCTTGAGAACTAGTAGTAACTGTGGGTTGCACGGGCTCAGGTGTAGCCCTAGGATTTTCACCTAAGTGTAATGAAATGTCACTTGTGGCACTTTCTGCTGATACCAGGATTTTTACATTGAATAGATTTATGTCCGAATCTTAAGCAGTTTAGACAAATGTGTAGATCTATTGCCTTCTGTATCTTATCTTGAATAGCGAGTGAATTAAATTTGTCACACTGTATCAGTATGTGAGGTTGTTGTGTTGTTGTGAGAGAATGCATTTGGACTGAGGATTTGAAGTCACGAACGACTTGGACGGAATGTGCCCAAGGGGTTTCCTTAAAGTCGATCGATGAAGTGAACTACCCTATCAAAACAACAATTTCTTTAACATTAAATAAACTTAAAACACCTTAAAATAATACTTTTATCTATATTATCATCATCTAGTTATTATTTAAAACGGTATTCAACACAACTTCACCAATTTATGTATTTTATACAAAGTAAATAATAATATTGTTCTGTTCTAAATACGCGTGTTGTATTTTGACTCCAGTAGTATATCATGCTAGGCACAATCATAAAACTAAATATTATTCAATAATCGATGTATAAATATTTGTAGCAATTGAGTAAGAAATGGTGAAAGAATGCAAAACGAACAAAATTCTCTATATATACGTATTTCATCGACATTAAGATAGTCAAAACCACAAATTAAGATTTAAATTCTACCTTTCTTGTAGCAAATAACCACATGTTGACTGGCAACATAGCACTGGTTGTTATGATGTTAGTTCTGAATGCCCCAAAAGGATGTAGCAAGCTACCAGCGTCCACCTCGAACTTAATTATATACAAATAAATATAGTTGCGTACATCTGCAGAATATGGCTGTGTTTACGACAAAGAAACATTGGTGATTGATTTGCAAGTGTTAACAGCGCCCGCATTGCAAACAATGAGCTTTTATGCTCGTTTTTTCTTAGGTCCTCAAACGCCCCGCGTCTGTCTGCAGGAAGTATTCATCTGAGCCGCCCAAAGCCGTGGACACAAGTGGCTTTGCGCGCAGCGTGTTCGCGTAGCATGCAAGAGGTACCCGGTTCGAGCCCGGGGCCTGAGCGTTTTTTTTTCCTTTAGTTTTTCCGGAAATATTAATTATTGGTACTTGTTCATTAACGGGACCCCCCTCAATTTTTTGTTAATTGATCCCCTATCGTCGTTTTTTTTACTTATTTCTGTTTACAATAAATAATTACAACTTGTGAGGAGTTAAATATGACACAAACATGAACTTGACTCACACGTTCAACGTGACTCAGGCGAGTACAGTCCATTGGAACGCGTAGGCCTAAATGAAGCAGTCTTTCGCCGTGCAGCTGACATTGACGTTCACGGACACCAAATGAACCTTCAAAACCTTAACGTCGCTATTTTAAACGAAAGTACTTTTCCATTGACGTCCATTATATTTAAAATAGCGACGTTAAAGGTTTGTTGTGTGAAGTTGAAGTACGTTGGCGTAGGCCGTGTCACTCCTGGCGCAAAGTATGTAGCCGGAAAGAATGTTTTCGGGGCTTTGTTCAAAATAATTGTGTTTTCCTGACCTCCTGAAACTCAGATGGAGTAGATGTACTAGTTTATGATTGTCTAATAAAATGTTTCTACTGAATATTTACATTTTAGAGGGGGGTCCCGTTAATGAACAAGTACCAATTATTTATATTTTTATCCTTGATAGATTTAATTTTTGTAATTTTTTCGTGAAAGTTACTCTTTTCTTTTCTTTTTATATTTAATGTATATTTGCCACAGCCTCTGTTGGAAATCTCTTGGTAAGAACAGGTGGATTTGAAAGTGGTCTCATCTAGGCCTAATTAGAAAATGTACCAAGGCCCCAAGCATGTCTTGCAATCTCCCGTGCACGCTCGTAGATTTATAGATGAAATGGAATAAATAAATAATATAAACAAATAAAATAAAAAAATAATAAATGAACAATAAGTACGTTCACATAATTGTCTACTAGTCTACCCCCTAATCCATTTGGTTAAAATTAGAGCAGCAGATAACTAAATATTGGATTGATATGAATGCTGAGCCGCGAGCAGAATAGGCATTGAAGGTGTAGGCCACACCCACCCTGTCTCTCGTCATCGACAGCCGACTACAGCGTGCGACGTCAAGGCGCTGTTGCCGGATTTTTTGTAACGTTCGCCGGGCACGGGAGATATTACGACATAACATCTCAAATATCTCGAAAACGAACCCCGTTTGACCACAATTTTTCCAAAGCAATAATGTTAGTCGTGAAATTATCTACATTTTGCACCTAAATTTGTTAATATTCATTAAAAGGTCACGATGTTTTCGCAACGATATCCCCCATTTAAAAGGGAGGTTTTCGTTCAGCTACAATGCATAAGATAGGGGAAATTTCCAGCGCATTTCAAAAAGCAATAGATAAAAAAACTAGTACCGTTAGGCCCAAAAAGTTTTTTGCTTTACTCACAAGCTCAATCTCATCTTGCAGTACCTGGAATCTGAAGGATACTATTACATGCGCAGTTATCATCGATCGACTTTAATTTTTGCCTATCGTTAGATTTAGGATTGTTGGGATTGCATCGTTCTTAAATAATCACACGACCTTCTAGGAATTTGGATTAAAATTTTTGTATTTTACTTCTGTGAGCCCTAGCTGCATGAGTTTCCCATAAACGGCGTGTAACAGGATCAAATTTATTAGTTATCATATGTATTAATAATGCATCCCAATGCTGCGTAGGTCGCCCCAAGGTGGCAATTTCTCGAAGGTGTTTTTAAGCATTGTCTACTAAGGGTCGGAGAGAAGGCTAGGGATTCGCATTGTAACCTTGGTAAATCAAACAGTGCTTGGATGTGTTTAATTATGATAATCCGTTTAATTTGAAAAAACTGGATTAAATCACTCCCCCGCAGTGTCATGTTGACATTGGAATATCTCAAGCGAATGAATGACCTTCAATGCTTCTCCTTGCAGAGAAGCTTTAAGATAGTGAAACTTTGAATTTTATTGAGCGATTGGTTTGGACAATCAGAGAAGAGAAAATATCAAAATATTGTTGCCATTCCTCATATGACCCACTGAATGTGGGTAAATCAATAGTTGGGAGTCGTATGTTGTTAGTTGTCTGTGATGGAATCGATGGAGAGTAGTCAGAGCCGGGACTCTGGTGGTAGTGGAGACACAAGGTCGTGAATGCGCGCCTTAACACAAAGTATTCTTCTTCAAACACGGTTCGTTCATTTGCCAGCTCATCGTATGAATCACTGTCTGCTAGCAATTCTTCAAACTGTGTTTGTATACGATCGAATTCGGACCAGCTGTCGTCAATACTGCTGACTCGAACAGACAAAAGTAAATGCGGTTTTTGTTGTACTTTTAAATTGTTAAGTTGGTAGTAGCAAAAACAAAATAACATCTCTGCCTCGTGCTGCCCCTAGTGGCCGATGATGTAAACACCTTTGCTGGAGTTAGTCTGGAATAAAACCCTCGACAAGAAACACGTACGTACTGATTATTTTCCTGAAGTTCCTAATTACTCAAGCAAAGTAGTAATAAAACAACAGGTTACGGTACCCAGGACCGCAAGAGGCACCAAGGAGAAGAATCACCGCAGAAATCCAGTCTCGTTTTGGAGATACGGGAGACCAACTGGACAAGTAGGCCTAGACACGTTCGCGAAGTGAGGTTAAGACGGTCAAGATGTTGCCATAGGGAGAAGACAACCATCACCACGTTCCACGACTCAACAGAAACAACTTCTCAGCATGGAAGGCAAGAATAAAAGCAGAAATGCTGAAACAAGAATGCTGGGAAGCGGTTATAGGGTACAACGACGAGCCCGACTATGTCCCCACCGCCACCGAGGTGAGGGCAAGGCGCCAGAAAAACTATGCTGCGCTCGCCCTAATCATGAAATCAACTGGGCCCCGATTCATGTACATTTATCCCGAGTATAGGTGGTATAAGGACGGTATAATGCAGGCCATGGCAGGATAAGGCCTGGTTAAGTCTGAGCAACTCTCATCCAATCAAACATTTTCAATCCAACAACAGACACAACAAATGTTTTTTCCACTGCATTCCACAGCCATGTAAATCAGCAAATTAGCAAAAGAACACTGAAAATTTGCACCATCTTTTGTTTTACATTTTTATTTAGTGACAGAAGATTGCGTGAGATCGTTAAAAGAAAAGAAAAGGCGTATTATTGCCGTAAATTTTGAATAGCCTAGGACTATCATACTATTGTTTATCTGCATTAGTACATATAGTAATCAAAACTAGTTATTTGTGCGGGTTGTGTGTCTGAACAAGGTCGTGCAGGCCTAGGGTTGTCTAGAAGAGCCTAGGGCTTGTCAAACGTGTAACGTTAGTATTAATTTATCTATTCCTATAGCCTAATGGAACTTTAGGCCTACACTGTTGTATTATGAATAATTTTCTACATCTGGGCCTAGGCCCGGGATGGTTTCTGATTTCTTTTATGAGAGTTATGACAACTTTTCTCGTTTTACACATAGACGCAAAATTTTAAAATGTCCGCCATCTGTTTACATATTTTCTTATCCCCGTGCGAGGCGGGATAAGTCTTCATGAATTGGATTCGGAGTTATACCGCACTTATACCACCTAAATCTGCTTATACTGGGATAAAAATGTACATGAATCGGGGCCCTGGAGACGACTAAATGAACAACATTCTCGACATCGAGATTGCGTCGGAGGCGTGGAAGACTTTGGAGCACAACTATGCCACCAGAACAGTGAGTATGGCAGCATGCTCAAACAAAGGGAGCTCGCCACGATGGTGAAGGGCGAGAAGAGCGTAACAGACTACATCAACCAGATGGTAAATATGAACAGGATGCTTCAGAATATAAGCGAGCTGCAGATAGGAGATGGCAGCTAGCCTATCTTTGTTTATCTGGACTCCCGCCAGAATATAAGGTTACCGTGAAAACCCTATGTGCGCAACCGAACAAGGTGAAGATCTCCACGATCAAGCAGATCTTGATCGAGTGCGAGAAGGAGATCGCAGCAAAGTCTGAAAGTTTTCACTTGGCACTCAAGGCAAAACAAGGCCAACGAGAGACAGCGACCTCAGAGAACCACCATGAAAAGGAAGAAGGGAAATCTGGTGCTGGAGAGAAAGGGAAAAAACAAAAAAGAAAGTACAATTTTCTTCTGTTATGCCTGTGGAGGCGAAGGGCACATCGGAACAAACTGCCCTAAAGCTAAGGAATCAGAAGAGAAGGAGAAGACGGAGAGAGAAGAGAAGAGTCAAGGACCCACCAAGAAAAGTTAAAGTTGCGACAAGGGAGCATGTTGCACTACGCTAAGAAGTTCTCACCTGGAGAGAGTGGGGTGTGGATCTTGGACGGGGGAGCTCTGACCACATGTCAGGGAAAAGGAGCCTATTTCACTCCATGAGGCAGTACTCAGGTGAGGTGGAAATAGGGGATGGTACCCCGCTGGTCATTGCGGGGATTGGCTCGATTACGATCCAAATGTCCGAGGAGTGTGGGGGAAAGGATGTGGAGCTGACAGATGTGCTTATGTCCCCAACCTGCAGGACAATCTAATATCTCAGGGACAAATAGTCGAGAAAGGCCTAGAATTCAGATCTAAGGATGGTTCAAACAAGGTGCTGAGAGACGGAAAACCTGATTTTCCAAGCACACAGGGTTGATCGTCTCTACTTTGTCTCAACCATTGGAGGAGGGAGTATTAGTGGTCTAAAGGAGGAGTACAACAAAAATTTCAAGAAAGCTTCTCGAGTTTCATAGTCCATGTGGCATGCTAGGCTGGGGCACCCTAACCTACAATCCATGGGGAGGTTAGGAGTGCTGGAGCTGCTGCTCCAGCAGCTGGTTGAGACCTGAGCCTGCAATGGGGGCCCACACAAGAAACCGTGTGAACCATGCATACTGGGAAAAATGAAGAGAAAGAAGTTTCCCCATAACGAAGGAGGACGAGGACGGCTCCGACGCTGGCAGACGCCAAGGTGCAGAAGAGGACGGCGACGATGCTGGCCGACGACAAAGTGGAGGGGAGGAGGGCGCCCGTGTCCAGGGAGCGCGCAACCAGCCTGAGGGTCCCACACCGAGGAGGAGAGGAACCGGGTCCAAGCACGGCTGCGACTCAAGAGGGACAAGCCACCCTGCGGCCTGGCGTGCTGCAGGCACTGCAAGGTGACAACCAGCGGCGACCCAACCACACCATTCAGGACCTCAGCCGAGGCCTTGGAGCGAGAGGACGGTGAGGAGTGGGTCCAGGCCATGAAGAGGGAGATGGCTAACCATGAAAGACGGTACGTGGGTGATAGTGGAGCGCCCAGACCAGGTAAATGTTATAGGTTGTAAGTGTGTATTTCCTCCAATTAAGATAGGTTCAAACGGGGAGAAAATTTATAAAGCTAGACAAGTCGCTCAGGGTTTCAAACCAAAGATTTGGTCTTGACTACTGGGAGACGTTCAGTCCTGTGATTCATAAAAAGACTATGAGAGTATTATTAGCTGTAGCTATGAGTAAAGACTGGCAAATTGAACATGTAGACGTAGTTGCTGCTTATTTTAATGGGACCTTAGATGGAACAACCGAAGATATGGGAGGAGGGTTATGATGGAGATGTTTGTCTTCTGAAAAAAAGCCGTGTATGGCCTTAAGCAATCTGGAAAAGTGTGGAATGCAGTGCTGATCGACATTCTTAAAGGGATCAAATTGAAAAGGTGTCAGTCAGACCCTAGTGTTTTTACCCATAAAGACGGTTATGTTGGTACCTATGTGGACGACTTGATTGTTTGTGGGACTGGGGAATTTATTGCCATGGTCAAGGAAGGGTTGAGATGTGCAGTGGAAACTAAAGAACTAGGGCCAATTTCTCTGTTTTTAGGACTCAGGTTTTCACGCCCAACTGAGAGTGTGCTCCAGGTGGATCAAGAAAATTATGTAAATCCCAAAATTGCATAATTTTCGGTCCATCCATTTCGATGTTATCATGGGAGCACGGAAGGTCTGCAAGCGGTTAAAAAATGTGATTCCGCCTCCGACCGGTGGCGCTCTCTGCAGTTTTATGTTTCAAGTCGGGTCTAGGGCGTGTTTTAAACAATCCCCATGCCGAGAGGCCATTATTGTACAGTCAGTGTCATATTGTAAAGGATTAAACGAGTAATTTTAATACTATTATATTATTATGATTTCTTGGTACTTTTGGAGTTGAGCTTGATGCTTACTGTCTCTTTGAATGTATTGGACATGATCATGATTTATCAAAATCATATCAATTCAAAATTTCCATATCTTACCTAGGATTTGATCTAATTATCGGTATTATTTATAGGAGTCGTGCGCTTCGGATCTGTTTTGGAGCCGCGGACAGCCTTGATCATTTAGGAAGTAATTTTATTTATCCAGCATGCATTTTATTTCATTTATAATAGGCTATAAGATGCCATTTATGGTGGTTCACACATAGTGCGCAGGTATGATAAGCATATTATGCACCAAAGGGACGCGGGTTCGATGACATTATAAGTAATAATCTAACGTAGGCCTACTTTCCATCTCCACCGTATCCACTCATCGTCTTGAGTTGCATTGGATCATCTATTAGAACCACAAACATCTAGCTCATAAGACGGTGTACGAACTGGATATGTTTGGTATATTAACTGAGTTCATTAACTGATTAGAAAAATATTGATTTTTTTCTTCACCTAGCGCTTGCTTTTGCATTATAAATTTTGTTAAAGGAATATCCCGTTCGGTGGGTGACTATGTTGACGACGAGTGGTGGTGGTGGTGGTGGTGGTGGTGGTGGTGAAGGTGAAAATAAAATATGTGGGGAAATCCTTGGCGCCTTTGATTCGCTAACAAGCATATTGAGAATAAATAAATGAAGACATGTGTGATTGCTCTGTTTATCGTCAAGCAACCAGTTCCCTCACACTCTGCGTATCACTCTCGCAAACATCAACAACCATCTATTCTCCAGTAGATAACGAGCCACTCACTTGAGATACATTTGTGAGACGTAATAGCATTCAATAATTTGGTCTCGATCAAGACAGTTATAAGTTATCTTGTAACTGTGGCACACTTATTTTCAGGTTTTAAATTTGTTATTTATCTCGATTAATGGGAGTGTGATATTATGTAAACGAAATTCGAAGTTTTTTTTTTATTAACAATAACATGGCAGTCGTGCATGTCTATAGTGCGTATTATCTATATTGATTAATTTAATATTCATAGTATTGTCATAAGCCCGAAGAAACCCAATACATGCATACATGAAAACCCCTCTCATACCAAAAATTCGAAGTCACTTAGTGCAGTGATCAGTTTTCCTTCCTACCTCAGGCTATCACCAAGTATGTGAACTTTTTGACGGAAGGTGAAAGAGGGATATTGAAATTTTCATTCAAATTATTCAACTTGTGTCCGAACTCCGCGCCGAACTCCGAATATTATTAAAATGACGACGTCGGAGTGATGTTTTTCGGTAGCGGGAGACGAACTCAATACACGCACTTGTATTTGACCTTGAATGAGTGTTGTGAGAGGCCAACACAGATAACCGTTCCCCGCGTTGTAATGTAATACTTTCGGTCACACCAATAAGTGAATCACACAGTCGCACCGTCGCACTGACGTCCTACCTACACACATTCTTGAGATAACTTGCCTTGTTGCTGTCAAAATTGTGTTATTTCCATTTTTCCGTTTTCAACCTTGGCCATCCCCATGATATGATTTTTTAAATTTAAATTTTTAAAGTTTAATAGTAGGTGTTCGAGCCGAGGTGCTCAACTCCGAGAATAATGGACTGTATATATTTTGATCTGAACTTACCCCGAATCTTGACGTAGGCTGAAGGAGGTAGTGCAGAGGTAAGTACGATGGGCGGGATGTTAAGCCCACCGCGAGAGAGAACAGGGATAGAAACTCGAGTTTTGGGAAGATGAGTAGGAAGTTAGAGAATGCCTGGAAGGCAAGTCGAACCAAGGACTGCAGCTCGGAAATCCGTCGTTGTATTCCAAGACGAGGACGCGGCAGGCGGCTACGCGCTTGAGTGCGTACAGTGAGTGCAATGTCCGGAGCACGGACACGTGCGTTGCGAGGTGCGAGCGAGAGAAGTTGAGACGAAAACGAACTTTTGCACTTCATCGAGTGAAGGCTAGAGGCGAACTGCTTGGACAAAGCACTTGCATAAGTCGAACGCGAGGAAAACCAGGAAATGACGTCTGATAGGCAAAAATTCAAAAGGTGAAACAATATTTTTGAAAA
>JAMZAV010000923.1:0-276295 GCA_024449915.1 Sweltsa coloradensis
GAGTAGCTGTTTGCCCGGTCGCGAGCCAGATATCACGAAAATATTGCATTAAAAAATCGTCAAAGTACGATATTCGTGAGAAATATTTCTTTGATTGTACCCAAAAACGTGGCAGGTCTAAGTTCAGAGATTTCGAAGGTCCCCTCCAATTTTCATCATAGGCATAGGCCTATGCCGTTTGCCCGGTAGAGCGTGAACAACAAGACAAAAAAAAACAGGCTGGTCAGTGGAGTAGTGAAGTCTTTGCTTCTCTCATCCAATTACTAGGAAAACGCTAAAGTCCCGCCGCGTTGATGGATGAGCTTTTTTAAGTTTTTAGTTTGCGTGGGATATCTTTACTTTTGCAAGTGTTTTGCTTTGCTGCCTATGCATTGTAGGTGATTGTTGTCAAGTTTTTATTGTTACTTGTCATATGTAATTATTTACCGTAAAAAACTTATATAAAAAGCTTTATTTCTATGGATTCTGGCTAACTTTTTCAATTTTTTCTTTCAAAAGGTACTACATCACCATAACCTTAATGTCCATGTATAATATGAACGTTGTAGCCCCACCCGTTTGGTCACAATCGGCCCAAATGGCACGAAAATATCGCACTAAACCGTAAAAAACTTATATTAAAAGCTTTATTTTTATGGATTCTGGCTAATTTTTCCAACTTTTTCTTTCAAAATGTACTACATTACCATAACCTTAATGTCCATGTATAATATGAACGTTGTAGCCCCACCCGTTTGGTCAGAATCGGCCGAAATGGCACGAAAATATCGCACTAAAAATCGAAAAAAATCGTAAAAGTACGATATTCATGAGAAATATTTCTTCGATTGTACCCAAAAACAATACACCTCTAAGTTCAGAGATTTCGAAGGTCCTGTCAAATTTTCATCAAGATCGGATATGCCGTTTGCCTGGTAGAGAGTTAACAAACAGACAGAAAAAACAAACAAACAAAAAAAAAAAAAAAAAACACCCGAGCTAAATTTTTTGGGGGTCAGTGAAATTGAAGTCTTCGCTTCGCTCATCCAATTAATTGCATTTAAAATTACTTTTAGCAATTTAAACATAGTCTACTTTGTAGTACAATCTAATTTAATTTATTGTAATGTGCCAATAAATGGCATTTTAAGAAATCCACAATTTTTTGTATGTAGATTTCTAAAGATATGACAAAACTAGAACTTTTGCTGTTTTATACAATTCTTCAGATATGGCTAAATCTTGGTAATTTTGTACAGTTTTAATATTCAATCTTTTTGTGATTGTGTGGGAATGGGGAATAGTGAGCAGAATAGAAGTCATCTGTTTAGGCATAGTACATGCAGATCTGGCAAGGGAGCGCAACACAATGCCTGATAGCTTGAAGATGGAGGAAACAGGGGCATGTCTACTGGTTTGGCTGACTAGATCTAGATTGATGGCATAATAGGCCACATGTGGGCATTTGAGAAGATCTCCCTTTCAACCTTAACTGTGGGCATTTATAGGGACCTGGGCAAACCTGGGATTTGACTTTCGAGCCAAACTCGAACTTTTGAACCAAAATTTTTTTAACTTGGAACTCGAGCTGAACTTTTACAAATCCATTATTTATAGGTACTGTAACGAATAGACATACAAACATGGGAACAAGGAAAAATGGCTACAACTGGAAATGTTATAGTAAATAAATTAAATATCTCATTAGTTACTGTACCCTTTATTTCGGTATTATTTAAATAAATGCCATATTATTGCATTCTGTTTGCTGTCATAGACAGTCCTACCTGTATCAGTAGGCCTATGTGTAGTATCAGGATCGTCTTCGTCACACTTACTGCTGTCCGCGACTGATATTTAGTTTTTATGAAATTGAGCGATGTAAACTATGTGCTGTTGATGCAACACCAACAGAGGAGTTAAAATGGAGCAATAGATTAAAATCAGGATTTTGAATAGACCAACTGATATAATTTTATGCAAGTTTATTTGTAAATGTCTACAGAAGTATTGTAGGGATCATGGTATGAACTATGAACTTTACATTCATAGTATTTCCTGCATCAAAAACATATGCACTTTAACTTTTAGCCTAGGAATGGCTGAAGCCTGTGCAGCTTGTGCGGTAAGGAGAAACAGAATCTACACTTTCTTTTCAGTTGTGAAGGAGTAGGACTAAGGCTGAACTCAACGCGGTGCCAGGTATCGTGACGCATCCTACAAAGAGAATCTGTCATGACCCATAAGTATATGTTGATTGTTTGAAATGTTACAATTCAAAATCACAAAAAAAAATACTTGGCCATTGAATTTGGTTTGCAAACTCTAAAATGTCAATGACCAAGTAATATATATATTTTTTTTTTTTACCACAAAATTGGTTGACTTGGCGCTCGTCAACAGGCGAAATGATCTTACTTCTTTTCAATGCGAAACTAGGGAGAAAGAATGAAATGCTTGGCTTAACTTCTATATCTTGCAGCATTCACAGCCAAAGACTTTTGAAGGAGAGCTTGGCTGCCGTTTTTTTTGTTTTTTTTTTACAAATTTTTGTATTTGGGGGGGGGGGTATACCTAGGCTTATCATGGTTGACATTGACATTAAATTTCAATGACATATGACAAAATCCCCAATCTAGTAGCTCCAATGTTTATGATCAACAGAATGCCTATGGGAGGGACCTAAGCTTGTTAAGACAGTTGGCTGAGCTCGAGAAAACCAGGTTGAGATTGCTCACTTTTGTTTTCAACTGACTGTAAATATTCCATCAAACAGATTTAAATTGTAGGCCTAGTAGGCTTAATTTTGCAAGCTTGCATAGGGGGAATGATTAAAATGTGCTCATCCCTTGTTAACATCGTCCCAAAAATTCAAATTTTTGGGGGTGAAAATTGGGAAGTCAAAAGTGGTCCAGACTGTGTGTGAAATTAGATGGGTTTGCCAATCGTGACAATTTTTAAATTGAGACATTTAACATAGTAAAAAAAGTTGCCCCAAGCTCAAATAACCGTCTTATGATAGGCCTATTCTATTTGGAGAACATGCCCATAGTTCTAGTTGCACAGGAAAATGTATTCCAAAGTTTTTTTTGCATTACGTTTATCTAGTAGGCCTCCTAGGCATACAATTCAGAAATTACATAATCCAACCCGACCTGGATTTGAACCCATTGTCAGGTTCCCACATTCCAGGTACCGGTAGGCACTATTAAGTTTTCAGAAAATCAGGTAACTTTTGTGTAGGGCCTACAATTTAAATCAACATTGGCCCTTGGGAACAATTATTAGGCCTGGCCCCCCGGGCCTATATTTACAGGTCTACCGGTATTTAAATTGTGCAATTCACATTCTATATTATAGGCTAGCCTATCTGCGACACAAAGATGATCCATGTTGGTTTAGATAGAGCCTACCTAAATCCTTTAAGGTAACTGTTGGTCTCCTCTCTCCTTTCCCCAAACACAAAGATGATCCAGATATACGTAGCACATTTTGCGTTAGTTTTAGTTACCTACCGGCGCAAAAACTAGCAGCACTGTAGCCATCATGTCTACAAAGATTGTTCGCGAATAATCTTTGCCGTTGAAGCGCCCTAAAAAATACTACAAAGATTGTTAGGCCTAAGGCAAGCTACATTATCCAGTAGGATAATATTTTGCCTAGTGTTGAAAAACAAGGAGGCGGTATTTTCTAGCTACAGTGCTGCTGGTGTTTGAGCACTTCTTCGGTTGGTATACTCCAACTTAACACTGCGATGTTAGGGGGGGGCACGAAGCACGTATGTTATAGTAATAATAGGGGAGATTGGGGTAATAAGGAATTGGGAACAAGCCCTATAATTAAGAAATTTGAAGATGTAAATTTTTATGAAAAATTGTTTGGTAAGGAACATACCTTCTTCTTTGATAATGTAATCAATTCTACTGAAAACAATAACTTTTGATTGGTGTTTTTAGGACTCTTGTAAGGTACTGCAAAAAAAGTGTAAAATGTTTCTAACAATGTTTTAAAAATCAAATTTTCCTTTCTTATAAGAATTAATTGTAGTAAAGACTGTATGCTTATTTTACTGCTTACATATGAGAGTGCCTTATTTTGATTTCTGTAATTTTTTTATCTCTTTCCTCTCCTAAAAGTAGGGGGTAATTCCTATTTGCCCCAAAAACTTAATTTTTGGGGTAAAAGGGAACACCCATGAGGGGTAAATAGGAATACTGGGAAAATAGGAATGAGTCATATAGTGTAATGCTATATCATAGGGGTAAATGGGAACAAACATGTCTCGTCATGCAGAGGGTAATAAGAATCCACAATCATCAACCACTGGAAATTGAAGTAAAATTCCTAGAGCGTAGAGGTAATATCTTTGCTTGGCCCTTGAGGGATGACTTTGACATCATTCAAGAGGCAAATCTTTTCCTAGGCCCAATTAAGCTCATTGGGATCACTAAATTTAATTTAGAACCAGATCCAAAAATAATTCAATCATTTTGGGAAAAGTTTAAAACACAACAAGTAGGCCCTGATGAAAATCTGGGTTAATAAATTAAATGTGAGGAAGTGTTCCTTATTGCCCCCACTTAAAAAGTGTATATTTTTCTATTAAACAGTAATTCATGCATAACAATTTCTATATTTGTAATTTTTCATGATACAAATACTTTTTTAAATATTAACATCATGCTATGAGAAGCTTTGTGTAGTTTTAAGACAAAAATTACAGTTTAAAAAAAACTGTAATGTCATGTTTCTAGCTATTAAAAAAAATACTACAATTTGCATCTGTTCTAACTTTGTCAATAAGCAAGATATCAAGATGAATTCTTTTGCTACTTAATTATACTACAAATACCTATGTTCCTATTTGCCCCATGTATTTTTAATGCACCTACCTTGCTTCTTATAATGCTTGTTCCTTATTGCCCCAAAATGTTGGGGTAATAAGGAACAATATGCGCGTGTAGAAAAAAATCATTGCATCTAAAATAACACATGAATGCAAAATATTTAATTTTATTAAGAAAGCCAATGTTTCAATGTATCTGATACCACTAAAACATTTATAATATGTTTTTCTAGTTATATGTAAATTGAGATCATAGGTCAACTTACACAAATTTGTTCCTAATTACCCCAATCTCCCCTAATGTAAAACATGCGCTTCGCCGGCCCTCCCCTAACCTACTTTTCCCGGCACTTCTTCGGCTAGGGGGGCCCAACTTTTATACACCTTGTTAACACTGCTATATTGCCTTATGTTAAAGGTGTACTTTCGTTAGGTTAGCCCAACTTTCCACTGGCTACAGTGCGCCGCGCTAGTTCTAGGATAGGCTTAATCGATAAGAGCGCACCCGAAATCCTTTCCGTTACAGTGTATATATAAAAGTTGGACCCCCCTAGCCGAATAAGTACCCTTTTCCCTTGTCAAAAAGTTGCGGAGTAGGTATACCAACCGAAGAAATACCGGTGTTTGTGCTGATAAGTTTTAACTAAAACAAATGCAAATGAGGCATATCCCCCTGTATCCGCTAGATCGCATTGATGTTTTTTTACATAGATAAGACGTAGGGGGCCTAGGCCTATAATACACAAAAAGTGAAAATGTGCCTCCACCTTGCCTAGGAATAACCAGGGACTCTGCAGTCTGGGCAGATGCTCTTACCATTGATCTATGAAGATGAACAATTTAAATTGCCTATGAGGACTTGTCGATTTGAACTCTGTTGAAAACAATAGGTAAAACTGTAGTAGAGCTATACTCCACCTACAAAACCTTTAACGTTGCTATTTTAAATATAAAAGACTTTAAACGGAAAGCGCGGATAGCGACGCTAAAGGTTTAAGGTACTTTAGATTTAAAACAGCGACGTTAAAGGTTTTGTAGGTGAAGTATTAGCCGCTATAATACCCACGTCCACTCTACTACAGTATTGCCAAACAATATTTAGATGTAGGTTTAGACCTGCTAGGCTAGTCTTTAAACTGTGTGGATATTGGCATGTAGGCCCTCCCTACCCTACCAAACTTCAAAGGCACGATTTAAAATAGCGACGTTAAAGGTTTTGTAGGTACACATAAAAAAACTGTCCATACCAACCGAAAGAGTAGGCCCTAGCCTACCGGGTAGGGCACCCTAGGCTAGACCTAGACCTAGCTAGGTGCTAGAGACCCTGTGTTCACTCTCCCATTCCTTGGATTGAATTATAAGTATACGTAACGAGCACTCTTCACAAATCACTTGGCATTCTAGACTGATATCACATTTAGGAACAACATATTGTCCACCACACCTGCATGGGTAACTGTAAGTTTCAGATTTCTCATCGAAGTTCAGTTGAGTTTCTGTTAATGTAGCATACAAAAGAGGCTGATCATTAAACTGACTCTGTAACAATGCTGCATCATACACTTTACGCTTCTCGGGTCTCGAAGCACTTCCACGCATTTCAATTTATGAAATCTCTGTGGATACCTTGCTTGTCAGGGTGATATATTAAGAACAGTTCTTATATATTCCTTTCAGTTCTCATGCGACGCTTGAAGATCACGTTCCAATAGAGAATAGTAATTAGTAGGCATACCATTTTCTGCATTCACTGGCATCGTAAATCGGTTAGGCCTAGGCCCCAGCACCACCTGAGTAAAACAACAAATTTTTAAAGCAGGTGATATGATATTACTATTTTTTGTTAGGTTATGGGAGACCATGTGGGAGACCATCATGGAGACCATGCACACTTGATGCACACTTGACAGCTGCAACCATCAAGTCATAGATACTAGTATAATATAACCTACCATCAAGTGTTGCCAATGCCGTAATACGAAATTCCACTAAATATAGACCTCGAACCAAATCCAGCGTAATAAATGCAGGGGGGATGAGCGAAGATTCCATTTCACTACACTGAAGAAAAAAATCCGGAATGTTTTTTTGTTTATATTTTTGTCTTTTTGTTAACACGATTCCGGCTAAACCAAAACTCCAATAATTGCAATTAAATTTTATGGAGGCCTTCGAAATCTCGGAACTTAGAACTGCCACGTTTTTGGGCGCAATCGAAAGATTATTTCCCATAAAAATCGCAATTTTACGATTTTTTTTTATTTAAAAAAAATTCTACTTAAAACACCTACATGCTTTATCCGAATGTAATGATTTTTTCACAGAACCTGAAATTGGATGAGCGAAGCGAAGATTCCATTCTACTACACTGGAGAAAAAAATCCGTTTTTTTTTTTTTGTATTTTTGTATGTTTGTTAACACGATTCCGGCTAAACCGATACTCCAATTGCGATGAAATTTTCTGGAGACCTTTGAAATCTCTGAACTTAGAACTGCCACGTGCGAAAAATCGATCGAAAAATTATTTCTCATGAAAATCGCAATTTTACGATTTTTTTTCGATTTTTAACAAATTTCTTCGACTTATAACACCTACATGCTTTATCCGATTGTAATTATTTTTTCACAGCCCTTAATTTTATGAATTAATATATTCGTGTGAAATTTGAGCGCAATCAAAAAATTGTTTCTCATGATAATCGCAATTTTACGATTTTTTTCGATTTTTGTGTGTTTGTTAGCACGATTCCGGCTAAACCGATACTCCAATTGAGATGAAATTTTCTGGAGGCCTTCGAAATCTCTGAACTTAGAACGGTTACGTTTTTGAGCGCAATCGAAAAATTATTTCTTTGAAAATCGCAATTTTACGATTTTTTCGATTTTTACAAAATTTCTTCGACTTATAACACCTACATGCTTTATCCGATTGTAATTATTTTTTCACAGAACCCTTATTTTATGAATTGATATATACGTGTGAAATTTGAGCGTAATCGAAAAATTATTTCTCATGAAAATCGCAATTTTATGATTTTTTTTTTTTATTTTAACATTTCATCGACTTGTAACACCTACATGCTTTATCCGATGTGATGATATTTTCACAGCACCTTAATTTTATAAATTAATATATTCGTGTGAAATTTGAGCGCAATCGAAAAATTGTTTCTTATGAAAATCACAATTTTACGCTTTTTTTCTTTTTTAAAAAATTACGCTCATCCAACAACGCGCCTGAAAAAGCGTTTGCGAAGCTTCATTGTTGAAGGGGTATTTAACCGCTAAACTCAAAAAATATATTTCATTCAGGCTAACTAGTAATGAATTTAGCAATCAACAGAAAAATTATTGGGGCCACCATGATCTCTCAAAAATTGTCAAACATGACATTTTTCGAGCTAGGTCCCATCGGCAATATCTCCCATAAGAAATAACATGGGGACGATCTTTATGCCCCGTGACCTTGGAGGATTTTGATCCAAAAAAAATATTGGCCATTATTGACGTACTCTGCAGCCTTTTCTGTAAATTCACTATATTTTGTTTGTAGTTTGGGCACGTAGTTCGGTCAAATATACTGATTACCAAGATGGGGTGTGATTTTGGAATGAATATTTTGATTGATGTGTGTGTTTGAGAGTAGCCTATATTTGTGCACAGTTTCAAGACACGATGTTATAAAGGGCCATTTTATATTGGTACGATTCTCTAGTATCTATGTGGAACAAAAAGAAGCAGGTTATAGCCGATTAGGAAATTTTCCAAAACACCAATTTTCGCCAATTTCTAGATCCCAAAAAATTAATAAATTCGTGTTAAATCACAGTTACAAGATATAATTTTTTAAACGGTCATTTAAGTGTAGTATTGTGCTATAGATCACGTGGTAAAAAATAATTTTTGCGGTTTTTAGCCCCTTTAATGAATTTTTTTTCGGTGTGAAATTTGAACGTAATCGAAAAATTATTTCTCATGAAAATCGCAGTTTTACTATTTTTTAAATTTCTTCGACTTATAACACCCACATGCTTTATCCGATTGTATTGATTTGTTTTCAGAACATTAATATTATAAATTGATATATTCGTGTGAAATTTAAGCGGAACCAAAAAATTATTTTTCATGATAATCGTAATGTTACGATTTTTTTTATTTTTTAAAAATTTCTTCGACTTATAACACCGACATGCCTTATCCGATTGTAATTATGTTTTCAGAGAACCTTAATTTTATGAATTAATATACTCGTGTGAAATTTGAGCTTAATCAAAAAAATATTTCTCATTTAAATCGCAATTTTACGCTTTTTATTCGTTTTTAAACAATAGGGAATTCGCATAAGTTTTAGATATCGGTAAATGTATTCTTCTAAAAATAATATAAACGTTAATTTAAGGTTTTTGAAATTTTATCGTTCAATATCTATTGAGGGTCAAAGTTTGACCTTTTAAATTTCCCGCACATTTATTTTGAAACGGCTGCATACGTCACCGGCCAAGCTTTGCGTAGCAAAGCGCGCTTAGCTTATATTACGTCATTGGGCCCTCATGACGAACACGGCCGTCTAGATAAACAAGGAAATTCCCTCCTTTTACCAAAGTCTTTGGTTTTTACATGAATGGCCAACAATAAACAACAGTTGATGCCATTTTCCAAGTTTTATAATCAACATTGTGTTTTTACAAATTATCAATTAAAATGCGGTTAAAGCTTACGTTGTGATATTACTAAATGTATAAAATAAAATATTAAGCATATTAGAACAAACTATGTCAAAATGAGCTTGTACAGCCAAGATAATCTCCGAAAGCGAGTAACTTGATATATCGTTACGTGATTCAGTGATTGGTTGATTGGTATGATGAAGGCTGGTGACGTATGACCCGTTTTTTCCCGCCAAAATATGTAGGAAAGTTTTACCCTTATTTTATAAATGAAAATATTCTCAAAACCAAGAAAATAAGATATTTTTGTGTAAAGAAAGGTGGGCTTAACCCAATAGAACCATAAAATAATGTTATGCAAATTCCCTATTACGCTCATCCAACAACGCGCCTGAAAAAGCGTTTGCGAAGCTTCCTAGTAATAATAAATTGGTCTTTATTGGCGAAGTTTTGCTCTATGCTTTTTTACAACTTAACCCTTTCTCGTCTGACGGGACTTACAAGTCCCTCAGTTTTATTGTGGTATATAGCATATATAGCATTAACATGGATAGGATCATAGCTCTAAGCCTGACGGGATGTTTGAGTCCCACTGCTCCTGAGCACATAGAGCTATCGCACGTTCACATAGGATAATATTTACGCCTTGTACATAATTTTTAAACTCTTTTTGCGTAAAACATTGGAAATAGTGGATTTTTTAAAAATAATATATAAAAATCTAAAAAATAATAAATTTGCAATTTAATTTTTTGGAAAAGATGCTTGTTCTTGAAGTCAAATCTTTTTTAAAAATAAAAAAAGTTGGAAAATTGCTATTCATATTCAAAATCCAAAATTTTCCAAAAAATCTAAAATACTAAAAAAAAAAAAAAAATACAAAAGTTTCAAACAAAATTTCTCTTTGGGCATGTTTGTTTGATGAATAAGTAAAAAAAACAATCATTTTTTAAATTTTTCTAGGTTCGGGCAAGAAAGGGTTAACCATCCTCTACCATTATAATCTGGATGAGCGTAGCGAGCGAAGCGAAGATTCCATTTCACTACACTGGAGAAAAAAATCCGGAATGTTTTTCTTTTTTCTTTTTTTTCTGTTTGTATTTTTGTGTGTTTGTTAACACGATTCCGGCTAAACCGATACTCCAATTATGATGAAATTTTATGGAGGCCTTCGAAATCTCTGAACTTAGAACTGCCACGTTTTTGAGCGCAATCGGAAAGATAATTTCTCATAAAATTGCAACTTTTCGATTTTTTTCGATTTTTAAAATTTATTTGACTTATAACACCTACATGCTTTATCCGATTGTAATGATTTTATCACAAAACCTTAATTTTATGAATTGATGCATTCGTGTGAAATTTAAACGCAATCAAAATATTATTTTCTCATAATAGTAATTGCAATTTTGAAATTTATTTTTATTTTTTTAATTTTTTTGACTTATACCACCTACATGCTTTATCTGATTGTAATGATTTATTCACAGAACCTTAATTTTATGAATAAGTATATTTGTGTGAAAGTTGAGCGTAATCGAAAAAGTAATTTGTTATGAAAATCGCAATTTTGAGCTTTTTTCGTTTTAAAACAATTACGCTCATCCAACAACGCGCCTGAAAAAGCGTTTGCGAAGCTTCCTAGTATTTATTTATACACAATGTAAAATAAAAAAATGTTCTCTTACACTGATTTTCCATCAGTGCTTAATGAAAATAATTTGGCGTTGAAAGGAAATTAGTGATCAACAGCAGGAGAACCTACAACAACGAGTGCATGTTTACAAAGGCACCAAAGATTTAATATTTGACGGCACTTTTAAACTATTTTTTTTAGGTTATAGGCTCAGGGAAGTCTCCTTAATTTTGCAATTTCTAATTCTTCATAGTCTAAAAATAACGTTAACATGTTTTTTTTATAATTCTATCGTAATAAGGGTTTGTTCACCAGGCACGTTTGAATGCGTGCCAAAACGACTGGCTGCCGCCTGCCAGTTGCTGCCAGTGCGCCTGCCTGCCCGGAATGCCCGCGTACGTCACGATCCGGTAAGCAGGAGGGCGGACAGCAGTCTACTGAAAATTACTTTATTTACAATGATTCAAAATAAAATCTCACTCATTGATAATTAAAAGGTTTGAGCATCGCAGTTATAAATAAAATAATTTGTTTTTTTGCATTATCTAAGCTTCCGGTCATCTAATCAAATTACCGTTTGTATAGCACATGGCCACTGAGATGACTGACATCAGTGCAAGTTTTGGCTTCTCTAACATTATCCATTGCTTAGCAAAACACGAATTAAATAATTTGTTATTTTTGCATTATCTAAGCTTCCGGTCATCTAATCCAATTACCGTTTGTCAAGCACATGGCCACTGAGATGACTGACATCGGTGCAAATTTTGGCTTCTCTAACATTATCCATTGAGGGCCCACAAACTGATACATAATTCGTCAGCCAGCCAGCCACCCACCCACCCACCTAGCCCAAGAAGAAAGTTATTTCGAACGATCTTGACGTCTCAATAACTTCTAGACGCATCATCAGATCGGGATGAAACTTGAAATGGGTCATCTCATTGTAAAAGCCCATCGATTAAAGCAAGTTGCAGGCTTTTATCTCACATGGTTTCACGTCGGCGACACCGTGTTAAGTGCTAATGTACGCGTGCGGTAATAGCGTTGGGTGTCACACTAGACACCCAACTGTAATAGGCGCTAGTGGAAGCGGAGCCGCGTGTGGCTTGGCCCGGTGCGCTTCCGCGCACCTTGATTGACGACTCAAAATGGGCGGAGCTTAAAACGATCGATAGGTCACGTGATAAATCCTCATTTTCGCAAGTTGGCGCCTGCTGTACGGCGCATCCCTTATCACGCTCTAAGTTTTATTCTATTCATTATTTGGACAATACTTAAATGAATAATATTTAGCAAATCATTCCTTGTAATAGCGATTATTTCGATTATTTTGACACACTCGTTAACTTGTTATAACTAGGAAGCTTCGCAAACGCTTTTTCAGGCGCGTTGTTGGATGAGTGTATTTTTTTAAACGCGAAAAAAGCGTAAAATAGAGATTTTCATAAGAAATAATTTTTTGATTACGCTCAAATTTCACACGAATATATAACTTCATAAAATTAAAGTTCTGTAAAAAAATCATTACAATCGGACAAAGCATGTAGGTGTTAAAAGTCGAAGAAATTTAAAAAATCGAAAAAAATCGTAACATTGCGATTATCACGAGAAATAATTTTTCGATTGCGCTCAAATTTCACACGAATATATAAATTCATAAAATTAAGGTTCTGTGAAAAAAATCATTACAATCGAATAAAGCATGTAGGTGTTATAAGTCGAAGAATTTTTTTTAAAAATAGAAAAAAATCGTAAAATTGCGATTTCATGAGAAATGATTTTCGATTGCGCTCAAAAAACGTGGCAGTTTTTGGTTCAGAGATTTCGAAGGCCTCCATAAAATTTCATCGCAATTAGAGTATCGGTTTAGCCGGAATCGTGTTAACAGACACACAAAAATACAGAAAGAAAAAGAAAGAAAAAAAAAACATTCCGGATTTTTCTCTCCAGTGTAGTGAAATGGAATCTTCGCTTCGCTCGCTACGCTCATCCAAAAACAAGAAATAAACTAACTTTCTAGATAGAAAGTGCACTGAACGAAACTTTGCAGCATAGGGTAATGTTCACTGTTCAGGGTAAGTGTTTTTTTTTTATCTAAAATACGCACTCTTGACGTGCGGATATGATCCGTGTCCGTGAAAAAGTGCACGCTGCATATTACTCCATGCTGTAAATTTTCGTTCAGTTGCACTTTCTATCTAGAAAGTTAGTATATTTCTTGTCTAAACAGTCTGATGCATTTTTACAAAGAATAATTCTTGTCGAAATCCGATCAGTAGTTTTTTTTATCAAATAAATTGTTGAGAAAACTTCGTCATTGATAATCTTCACATGTGTGATGTGTAGGCCTAGCCCACCCGTAACGCCAAATTTCCAAATTTACCGCATTTTTACTGCCAAGTGCCAACGTAACGTTATAACTTCAGATTCAGATGAAGAAAATTTCATGCTTGACTTGAGTTTACAGCAATGAGTGTTAGATAAACCATTGATTAAAGAAAGCCTTCTTTAATCAATGGATAAACAGACAGTGAGAAAAATATATAAAGATATTAAAGTAGAAGATACATTTCTGTTCAGGCAGTTTTACTGGTTTGGTTTTACTTTGCACTGTGGTCACAACAAGTTGGCGACGGTGCTGCTTGGTGTGTCTTGTTCTTGTGGCAACTGTCAAAACTTTAGATTAGAAAAGGAAGCCGAGGCGTTTGGAAAAAGTAATTAGGTTCGTTTTTTTGTCCTGCACTTTTCTGTGGTGCTGGTGTAGGGTGTAGACCGGAAAACGTCGATAGTGTAGTAAAAACTACAGCAAGACAAAAAACGCTTTGGTGTAGCATCATTTGATCAGTTAATAATTCGTACAATTTTGATTTCTATTTACGTTTGTATGAAATAAGTAATGTGTGTAATATAAAACGATATTATTTCGGGTATAAAGCCTACAAGAAATGTTGACATTACGTTAAAACACAGTTCAATTTAAGTTGCCGCCATTTTCACTGCATACACCGCACACTCCCCTTTGGAGTGGTGTTACACCGCGGTAAAGTGTAAGTTTACACTGGACAAAATAACGCCGCAGTGCAAAGTGGCACGGGGACAGAATAACGTGTTGGTTTTCTACACCCTGCACCAGCGACGGCAGTGCAGGACAAAAAACGAACCTAATTGTGTAGGCCTACCTAGGCCTATCTGTAGGGCCTACTATATTTTGAAACGCGTAGGGCTAGGCCTAGAGGCTTCATACAACGTGATTCAACTAGTTTGCCCACGTGTATAGTATAATAAAGGTAGGTTTTGCATGAGCATGTAGGGCTATTGTAGCTGCTAGGCCTATGTATTAGGCTAGGCTGGATACACAAAGCCTAGGGCTAGGCTAGGCCTAGGCTGTCAATAAAGTTGCTTCTAAGCCTAGGCCTAGGCTCTAGGCCTAGGGCCATGTTTGCAATGCATTTCCTGGACCAAGGACCTAGGTAGGCATAACGGGGAAAAGTAGGGGCCTAGGCCTAGGCTGGGGGGAACTCTTTCGGTTGGTATGGACAGTTTTTGATCAGTAGATACTTTAGATTTAAAATACCGGTAGCGACGTTAAAGGTTTTGTAGGTAGCCTAGGCCTACTTTAGATTTAAAATAGGGCTAGCGACGTTAAAGGTTTTGTAGGTAGGCCTACACATAAAAAAAACTGTCCATGCCAACCGAAAGAGTAGGCACCGGTTGGGGGGGGGGGGGCAAAGCACGTATGTTTTACAATATTATTATCAAAATATAAGCGCTTCGCGCCCCCCCCCCCCTAACCTACTTTTCCACTAATATTGACTACGTATATCACGCACGCCAAATGGTTGAAATCGCCTTCAACAAATTCCGATTTGGGATCCCACCATATATCACGCCACTACAAAACGCCCTTCCAAGCGGGTGCAGAGTCCACGTAAGCTCAAGGCGAATTGGTTTCCCCTCCAAGTCGATTCTAAAAGCGAGTTGAACGGAAGCGCTTCGAGGCAAATTCAACGCATATTATCACAGTCTGCAATCGGCTGGAACCAAGGCGATTTCAACCATGGCGCTTTGAACGTGTGTGATATAGGCTATATACCTAGTCATTGCAGTGCTAAAATGTTGGGAGCTAGGGCTAAGGCTAGGCTAGGCCTATCAACCGAAAGAGTAGGCCTAGGGGCTAGGGCTACCAGGGCCTAGGCCTAGGCTTAGAGGCTAGGGGCCTAGGTCCTAAAAAAATCGTCAGTGGCGTAACTAGGCGCCCGCAGGGCCCGCAACTGCGGGCGGGCCCGGGCCGTTTAGGGGGCCCGTTAAAATAAACTCAGTAAAAAACAACAGTATTTCACCCTGTTTGAAAATTATAGTATTTGTTTTCGTTGCTAAAATGACCGTTTTGTGAATATAGCGGTTTGGGCACTTCTGTACTTAGCGTCCCAACATTTTTTTTTCAATGAAAACATACGCACCCGAAATCCCTTTTCCCTTACAAAAACTAAGCTACTTTCGTTAGGTTTTAAACCGAACTTTCCGCTGGCTACAGTGCGCCGCGCTAGTTCTAGTATATTTTCGAAAGGAGCGCACCCGAAATCTTTTCCGTTAGTGTATAAAAGTTGGGACCCGCCAAGTACAGAAGTACCGCGGTTTGAAGATGAAGCGGATATTTAGGAACTTTTAGCGTCCACAACACAACAACAACTCACAAAAACTAGGCCTACATTATTTTGGTATTGCGTTCAGCCCACAACTTTTTTTTTAAACGCACCAAACGCACTCTAAAAATCTAATTTTCAAAAATTTCGCCTGCGGCGCTATTGTTGGGGGGCTTGGTCCCCCAAACCCCCCGTGCTTGGTTCCTATATAAATATAATATCCCGACCGGAATGAAAAGCCTGAATTCAACACTGAGCCTATGCATGTAGTATCTATTAGGGGGTTTCTATTCCATAGAAATTTTGCAGGCGGGCACCGGGCCCATGAAACGAAGTTCCGCCACTGCGTATAAGTAGCCTACGATATTCATGAGAAATATTTCTTCGATTGTAGGTACTCAAAAAACGTGGCAGGTCTAAGTTCAGAGATTTCGAAGGTCCCCTCCAATTTTTATCAAGATCGCATAATTTGCCGTTGTAGAGAGCGAACAAACAGAAAGAAGAAAAAAACACCCGAGCAAATTTTTTCGGGGGTCGGTGAAATTGAAGTTTTTGCTTCGTCTCATCAATCAAGCAGAGCTGGCACTAAAATATAATACTAGAAAACGATTTTTATAGGCCCTAAAGCCTGGCAGTGCCAACTGGGCATGGTATGAACTGTAGGCACTAGGCCTAAATGTGTTGATTATCTTCAATAAATCAATAGATTATTTATAGACTGGTTTTCTCTTGCTTTATGGTCTTCTGACCGGGAAGTGCCTTGCTGCAACATTCTCAATGAACAATGATGTAGGCCCTAGCCTACATATTTTTCTTTGAAGGAAAACAAAATTAATCTCCTGTTAATCTGTTCACAGTGAATCACAATGGTTGTTGTCCAAGGAGAACTTAATCTTCAAGCCGATATCATTTTTGTGATTGAAGGAACTGCAATAAATGGTGCTTACGTGAATGATATTAAGGCCAATTACGTAATCCCTACACTTGAGTAAGCACACAATTCTGGTTAACTTTAGGCCTAGACCTATTATTATAGGCTATAGCCAACTTATTAATCATAATTTTAAACTAGAAAACAGTAAACAATAAGTGAACCATTAACCTTTTGAAAAGTATGACCGTTTGAATATACGTGCGCGCCCGAGCGGCCTGTCGGGAGAATTCCCACATACGTACATTTTGATATTTTTGGATTGCACAGTAATTCAAGGTATGGGTGTAGGCCCTATCGAGTTGGTGTTCGGCCATGCAGTAGTGCTTTACAACATCTTGAACTATTATTTGGTGAAACATTCGGACGAGATTTGTTCTTTTTTTAGCAATTGTTTGTTCCTCAACACTGAAAGGGATCAAGTTCCTTAAAAAGTTCCGGGAAAAATGAACTCGTTCCCCGGAACTCCTTCTTTTAAAAAGTTCTTTTCCCAAGTATGGTAGGTCTAATTAGGTTAGTATTTGTATTAGGCTGCAATGCAGGGAATCAGGCATAATTGCTATGGGGATATGCCCTCTCTGATTCTCTTCAACATTTTGAGTTTACGTACATTGTATCTTGATGTGTTGAAATAAATTATAAATAATAAATCAGTATACACTACCATTTACAAAGTGGGCTAATCCATTACTTTTCTTTTCAGATATTTCAGCCACGGCACCATTGATGATCGGGATTATGTTGCTGAGGTAGGCCCAATACCTACTCTAGCAGACATACTTTATGTTATGAACTGCTTTTACATATAGGCTATCAATCTAGGACATAAGTCCTACTAGATGCAAAATATCATGGCATTTCATAAAAATTGTTAATGGGAATAAGAACCCAAAAGTCAAAACAATATTGACCTCTAGGGATGGGATAGTGTACACGTGTAAATGTGTACACGTTTTAATGCGATTACTGTACACGTTTACTGTTTCTACAAAAAATAATAAACGTGTTTGCGTGTCAGTGTGCGGCCAGCCGCCGGCCGGCCGGGCTGGCCTCGCCTCACGAGAGAGGCGCGAGCCTGTCTTGATAGCTCTATCTACCAGACTGACGCAGCGCAGGCGCACTGCGCTGAAGGCATATAGTGAGACAAGAAGTTGAGTGGAGCGGGAAAGCTCTATCTCTACAGCTCTCCGTGTAGGTCGGACTGACGCGTCAGGTCTTGCATCATCACACGGAACTCGGGACCTACGCAGAGACGTACCTACCAGACTCGATCACTACCAGCTGATGCGTGAATAGGCGCTACACCAATAAAATAGATCGCGTACTGCAAATCCATTTTTTTTTTAGCAAGTGGCAAACATAACACTGGTATGTGTACACACCCTGACAGCCAAGAGTGTGCACGTTAGGAAAGTACACGCATTTGCCATCCCTATGACCTACAATGGTGTGATTCCAGCGTGAAATTAAGTATTACTTTTAGTTATAGTAAGGGCGCTTCGAGAACGCTTTTTAGTCGCGTTGTTGGAGGAGCTTTTTGATACTGGGATTTCTTACTTTTTCATGTCCCATTGAAAATCATTTTGTTCAATTGGATAATTTTTATTAGGTAAGTATTATTAATTGCTTTAGTTAGGGCCTATCAATTAACAATAGAATGTAAAATATCTCGAAGCCCAAAGACTTGCTTCTTGTAAGCATTTGTTAGTTGAGTCCTCCTGTTGACGTTGGACACTGAAAGGATAAACAACTTCCGACTCAGAAGTTTGACAACAAAACATGGCCAGTCAAATTTCTGACCTTAAACAAAAGGTAGGCTTACACTCAGCTACATACTCTGAAGAGAAGATAAATCATAGTCAGCCTCCAATTAAGCATATGGACGCAGAGCCCTCTAAACAGACTTGGCGTGATAGTACGTCTCTGCCTAAGGTCTGTCCAATCTCAAAAACCTGCCGATCCACAAGCCTACAACAGGCTACTAAGCAATTGAACGAATACCTAGCATATGCCTATTAATTGGCCTCCTTTGAAAATCTGTTCAGAGTCGCAAAAGTTCAAACAGTCCTGCCTAACTCCAGGCATTTGCTAGTACTAATAGTATTCCGAACCAGGACACTGGAGTTGTGACAAAAAACAGATTTGAACTGCTCTCGAATCTAGGAAATGACTTTCCCCCGCTTCCTCATAATGCAATTAAAACTTCAAAATTCAGCTGCAAAAACAAGCCTAACAAGAAACCTAATAGGCCTACTAACGGGTCTTCACAAAATTACTCAATAAAGAATGCCACTAACTACACCCCGTGAGCCTACATCTGGAACACTTGTACTAAGCGACTCTATGTTCAGCGGATGTCAGAACTTACAAGCAAAAAAGGATTATTGCTTACAAATTCATCCTGGAATCCAGCCCCCAATTGAAGAGAAGAATAGAAGATCAGACTTCCAGACACGGGCACTCTGTGACCACAATAATAATTCATAATGGCACAAATTCATTAAAATGTAAGCTCCCTGCAACTAATGGATGACGTTTATCAGTTGATCTGGACATGCAAGAAGCATACCCATTGGCTCGTATGCATATACAGGCATTATTTATCGCCGAGATGTCCCGAATTCCACTGTAGATGAAGTAAACTCGAACATTAAATGGGTGTGCAAGTCACTGGACATTTTGTATGTGATACAAATAAGTGGATTTTACCAACAGACATCTCAAAGGAGGCCTCCACCCAAACAACTCGGGTAATGTTAAAATAAATCAGATGCTAAACAGATCAATGATGTACTATCATGGCACCAAAACAATCGGTTCATGGATCAACCCAGACCTACAAGCCTTGATTCAAAAATATTGATGAGATCGCCTTCCACAAGTCCAGCATCAATAATTGCACCTCAAACAATTCTAAACAAGATGAACCCTAAATCTATGCCTTGCAACAACAAAACAAGTGATACTCAAGCTGACGCTATACCAGGTCCAATGTCACAGAGGACGCCAGCCCAGGTGCGATCATCTGGATCATCCCATACATCCGTTTTTGAGCAGGACGCTGTACTGTCATCTACGTCGGATGAGACGCTAGTACATAGACAATCGTCTGAGACTAGTGGGTTAGGTGTGAGACATGAGATATCAAACCAACACAGAACCAGAAAAAACATTCATTGTAGAGACTGTAAACAGTTCAGGAGGAGTCAGAATTCCGGATGTGTCTCAACAAAGGAAGTTTATTTGAAAAACTCTAATGAGTATAACACTGTACTGTCACGTACATTGAAGGAGAAGCCTAAATCTATGCCTTGCAACAACAAAACAAGTGATACTCAAGCTATACCAAGTCAAATGTCACATAGGACGCCAGCCCAGGTGCGATCATCTGAGACGGCCCTCACCTCTTCTAGTGACCAAGACATTGTACATTCCAGTACGATTGAAGAGAAGCCAACACAGATGATATCTGAGACGGCCCTCACCTCTACTAGTGACCAAGACACTGTACATTCCAGTACGATTGAAGAGGACCAACACAGGTGATATCTGAGACGGCCTTTACTTTCGGACAGGATGCTATACCAGCTCCTAGAAGTCAAGCAACTTACTTCCACAACATGACAACCCGAAGTAGTGGTATAAGGCAATTTTCCAATTGTAATTATCAACAATTACGGGAAATAATGATAAAGAGAGGGTCTGGGTCAAAAACTTAAAATTCAAAAACCATGGTCCCCCAGAGAGTTAGTTGAAATTCTTACTGATCATTATCGGAAGAAACAAAACAGGCATCACATAAATGTTAGATCTCCACCACCCCACTTAAAGTCATCTAAATATATCAATAAAAAATCCAAAATCTAGGCCTAGTACTAGCTACACCAACCCATAAAGCCTTAATTGAAACTAATAAAAACACTGATAACAAAACCCCCCACATTAGCCTAAACACACTGACTTTCACACACTCCATAGATATGCCAACAACCATGCCCTTCTCTTCTATAACCTCTAAATCCCACAAATCAAACCTTAAAAAACAACCAAACAAGAAAAATCTTTCTAAACTATCGGCTAATATAACAATCCTAAGTCTAAACATCCGCTCCATGCGCAATAAAATGGAAGAACTAGAAACTCTGATCCATAATAACTCAGCCGACGTAATATGTATATCTGAACACTGGCTAGAATCATCAGAAATCAACCGCCTCTGCATACCAGGTATCTCTAACATAAGCATCTATTGTCGACCAACCCATAAACATGGGGGGGTAGCTATATTTGCGAAACCTCATCTTAACATAGTTCCTCTTCCACAACTCCCAAATTTAAAATGCTCAGAATTTTACTTTGAATGCACTGGATGTTGTTTGAAACTAACCAACTCACAAATTCTGATATTTTCAATCTATAGATCACCCAATGGAGATGTAAATCTCTTTTTTGACAATCTCCAGGAAACCCTTGTTAAAACAACCAAACAATTTCCAAAAATCAGAAATTGCTCTTTGCGGAGATTTCAACATTAACATGTTATTAAAATCTACCGCACAGACACGCCTCCTTGACATGATCGAATCTTTTAACATGGTTGCTTCCATCAACACTCCTACTCGTACACTTGGCAATAGTAGTACCCTCCTTGATAATATATTCACTTCACTGAATAAATCCTTTTATAATACTAAAATTTTGCATCCACACTTCTCAGATCATGCAGCCATTCTTCTAGAAATTAAAATTTCAGGAGCATTTCTCCCCACAATTTAGCGAAAGAAGGAAATTCAATAAACAAATATCAACCTTTTCCTAAAGTTACTCGATGAAGAAGAATGGCTTAATACATACTCAGACGCAACGATGCACTAAACACCTTTCTAAATACATTCCTAGGTCTTTTTAACAATACTTTTCCTAAAACTCGTCAAAAACACAACAAACCAGACCCAAGTCCGTGGATTACTAAAGAGTTACGAGAAGAAGGCAAACAGCTCAGAAAGCTTTATCAGATGCATAAACTATACCCCCCAGTTCAAACTCCTCAGACGATTATAAAGCCCTCAAGAAAATCCACTCCTTCAACTAAGAAACACAAAAAAACAATTTTATTCACAAAAAATTGAAAAGGCCGACAATAAAACAAGAGCATCGTGGCAACTAATAAAATCACAATGTTCAGCCCCACAATCACGTGATGACCTTTCGCTAAACATAGAAGGCTCCCTAGTGTCAGATCCGAACAATATCAAACTATTTAAATAACTACTTTATAGAAGCGGGCATTAAAAACAGACCACAAATTCATCATAAAACTGCAATGCCCCCCACAGCAACAATCCCTCAAATCCACAGTCAAAATTTCTTTTCGACACCACCTCAACAGAAATTGCAAAAATTATTAGATCGTTAGGTAACAAACAATCTTCCGGACTAGACGATGTCCCCACTGCAATTTTATCAAAATGTTACAAATCCATTTCTATTCCCCTATCATTAATAATAAACAAATCATTTGAAACTGGTATTTTCCCTTCAAAGCTGAAAGAAGCTAAAGTTATTCCACTTTATAGAAAAAGGGCTCTCTAAACGACCCCAAACAACTTTCGCCCAATATCTCTTCTCTCTTCCTTTTCAAAAGATCTTTTGATAATAGCCTTTTATGCCCGCTTAACCTCTTTTACATCCAAACACAACATATTATCACCAAGCCAACATGGTTTCCAAAAAGGTAAATCAACTACCACAGCTATTTTTTCACTTCTTTCAACTATCCACGATGCACTTGATAAAGGGGACGTTCCCATAGGCATTTTTTACGATCTTAGTAAAGCATTCGACACCATCGATCACTCTATCCTACTATGCAAATTAGAATCAATGGGAATCAGGGGCCAGGCCCACTCCTGGATCTCCTCTTACCTATCTGACCGGTCTCAAATAGTCGAAATCCGCAAACTCAAAACCCCCCTTTCATTCTCAACCGCTGATCCTGAAAAGTGGTGTCCCACAAGGAACCATTTTTGGACCACCCTTCTTCCTCCTTTATGTCAACGATATGCCAGAATGTTTCACCGCTGGTACACTAACACAATACGTCGATGATTTCAGCCATATACTCACAGCACAAAAAGGAAATCTTTAGCACCACTCTCACAAATGTCCAACGAACAAGCTTCCATAATGTCACAATACTGCAACAAAAACCTCCTTTCTATTCAACCGTCAAAACGGTGTATTTAAATTTCCACTCACAAGTAATTGGATCCACCGAAAGCCTCCTCATTCGCATCTCATCTAAGAGCATTGCCTGCTCTGACGCCATCAAGTTTCCTGGGTCTACATATGACTGACACCCTTGATTGGACAGACCACATAGACGCTGTTTGCTCAAAGATAAAGAGTGGTTGTTTCCTCCTCAGAAGAATAAAAGCCCTAGTCAACCACAACGTCCTTATTCTCATATACCATGCTCACATCCACTCACACATATCGTACGGACTTATTTTTCTGGGGAAACTCGCCACAAGCTATAAGAGTTTTTAGATTACAAAACGGGCCATTCGAATTATAGTAGGAGCCTCTTGGCGTACCTCGTGTAGAAATATCTTTCCTACCCAAAAAATCTTGACCTTAGCAAGTACTTTATACAACTTGCAGCAGTCTTTATCAAATCAAACCCTCACCTCTTCAAATTAAACTCAACAATTCATGACCCTGATACACGATCACAATCAAAAACATACAATCACTAGACTCTTTCAAATACACATTGAAATCATTTCTAATAGAGCATTGCTTCTACACAATCAATGAATACCTTCATCCAGCTGACTTTTAACTTAATTTAGTGCGCCCGGACATACAAATACCCCATCCATAGCTTTACACTCAACTTTCCTTCACATTCCTGACACTTGTACGTATGAACATGAATATAATTGAAAATAATGCAATTCAAGACAAAAATAAGTACCTATTATGTATAGAAATAGAAGGGAAGATATTATGAAATGTATATTTTTATGTATAATTTTATAAGTTAACAATGTATGTATTATTCTTAACCATAGGCTAGGCTATTCACTTTCTCCATTAAGAGTTATACTTGTGCAATGTACCAGTCAAGGTGAATAAAAAAATTATTATTATTATTATTATTATTATTATTAATAATTCCGAGTTAAACTGGAATTTTTCTTGGACTAAATGCAGGGTTCCCACCGACCTGGAAAACCTGGAAAACCTGGACAAGTCATGGAATTGAAAATATGGGTCAAAATGTCAAGGAATAGTCAGGGAATTGAGCAAAAAATTCAAAACCTGGAAAAATCAGGGAAAATGGGAATTTATTGAAATCTAGACTTAGGCCTAGGCCTATTTGGTTTACTCAAAAAACATATATTTTCACCAAATTTGTGAAAATGTTTTCCCGACTCCAAAGTCAGAAATTAATTAAAAAATCAATCATTTGTTTTCGTTGCTAAAATAACCGTTTTAGGAATCTAGCGGTTTGAAGGTGAAATCTAGCTGATATTTAGGAAAGCGTCCACAACACAGTAACACAAAAACTACATTATTTTGGTTTTGCATTCAGCCCACAACTTTTTTCTAAAACGCACCAAAGGCACTCCAATAAAAACTGATTTTCCAAACTTTTGCCTGCGGCACTATTGTTGGGGGGAGGCCCCCCAAACCCCCCGTACTTGGTCCCTATATAATACCCCCGGATATAATATAGCTCCCCCGGGATGAAAAGCCTGAATTCAACACTGAGCCTATGTAAGTGTGTATCTGTTAGGGAATCCCCCGTAGAAATTTGCGTGAAACAAAGTTCTGCCCTGATGAAGTACGGGAAAATAAATTTTAGCATTCCCGCAAGCTATTTTGGGGCGTGTATCACACCTGGAATTAAGCCAAAACTAGACCTGGAAAACCTGGAAAAGTCAGGGAAATTGATTCTAAAAAAAAAAGTGGGAACCCTGAAATGTCATTCCCTTGTCTGTTATATAACTCCAAGGGAGTTACTATTTTTAATGAGCAATTTAGGGTTATGATGCCCATACATAAGGAGGGAAAATGTGACAAAGTGATGCAATACCACATTACATGTGCATTCTACGCTGCATCATCTGCAGTTACTAAATAAAAAGGCCTATTCTAAGTGACACTTTTAGCATTCATGGTAATTATTCCTAGTACCTACTTAGGTATAGTTTGTATTTTGTAAAACTCCAAGGGAATTACTAATTTTGACGTCCAAGGGAATGAGAAATTTATGCCCATACATGAGGAGGGAAAATGTGACAAAGTGATGCAATACCACATTACATGTGCATTCTACGCTGCATCATCTGCAGTTACTACTGTTTACAACCAAATTACAACCAAATTCCAAGAAATTTGTTCGACTCTCATCAGCTCTGTTCATATGTTTATGTTCTTTATTATAGTCATAGATTAATACGTACGTGAAAACAAATATTAAATTAGACTGCGTTTTGTGGAGTACAAAACCATACTTAATGGGCAAAACTACACATACTACATTCTATACTACAAACAATACATAATAAAGCCTAATATTGAAAAATAAATAATAGGCCTTATAATAATAATAATAATAATTAATTAATTATAATACAAATTTTAAATTACACATTTTAAATACAATAAACACAGTCCTACGATCTTTATAGATTGTTCGTTCATTAATAAATTTGGAAATTTTATGATTGAACATTCAGAAGTTATTTTGTTCTATTTGTTATTATCATTTAAATAATTATTTGAAGAATAATAAGCGTTATCTAATAAGATGTTTTTACTTTAAGTTTGAAACCATCAAAAGATGTAATTATTTTTATTTCTTTTGGTAGTTTATTAAATAACTTAATTTTCATATAGTTAGAATTAAGTTGGGCTAGTTAACTACTGTGTTGTTGTACATGAAGGTCATTACATTGTCGTGTTTGGTATGAGTGAGTTTCATGATTTTTGTCTAGCATATGAAAGTTTTGTTTAACTATTTGAACTGATTTAAGAATGTGTGTGTGTGTATGTGTGTGTAAGTGTAAGGTAAGAATCTTAAATTGTTGAAATAAAGGTTGAGAATGAGTTCTTGAATGCACCTTTGCTATAATTCTAATAGGTAGCCCTTTTTTAAATTTTAATCACTTTGTCGTGCTGTGCAGAATGTCCCCAGAACTCAGTCCCATATCTTAACTTATGGCGTTGTCCATTTGCATGCACTCGGCGAGTGCATAGATGTCATTGTTGTCAACCTCCACTTGAATAACATTACAAAACTGAACAAATGAAAAGACAAGTGCAATCCAGTGCGCACTAGTGCGAACTGAGTGCGGCCAATGGAAAACGCCATTAACTTAACTGTAAAACACACTGCCTGCTAAACTTTATAAACATGTGTGGCAACAGCAGGAGAGCCAACTCAAACATAACAATACGGTACTGGTGTTCAAGACATGTTCAAATAACAATTTTTCATACAACAGACTTTTTGACTTTGAAAATCATATAGGCTAGTGCTAGTACCAGTGTTGATTACAAACTTCTAGTAGGCCTATGAGTATGACATAAGTTCACAAGGTGGAAATTGGAATTAATGTAAAAACAAAAATAGAATATGTTTGATAGAAATCTACTTAAGTCTATACAGATTTAAGTTTCAAATTATGTGTTTAGGACACCCAAGGGAATGACAATTTTGACCATATTTGATCAAATTTGGGGCAATAATTGGAACCAAATTTTAAAAAAGTAATGCAGTTTCCAAATTAAGAACAAAATCTTCCAAATTAAGAACAAAATCTACAATTTTTTTCTTTTACTTGTACCGTATTTGCTCGATTGCAAGCCGACACCGAATGCAAGCCGACCCTGATTAAAAGTTCATCTAACCAAAAAGTGTAGCATTTAAATACTCATTAAGTTTGCATCGATTTCAAGCCGGGGTGCCATTTTGAACTGCAAAAATGTGTCAAAAAAGGTAGGCTTGTAATCGGGTAAATAGTAAATACGGTATGTTTCTAGTGCACATAGAAACATGGTTTTAGCATGTTATTAGGCCGGACAAGAAAAATTCCAGTTTTAACTCGGAATTACCCGTAGGTGATTATTGTCAAGTTTCTATACCATACAAAAATGCAAAACTTGCAAAAAAGCGGCCAAGCCGAATACGAGGAAGATACAAGTGGCTCAACTGCATAAAGTGGTGAGATCTAGAAGTGTGTGTATAATAAATATATTTATTAATTATATAATAAATTAATAATATATCAATATCCACATTCCATATTATTATCCAACTATAATTATGAAATAAATATATTAACAAAAATAACATAAAACATTAAATAAATTTATTGAAACATTTATATGTGGAAATATCAAAATTAACAGACTCCATTCAAAATTAAAAGCTTGGTTGATGGATTTGGATTGGTTAGGTTTCGGTTAGTCAGTAACGACAACCAAGTTAAAAATTCATCGACCAAGCTTTTAATTTTGAATGGCGTCTGTTAATTTTGATATCTCCACATGTAAATGTTTCAATAAATTTATTTAATGTTTTATGTTATTTTTGTGAATAAATTTATTTCATAAGTTAGATAATAATATGGATATTGATATATTATTAATTTATTATATAATTAATAAATATATTTATTATATTTAAAAAAAAATGGGCTTGGCCACACTTCTAGATCTCACCACTTTATGCAGTTGAGCCACTTGTATCTTCCTTGTTTTCAGCTTGGCCCCTTTTTTTGCAAGTTTTTTGCATTTTTGTATGGTACCTATATATCAATAATTTTTTAAGAACCCACACTGTATGGATGTTAGCATTCAAGTAGAGGAAATTACTTTATTACAATGATTCAAAATAAAATCTCACTCATTGATAATTAGAAGGTTTGAGCATTGCAGTTATAAATTAATAAATAAATAAATAAAAATAAATTGTATTTAGAGTCTACCCACTCAGTTATATAACTGATTTTCAGTGGGGGACAGTAAATCAAAGCGACTAAGCCTACACTGTAGGCCCCGACGCAATCGACGAGTGAGCGATAACCAACCAAAGATCAATATTTTTAATAGGAAATATAGCAATCAGTGGTATGGACAGTGCGAACACCCGCGAATCAACGCCAGAATCAACAAGGCCGATTCAAAACAATTCTGAATTTATTATGTGCTTCGTTGCTAGGACGGCTCCTAAGTCACCGTTTACAAACTCCTAAGATGAGAACTGATGGACTTAAGTCCAAATCAGAAGTTAAAAAACCTCTGACTTTGGCTTGAATTGAACCCTGGACCTTCTGCATTGGAAGCAGATACGCTAACAACAAGACCAACGAGCCACACAAATAACACAAAGATACCTAGGTATTTATTGTTTCGACCACCACTCGTATATGCACCTCAAATGTCAATTAAAATAAAGATCAAATTATTTAAGCTTTGTTATTTTGGCTTCTCAAACTTTATCCATTGGGGGCCCACGCCACTCCGTTTCTCAACAAAACTCGAATGAAATAATTTGTTATATTTCCATTATCTCAGCTTCCGGTCATCTAATCCAATTACCGTTTGTTATGCAAATGGCCACTGAGATGACTGACATCGGTGCAAATTTTGGCTTCTCAAAAATTATCCATTGAGGGCACACAAACCGACAGGTCATTCTTTAACTCTATGCCAATCCGTTTCTTACCAAAACACGAATTAAATAATTTGTTATTTTTTCATTATCTAAGCTTCCGGTCATCTAATCCAATTACCGTTTGTAAAGACTGACATCGGTGCAAATTTTGGCTTCTCTAACATTATCCATTGAGGGTCCACAAACTGATACGTCCTTAGCTAACTAACTAGCTAGCCAGCCACCCACCCACCTAACTGAAGAAGAAAGTATTTTTGAACGATCTTGACGTCTCAATAAGTTCTAGACACATCAGCAGATCGCGATGAAACTTGAAATGGGTCATCTCATAGTAAACGCCCATCGATTGAAGCAAGTTGCAGGTTTCTATCTCCCATGGTTTTGCGTCGGCAACACCGTGTTAAGTGCCAATGTAGGCGTGCGGTAATAGGCGCTTAGTGGAAGCGGAGCCGCGCGTGGCTTGGCCCGGTGCGCTTCCGCGCACCTAGATAGTTAAGGTACTTGAAATTGCTTGTTAATTATGCACCTGTAAAAGGCTTATATTAAAACGTTTATTTCTATGACTTTTGGCCAACTTTTTCAACTTTTTCTTTCAAAAGGCACTACATCACCATAATCTTGATGTCCATGTAAAATATGAACGTTGTAGCCCCACCCGTTTGGTCAGAATCGGCCCAAACATCACGAAAATATCGTATAAAAAATCAATAAAATAGGTATCATAAAAGTATTATTTCTAAGAGAAATATTTCTTCAAATATCCCTAAAATCATAGGCTAACATATCTAATTTTAATGATTTCAAACGTTCCCATAAAGTTTCATCAAGATCGGAGTAGCCGTTTGCCCGGTCGCGAGCCAGATATCACGAAAATATTGCATTAAAAATTTTAAAAAATCGTAAAAGTACGATATTAATGACAAATATTTCTTTGATTGTACCCAAAAACGGTGCAGGTCTAAGTTCAGAGATTTCGACGGTCCCCTCCAATTTCATCAAGATCGCATGGGCCTATGCCGTTTGCCCGGTAGAGCGTGAACAAATGGACAAAAAAATACGAGCTGGTCAGTGGAGTCAGTGAAATTGAAGTCTTCGCTTCTCTCATCTAATAAATTAATTGCATTTAAAATTACTTTTAGCAATTTAAACATAGTCTACTTCATAGTACAATCTAATTTAATTTATTGTAATTTGCCAATAAATGACATTCTAAAAAATTCCACAATTTTTTTGTATTTTGTAGATTTCTAAAGATAGGGCAAAACTAGAATTTTTGCTGTTTTATAATATCTGAAGAAATATATTATGGGCAATTCCACGGGTAACTGACTGACATTTAGACACACTGCATTAAGAATGGACATTGATATCAATAATCCGTCATTATTTTTTGGAACATTAGGTATCAAAATGTACAGAATCAAATAAGCTTTAAAAGAAAACAAGTTAAAACTAGGTGAACAGTGAATAGAAATAAAAACGAGTGCGTACAATTCAGCAGTAACTGACCGACGTATTGGCAACCTGATGTTTCACTCGGAGCATATGTCTTCGAAAATGCTCTGAAAGTTAAACAGTTAGGAACATTACCATATTTTATTTTTAGCATTAAACATTGATGTTTTAAATAACCCCAGAGTTCTTTTTTTTTGTTTTTGAAGTGTTTAACATATAAATAGGCACTCGGTAACTGACTGACAGTTAGTAACTGACTGACATTCTGTGAAATTGCTAGTCAGAGGTGACATAAAACAGCTTGACCCCTTTTCCAACATTAAATCGGGTTGGGGGGAGCAGCCTCACACTACTCCGTTTCTTGGGCTAACATCTTCGTTGTCGGCTAGCCAGGCCTGACACAATCATGTCCTCAGCTTCTTCTTCGCTCGCCTCCTCCACTACCAGAGGTCTGTTTAAAAGCTCCCTCCATCTCTCCCGGTTTTCCCACAGTCTTCCTGCTTCCACTTTGTTCCATTCCATTCCTCTCTTCTCAACACTGTCTTTAATCTGCTCCACCCACTTCTCTCTCGGTCTGCCCACTTTCTTCTTAAACCCTTCTTGTTTTTCAAACTCTCTTCTTGGTATCCTGGTCGGATCCATTCTTTTCATATGCCCAAACCAACGTAGACGTTCTCTCTCCAACCTTATTAGCACACTTTCAACACCTAGTTTTTCCCTTATAACACTACTCCTGATCCTGTCGTTTTTGTCACCCCCAGTACACTCCTCAAGAATTTCATTTCTGCTGCCACAATCCGGCTTTCTGCTTTGTGTCCCAAGGTCCATGTCACTGTGGCATATGTCAGTAAGAATAAGAATAAGAAATAAAATAATGTTGACCATAATATCAGTTGAATCGGTTCTCGATTTATGTAATAATGCAAAGATTGTTAGACCCAAGAAAATAAACCACTTGCGAATTGAAGTTCCATAGGCCTATGCCTAGTTAATTGGTTAACCACGATTACAACTTCAACAATTTGGCTATATTTGTGTTAGCTACTTCATGTAGCTTATCAGTGATCATTGATCAACTTGGAGAGGCCCTGTTCCCTTCAGAACAAGTGACCCATAGAATAAGAACTTTGGGTTTTCATTGTATGCCGGATTTTCTTAGAATTCTAGGAATGATGATGTTTTATCGTCATTGTTAAAGTTGCCCAGAGCATTTTTAACATTGTTTTATTTGAATCAACTCTGGTAGGTATTTTTATTAAGCCACTCTCTGAAGCATTTAATCACTAATTGAGTGACAAACTTCTGGTTGGAGAACTTAAATAATTAGTTTATCTATTTACATTTTATGAATTTCGGCAGATTCACCGATTCAGCGGGAACTTGTAAGCTACTGGCTATATCCAATTACAAGGGTTGTAAATTGAAATTCCATCTTGTCTGACCATTGTCAGTGTTGCCCGGCTGTAGTTTCTTTGTGAGCCTAGCTTTAACAAACCAATGAAGCGTAATAATGGATACTGCACAGTGGCTTGGCGACGGGTTTTGCGACACATTATAAATAATAGACATGTCAATCACTGTTTACTGGTGATTTTTGCATCTATTTCCCGGTGAACCAAAGAAAGATGATCTTTTCAAAAGGTGTGAACAAATCATGTCTTGTGTGCCTTTGAGGAAATAAAAATTCGTTTACAGTTAGCGGACACATCATCACCAAACGCTTAAATGAGCCTTATGAGCTTTTCGAAGGGATAAATTTGGAGGGTGCTAAGATGGTTGATTCTGTAGAGGTACAAGAAACAGGAATAATAATTGGTAATCGTAAGCTGTTCTTCACTGATACGTAGGCCCAACAGCTTTTTTGACAAACCTTTAAATCTTGAAAACAGTTGAATTCTTGCCGCTCTGATTTTTCTTCAAATAATAATTCGAGCCATAAGAGTCAAGTAGAGACGCTCGCTACGCTCGCTCAAAAAAGCTCACTTCACTACTTCTACGTACGTAGCCAAACTTGCGAATGAGTTGCGACTACTCACGTTTTCCTCCAATTCGGTACTTTACTCCAAAACATCAATTCATTCAAACAAAAGTATTTCACAGCCTGCCACACACTATATACAAATAATTGTTATAGTTCTTGTATTATTTGCAACAATTAGTAGCACTTGACCAACATTTAAATGATATGTCAGTCAGTTACGTCAGTCGGTTACCAATTATGTCAGTCAGTTACCATGCAAAATTTATTGATTACAAATTAAAATTACAAAACAAGAATTACATTATAAAGATAATATAAAACTAAAAGACAATCTGGAGTAGCAAGTTTGGGAAAATAATTTTGAGTCTCCTAGACAAACTTTGAATTTTGTGGTAACTGACTGACATGCTTCGTAGCCATTTAACAGACCTGGGTAGTAACGTAACGGAAGTAACGCGTTACTGCAACGAAATTACTTTTTTTCAGTAACAAGCCAGTAATTTAATTACAATTTTCTCAAAGTAACGAAAGAGTAATTTCACTACTTTTATCATTGTAATTTGGCGTTAGTAACGCGTTACTTTTGCCGCGCGGCTCGTGCCTTTGTGTATCAAAATCAGTCACTGGGCCAGAGCGCTTGCTGCCTTTCTACGTATCGCCCGCTTGAACAATGTGCATGTGCATGCAGCATTTCCGACATTTCGTAAGTCTGATCGAGAGATTTCTAGTCCCGAGTTTTTATTTCAGAACCTAGCCATGTTTACTTTTGGTACTTCCGCCTTTGACGAGCGCCGTTGACGACGTAATTATCTACTTGACATCAAACATTCAAGTCTGTGTCAAATAAATCGATAGTCGAATTGTTACACTTGTAGTGTAGTAACAACATTTCGCCGATAGATGTCACCCGCGTAATCAATAATTTACTATACATCTATACGTCGATATCTACAATATCTCTGTGAGGCCTCCGCTGGTTTTGAAGTGTGGGCGTGGATAACACCCTGTCTGAGACCCGCCATCGGTAGACAAAGCACTTGCGTCATACTCGTCCGCACGTCAGATACATTTTAAATTAAAAAGTAATTTTTGAAAGTAATTCACTACTTTTTTTCATAAAAGTAACGTAATTTCATTACTTTCTTGGAAAAGTAACGAAATAGTAATTTAGTTACATTTTTACTGAAGTAATGAGTAATGTAATTTCATTACTTTTCAAAAGTAACTTACCCAGGTCTGCCATTTAATAACGTTGATAAGTAATTAACATATTGTATTTTATCCTTTGAATTTATTTAAAATTCTAGGTACATAAATGATGTATTTTATCAGTTTCAGTCAGATTTGAGCTAAAACCCATTTTAATTGGGATATTTTCTCTTGTAGGCCTAACTAAGTAAACGATAAGTTGCGTAAAACGCGCAACATTGTTCGTAAGTGCAACAAATAATCAACATATTTTTTTTATCTTAAAAGTCCATACAGATTTGGAATGTACAAACCCCCAGCTTTCAAATGGTACCAAATTTGACCTATTTGTGATAATTTGAAAAAATGTTATGTAGGTTGACATTTCCATGGAATTTGCCCTTATATTTCTTCAGATATGGCTAAATCTTGGTAATTTTGTACAGTTTTAATATTCAACCTTTTTGTGATTGTGTGGGAATGGGGAATGGTGAGCAGAATAGAAGTCATCTGTTTAGGCATAGTACATGCAGATCTGGCATGGGAGCGCAACACAATGCCTGATGGCTTGAAGATGGAGGAAACAGGGGCATGTCTACTGGTTTGGTTGACTAGATCTAGATTGATGGCATAATAGGCCACATGTGGGCATTTGAGAAGATCTCCCTTTCAACCTTAACTGTGGGCATTTATAGGGACCTGGGCAAACCTGGGATTTGACTTTCGAGCCAAACTCGAACTTTTGAACCAAAATTTTTGTAAGGTATGCGGGAATTTATTCTGCTTGCCCGGCTAGGAAATTCCCAAAAACTACCTAGTAATTATACTAGCTCATTAGTTCGCACAAGATAAATTAGAATTAAAATTAACAAATGAACCTCACACTAAACTAGCACAAAGATCAGATCAGATCACAAGAAATCACAAAAGATCACAAAAAAAACTCTACTCCAGCTCCTACCTTAAATTGTCCCGTGGGTGGGAGTTGTCCCTTGGCGCCTCAGCGTCTGCGCGCGCCGGCAACAATGCCTATAGCTTAGGTATGAGTGAATGGGATTGTTGGGAATGCCAAACTACCAAAGATACTGCATATGTAAGTTGAACAATGCCTGGTTCACTATTGAACATTGTAAATGATGATACAAATAGGTACATTCCTACCTACCTACGAGCTCGTTATTCCTATCTGTTGCGATTAAAACTAGACAGACATTTATGACATGTTATGATAATTCCTTAAATACAAAAAATCAACTGATAATTATAAAGAAAACTGTCTTATGACAGGTACTTATCCTTCTGCCGTTGTATGTGATAATCCGTTTATTGTTGTTGATTTTACGATGAGATGATGTAATTAGATGATTTTTTTAGACGCACAATTCACTATTGAAATCACTATCTTGATGCACAAGGGATATATTGCTGTCTTGATGCGGTACGAAGTGATATGGGAGGGCTTTGGTGTATGCAGGTAGCCAGGTACTACTGGCTAGCGTCGATCCTGGGCTGTCAGTACCCCCCTCTGCTCACACGATTGGTCCCCCTTTAGACGAGTATCTCGCAGTTCAATTTATAATTCACATTAAATGGCTTTTATTTGCCTATTTAATGTGTAGATGACGTTGAAGAATTTATTGTTCTTTTATTTTACGGTTTTTATAAACGATGATGATTTTGTTGCTGTCCGTGGACGCGTGTTGGTTAAGATAACGATACAATTATTGTACTGCACTCTACTGTTGTGACAGTAACGTTTGGTTTGATTGCCGTTGGCAATAAACGTTAAAAAAAGTAAATAACAATTAATTTATTTTCACCGTACATGAAACAGATGTAACAGTGACACTTTGATAACTATTTGCGATAAAAACTGATACAATTTTACTTTTCACCGTACATGAAACTGATGTAGCAGTGACACTTTCACGAATTATTAACCTTAAAAAACTGACACAATTTGCATTAAATCCTCTCTTAAACTCTCTCACACTAATCACCAGACCTTCCGTAAATACCGGTTCGGTAACTACTCCGAATGTAGCCCCTATAAAATGTTACCAACGCGACCGCATGCTCCGCAAGATGGCACTCGCCAGAGCCTCCATGTTCGACTTATACGACCCTCGGGTCCAACACACCGAATACGTCCACCCAAGGACTCCACACAACCACCACTGACTTGAGATGGCCTCGCCTCCTACGAAAATCCAACCATGGTCTCTCATGAACACAGTCATCGCCCCTCAGGTTCCACGGAACTGGCCAATTAAATACTCTCTCCTACTCAACTTGAGATCCCTCAAACCCATAAGAAAAATGCGTGGACTTATGCCCTTTTGTGTAGAATCAAGTTAACTCGACCCTTATTATAGGTCTAAAAACTAGCTCCAACCTGCGTCGCATTGCAATACCACGAAGTGAGATTAAATCAGCAAAATAGGCCAACACTGCGCTTGACTGAACTAATCTCCTGACTGAACGTCTCCAAGCCTGCTAGCTACACGGCAAGTCCTTTATCTAGACTCAGACAACTGTCTCCAGCGAGCATCTCGCCTTTTCACTCGTTTCTATGAAAACAATTATTTATGGTGAACTACGTGCTTGGTCGACTGTTTCCCAGCAAAAATAAGCTTCGATCTGGCTTTTAAAACCTTGAACCTGGCCTTCGATGCATCTAAAAAATCTCCAGTTGTGAAGATGTTCCTAACTAAATCAATATTAATTAGAATTAATATTGGTTACAAAGTGAAATGATACTTTAATTAAATTAATGAAATTAGACGGCAGTGGAATATTAATTACCAATTATAATTAAAGTTGACATGCAAATATTATTATGCAAATCTAGAAAAATGAGTTGATATGCAAATTCCATATTGAAAAATGTATCTTCAAAGGTTGAAGTGCCTACACCCCTTGGCCTTGACATTTTTTTAACTTTGAACTCCAGCTGAACTTATACAAATCCATTATTATACTGTAACAAATAGACATACAAACATGGGAACAAGGAAAAATGGCTACAACTGCAAATGTTATAGTAAATAAATTAGTTACTGTAGCCTACCCTTTATTTTGGTATTATTGGATGAGCGTAGCGAGCGAAGCGAAGATTCCATTTAACTACACTGGAGAGAAAAAATCCGAAATGTTTTTTTTTTTTCTCTTTTTTTTCTGTATGTATTTTTGTGTGTCTGTTAACACGGTTCCGGCTAAACCGATACTCCAATTGCGATGAAATTTTATGGAGGCCTTCAAAATCTCTGAACTTAGAACTGCCACGTTTTTTAGCGCAATCGAAAAGTTATTTCTCGTAAAAATCGCAATTTTACGATTTTTTTATTGATTTTTTAAAAATTTCTTCGACTTATTACACCTACATGCTTTATTTGATTGTAATAATTTTTTCACACAACCTTTATTTTATGAATTAATATATTCTAGTGAAATCTGAGCGTAATCAAGAAATTATTTCTCATGAAAATTGCAATTTTACGATTTTTTTTCGATTTGTTAAATTTCTTCGACGAATAACACCTACGTGCTTTATTCGATTGTAATGATTTTTTCACAGAACCTTAATTTTATGAATTAACATATTCGTGTGAAATTTGAGCGCAATTGAAAAATCATTTCTCATGATAGTCGCCATTTTACGATTTTTTTTTTCAATTTTAAACATTTCTTCGACTTTACACATGCACATGCAACACATGCAACACCTACATGCTTTATCCGATTGTCATGATTTTTTCATAGAACTTTAATTTTATGAATTAATATATTCGTGTGAAATTTGAGCGTAGTCAAAAAATTATTTGTATAAAAAATCGCAATTTTACGCTTTTTTCGTTTTAAAAAATTACGCTCATCCATCAACGCGGCGGGACTTAAATGTTTTCCTAGTTTAAATAAATGCCATATTATTGCATTCTGTTTGCTGTCATAGACAGTCCTACTTGTATCAGTATGTGTAGTATCAGGATCGTCTTCGTCACACACACTGCTGTCCATGACTGATATTTAAGTTATTATGAAATTGAGCGATGTAAACTATGTGCTGTTGATGCAACACCAGCAGAGGAGTTTAAATGGAACAATAGATTTAAAATCAGGATTTGGAATAGACCAACTGATATAATTTTATGCAAGTTTATTTGTAAATATCTACAATAGGTATTGTAGGGATCATGGTATGAACTAGGCCTATAAAGTTTAAATTTGTAGTATTTCCTGCATCGAAAACATATGCACTTTTAGCCTAGGAATGGCTGAAGCTTGTGCGGTAAGGAGACACAGAACCTACACTATCTTTTCAGTTGTGAAGGACTAAGGCTGAACTCGACGCGGTGCCAGGTATCGTGACGCATGTACAAAGAGAATCTGTCATGAGCATATTTTGATTTTATTTGTCTTTGTTTTGTTTACAGAGTACAAGTACCCAATACGGTCTGGTTGTGTATCAGGCTGCTGACTGTTTACCTCAACCCAGCAGTGATTGTTTTGGGCCTTATTCTTCCCCACAGCGCCTCATTTCCGCTCTTGATAAACTCGAGTAAGTTTTTCTTGTAATCCAAGCCACTTGCCTAGTTAAAATGGGAGGGGGAGGGATGTGGTTTTCCCGTAGCTATATTTTATCTTTTTACTTGAGATGTACCCTACAAGGTTACCCAATGTAATATTGATTACTAAACAATAAACATTAGTCCATTTCAGATGTTAAAAAACCTTTGTCTGAACCGGGTTTTTAATCCGGTACATTGTGTTGGAAGTAGGTATGGACAAATTCAACTAGGCCTACGTTTAGTAACCTAAACATTTAACCTGGTATAAAATTCTCCCTTATGCATTTAAGTGTTTTCTTTTATTTCGGTGAACAAAGGCTTCAATTTCCATTTAGTACCCCATCACTATCACTTACTAGTTACTTTACTACGTATCCCACATTATTAGTAGAAAGCCTCAGACCTTTTTTTTAAACTGTCACAATTTGTATTAGATGATCAGTGTTTTGAATGAGAAAATTTCGTAGCTCTATCTATAGTAGGACTATCTTCATGAATTACAGACTGGTTGGCGGAAAAGGAGAGTCACATGCAAATATTGCCGAGGGCTTAGCCACAGCCTTGCAGTGTTTTGAGGACTTGCAGCAACGCAGAGAACCCAGTGTCTTGCCACAAAAGCATTGTATTCTAGTATGCAACTCTCCACCGTACCTGTTACCCGTCATGGAGACCCAAGCATTCGCTGGGCTCGCCGTTGAGCAGCTGGCTGCACTACTCCTAGAGGTGAGTTCTGGCGAGGATCATTCAGTTGCTTTTGCAAAGTTTTTACTTTCTATTGTACCAATCTACAGGCCAATAAAACTTTACTTTAATTTAATGTACTTTATTAATTCAGTGACTTTTCATCTTGAGTCTTGACACAGTTAAAGGTTGTCAAACATACATATGGCTCCTCAATTATTACCACTTCAATCTAGAAAAGTAGGCCTACACAAATGCCTGTACAAAAATTAGCTGCACTTACTAACCAATCTGCAGTCAACGTAAAACCAAAACTTATACAAGTAGGCACTAAACAAGAGCAAAAGTAGGCTCCCTTTCCTAATACCATGATGCAAGAAATAACTTTTATGTGTAACTATTGTACGTCAGTAGGGATGGGCAAACGTTCGAAATTCCGAACTCGAACCGAACTTTTTTGAAGTTTGGTTCGGTTCGAGTTCGAAATTTGAAGTTCGAGTTCGTGATTTATCAAAATTACGAACTTGCTCCGAACTTTTAAACTTGCCGCTGTCGCGCGCGAGAGAATCCTCCAATGGTGAGGCAGTATTATTCATTCGACTATCGATTTCCTGCGATATTTTCGATAATTGAAATGGAAGCAGCTCTCCACCAATTGCGTGCCTTCTAATCAGAGGCGTGCAGACTATGGTTCCGCGGCGCGAGCCGCGCCGGTGCCAAAGCCAAGGGGTGTACCCACCCCCTGGCTTTGGGTGACCCACCCCCACTCACCTCTAAAAAATATAACATGTTCAGGTAATACAAGATAAATTGTTATTAGTTATAACTTCACTTGGTTTGCAAGCTGGATGTAATGGTGTATAGTTGTCAGTGTTGGGTAGGAACGGAACTAAACAGTTCCAGTTCCTAGGAAATAGTTCCTTTTTAAGGAACTAAGGGAGGAACTAGTTCCTTTTTCCAGACAGGAACTAAGGGAGGAACTAGTTCCAATTTTCCAGGAACTGTAACCTATTTTCATAAGTTCCTTTTTTATAACTTGACTGTACAAAGTTAAGGAATGAAAGAGTCAAATCATAGTTTACTTACAAAATGAAGGGATTGTAAAATACTCCATTTCCAGGAAATCTAAAATTCGACTCTATTGTTCTAAATTCTTGTCATACCCCCATCCCTATTCCTACACTCAGTGGTCAACCCCCATCCCCCATGGGTTTCTCACCATTATTAGTCGCATTGCCAGCTAAATTTCACCCTTGAGTTTTGAATGATCTTTTGGGTTGTTGCGTTGTGTCGTGTTCACCACCCTTGTTGGTTGCGAAACGTGGAGCAGTGCATCATCAACCCAAAGATCATTCAAAATTTATTCACAAGTCGTGAAAGCCTACATACTCATCCATATATTTAATTCCTCCAAATTTCAAACAGAGTTTATGCATTCTTTGCAAATATTTGGTTTTAAGTAGAAATTTGGATACCTACATTGACCCTCTCGAGAAGATCTAAAGAAAAATGGTTATTTATAAAAAAGGAACTTTTTAGGAACTTAGTTCCATTTGGAAAGGAACTTAGGAACGCCCTAGTTCCTTTTATTTTAGAGGAACTTGGAACTGGAAAGAGTTCCTTTTTCTTATGAGGAACTTGTAACTGTAACAAGTTCCATTTTTTAAGGAACTTACCCAACTCTGATAGTTGTATAGCAATATCTTGGTAGTTATGTTTATAAAATATCGCTCACTTATCGTTTGGAGAGGCTCGGCCGATCGTAAGTGTACGCGACCAAGAATTGCGTTCAATTACATTCTGTGTTCTAATTACCTTATGATCAAACAGACCATATTTCGAAATTGTATATCCACATAATGATTTTCTCAGTATATTTTAAACATATCCACAAATTGAAAATGATAATTGGTAAATTTCGTATTAAAATTGAAATAAATAAAAAATATAGCATATATAGCAAATCCTTGGAAAGTTTCCTATAAAATATTGCAAATTTGCAATTAGTAATTTAGTGCCCTCCGTGTCTCAGATCGCACTACAAGCTATCTTAAGGGAAAAAAGGACCCAAAAATTTTTCGCCTCCGGCGGCTGGGGCTTCGCCCCAGACCCCGTGTGGCCAGCGGAAAGACATTCACGAGGGTGGGTGTACCCACCAGTATGATCGCGCTCGCGCCGGTCCCTATCAAACCTCTGCACGCCACTGCTTCTAATGTTCGACTAATCGATTCGCAGCAATAATTCGATACATCATGAATGTATCCACCAATGAGAAAGCTGCTAATATAAGACGCCAAGACGAGACGCTGTGACATTTACGACGATATTTACGATGTTTTATAGAGCAAAAAGTATTATTTGGAATCACTGAACAATGATTAAAGACCGATTAACCACGTTTATATGCAATTATGTTAACAAATTCATTTCTCGCAGGCAAGTTTTAACCACATTTGCGTCAGCTTACACTCCTTAATACGATGTCGATAAGCTACATAACCTCAAAATAGATCGTCATTTTACGTTTGTTATTCAAAGTTAGATAACAATAACATGCCCATGCTCTAGGCCTAATAAAATTTAATAGTTGCGGTATTTAGACGAGAACTGGCCGCGATTTCACAACAATCTTTGTTAGGTTAGGTTTATGGACTAGGCCTAGACCTAGGCTAGGTAGGGCCTACATAGGGAATATTTTTGGCTTAGGGGCTAAGGTTAGGCTAGGGCTAGTCCAAGTAAGGAAAAGCCTAGAATATAGAAGATAATAGGAGACTAAACATGTTTTATAAGCTCTTATCTAGACCAAGACAAGGGTGCTGTGCCAAAAGGGCTAGGCTAGACAATCCTGTTGATGAAATAGATCTCGATAGTAGGGAGATATAGCCTTAGCCTAGACATTTAAGTATGCCCAATTGAAATTCCTACCTCCCTGTTTTTGGTTTTAAGCAGAATTTTTTAAGTTCGGTTCGAGTTCAAAGTTCGAAACTTTTTTTTACAGGAGTTCGGTTCGAAACTTAAAAAACCAAGGTTCGCCCATCCCTATACGTCAGCTTTTCTTGTTTGTGGCAAATGAGAAATAACTTACCTACCGTATTTACTCGCTTATAGGCCGCCCTCGAGTAAAGGCCGCACCCTTATTTTGACCACTCAGATTTTAAATATTTGGATATAAATACTATCGATAAATGGCTTCACATAATGGCCGCACCCCACTTTTTGAACTTGACAATTTCAAATATACCCGAGGCCTATACTCGCATAAATACAGTAGAACCGTTTAGGAAAACTTGTGTTCTTGTTAGGAAATGAAAAGTGAATATTCCAAGTGTAATGTTGTGTAATATTGTGTGAGCTTGTAGTACGTAGTATTTTTGTTTCAACCACTCTGTTTTTATTGTAGCGAGGAATACACTTGTCCATTGTGTCACCACGAAAAATACCAGCTCTCTTTAAGTTGTTTGAGAAGGCAGGAGGAGATTTAGCTAGTTCACAAACCAAAAACTATGCTAAGGATCCAAGACATCTTGTCCTGCTCAAGGGTTACAGGTGAGATTAGATTATAGACTTGGGTTTTACTAATGGTTCTACTTGCTAGTAGCTTGCTATAAATAGGGTGTAATGTAAATTGTGAATGTCATAAAGAGATAAGCTGCCAACAGCTTACCTTAAATAAAGTAGGCGCATTGCGAAAGACAACATAAACAGTAAACACACACATAAAGTACATAATTAAAATGTTTTAGGTCCATGTGACCTTCCTCAGTGAGTGGAGAGAGAGACAGATGATTTTCAGATTTGCCAGGGCCATCTCTACATTACACGTACAGCATTATGGTGGATAGGAATTCACATGCTGGAGTCGTGTGGTTGACTGTGTGGAAGACGCACACTTACAAACATATTATGGAAGCCTGCGTGTCGAAACCCCTTTCTATCGTAATTCGTAATGCTTTGAAGTAGGGATGTGCGGGTACCCGAAAAACGGGTAATTTTCGGGTAGGTAAAATTACCCGACCTCGGGTCGGGCCGTCAATTCCTACCCGAAAAAGTCGGGTCGGGTAGAAATAATAAAGAAACACGCCAATCTGCTCCTTTTAAACCTCCCGCTCACACGCCAAACGAACAGCTGACGTCGGAGCGGACCAATCGCTACGACGTGGGCGCGGCTATGCTATGATGCTGTGTCCTTGGCTCTTCCGGCGCTGTCGGCGCTGGAGTAATAGGCCCTACTGACCGTCATTACTTGTCTTCTGGTTATTCAACGCTAATAACGGCATAAAGCAAGTTGAATATTACGTACGTAGGCGAACATCGTCTAATGCCTAGGCGGCAGGCCTAGAACAAAGTTGCAATTCATCTAGAAGTCCGATCTAGTGCGCATCGTTGCGCGCAGCAGAGCGTTGGGCGGAGTCAGACCGAAAGGCTGGTGCAAACGATCGATTTCGTCAGATGCATGGCTGGTGCAAACGCGCGATTTCATCAGATGCATGGCTGGTACAAACGCATGATTTCGTCGGCCGGAAGAGAAAAATACGCGATCGCATCGGTTTTTCTTGGGGTTTTCGTATCGGAAATATTAGAAAACGATCGTTACGATATTATTTCCGAGAATAACGAACGATTGATGCAGGAAAACGATAATAGCGGGGTTTCACTGTAGGCCTGTAGGCCTAGGCCTACTCAAGCAAAAGTTCATAAGACGCCGATTTGGAAGTACTTCGTGTCAACACAGCCCAGAGTGGCTACCTGCAACCAATGCAAAACTGTTTTGTAGTTTTTTTTTTTTTTTAATGAATTCACAAATAAAAAAAATTCACTACCCGAGCCCGACCCGAGCCCGAGGGTACTTCAATTACCCGAGCCCGAGGGTACTTTCAATTACCCGACCCGAGTTCAAAAACCACTACCCGCACATCCCTACTTTGAAGGTGGCATCGGTGATTTTTAATCTATAAACTGACTTTGATTGGGTTTTATGGAAGGCCAAATTGCTAGGCCTGTGCGAATCCATGAAATTCGAATCCCAAATCCAAATCTAACTTGGATTCGGATCCGAGTCAATTTAAGCAGATTCAAGTTTTCTAAGTATTCAAAAATTTTAATTTCCCTCTGTATTTCCTTGATTTTTAAGTAGCTGTGATGTCTCATCTACCAACTGCGCATCAGGAAGTCAGTGGCTTTTTCGCCATGTTAGGTACGGTACCCAAATACATCGCGATTTTTAGGCCTACATAGACCAAATCTTCAGAGCTGCAAAATGTGAAACATCAAATTTACTGAAGGCATTTATAAACATTCAAGCTGTTTTAACTAGGTAATTATTTTACTAAGGCCTAGGCCTAGTTGTTCGAAATACAATGAGCAAACATGATACCATTGATTTACAAGGCGGATGGATATGCATCTCTTGGTTAATTCGTGTAGGCCCTACTGCAAAACTAGCCCCGAAAAACAAAACCTCTTCTCAAACATTGTCGCCATTTTTGCCTGTTTACACTAATGTTTACCTTTTGATGGGCTCAAATGGCCGCCAATAAGTTTTGTGGATTTCATGGAATTCCCAGCGTTTCAAAACTGGTTTTCCGCACGCGATCTATTTGACAGTAGGCCCCTACCACTCTCCACCCCTGCCACCCGCCGCAGCGATCAAGGATCAGCTCTCTCTCTCTCATCACTGCTCACTCGCTCGTGGGAGGGGCATCGAGAAGCCCGTCGTAGATGGCGACCAATCCGCCGACCAGCATTGACATGGTGCACCATTAAAATTGACGCAAATGCGAGTGAATTAAGTTTTATGCCAATATATCATAATATGATTACAAAGTGACCATATCGGCCCTTTGTTTTTGGACACGATAATCATGATATTATTCGTATTTTGGCGTGATTATCGATATGAATTTTTATATTGTTTGACATCCCTAATTATTACTGTGTAGTGTAAACTATCACATTTTCTTGACAATAGCTACATACCTTTGTGTTTGTGTAGCCTGAAGGAGCGACCATTGAGCCCACCAGTGAGTACAATGAGTCAGCACCTTCCCATTCCATCGTTGCCAAGCCCATCGTTGCCTAGCATTGGCAGTCCAATGGGGCCTGGTGGGACTGGAGGGGCGCCACAGCCTCCTCAAGCTGCAGCGGGCAACAACACTCCAGCCGCGTTTAGACCAAACCAGCCGAATCCAGTAAGTTCACTTTCATTTCATCTGGAATAAATCTCCTACTATAAGGCTCAGCACTTATTCTAGGTCAACATTGTTCCCGATCTTGATGTAGCCTAAATCATTTTACCATCCCGGCAACAATTAGAAGGGTGGCTTTTCTCTTGTTGTCAAGGCTGGTTTAAATCGGGCACACTAGATCTGTAGAGTGAGTAGTAGTGTGAGTTCTCTAGATAGAACCTATCTCTGAGAGTGTTGGACGTTGTCATGCTGACAATGTGTTACGGCAAAAGTATAACAGCACAGAAGACTATATGCCGGCCGTCTAGGGCTGTGCAAATGAGTGAAAATGAAAATCCGAAATCACAAAATTTTAACTTTCAAAAATAGGCCTAAGCAAGTGAAAAAAATAAAAGGGTTACTACTGTCTGTAGCATCACTCACTTGAGCTCAACATCAACAAAACTAGCATTAGTTAATGACAAATCATTTACTGCCGACGCTGTGCGCTGACGAGTGAAAGACTCACCGGCGGCGGCGGTAATAGAGCGGAATTTTGGGACAAAAAACAGTCAAATGAGAACCCGACGGCTCATTTCATTACCCAGGTTATTATCAACGGGCAGGTATCCGAGTACCCGTATACCTACCTGTTCACAACCCTAAAATTTTAAATTTTTTGTAGGATGCCCGCTGTAGGGTATCACATCAGATTTAACCGGTGTGACCCTCTTTGTCAATTGTGGTCATATTGTTCTTGTGTGATACACTATGTGATTGTGGCACGTGAATAATAAACTTTAAATTGCGATTTAATTAATGCTTAATTATATTAATTATTAATTAATCAATAAGTTACCGGAATTTTGTTCCGGGACTAACAATTTTGTATTTATTGACGTCATTTTAGTATAGTGTGAAAATGTCTTGGCAATCTAGCGAGTTCTACGTACCTATAAATAATTATTAAAGAGTGCTACAATTGACGACTCGAAATGGGCGGAGCTTAAAACGATCGATATGGTCACGTGACTAGTATTGGGTATAAATCCTCATTTCGCAAGTTGGCGCCTGCTGAACGGCGCATCACTTATCACGCTCTAACTTTTATTCTATTCATTATATTATATTATTCATTAGACAATACTTAAATGAATAATATTTAGCAAACATATCATTCCTTGTAATAGCGATTATTTAGATTTTTTTAACAAAGTCGTTAGCTAGTTATAACAATGTACGCATCACACAAGTGAAAATTATCAATGACTTAAGTTTTCTCATTAACTGATTTGACAAAAAACTACTGATCGGATTTCGACAAGAATTCTTTGTAAAAATGCATCAGACTGTTTAGACAAGAAATATAATAACTTTCTAGATAGAAAGTGCACTGAACGAAAATTTATAGCATAGAGTAATATGCAGCGTGCACTTTTTCACGGCTCATCCGCACGTCAAGAGTGCGTATTTTAGATAAAAACACATACCCTGCATATTACTCTATGCTGCAAAGTTTCGTTCAGTGCACTTTCTATCTAGAAAGTTAGTTTATTTCTTGTCTAAACAGTCTGATGCATATTTTTAAAGAGGTCTTGTCGAAATCCAATCAGTAGTTTTTTGTCAAATAAATTGTTGAGAAAACTTGAGTCATTGATAATTTTCACACGTATTATGCGTACGTTATAACAAGCTAACGACTGTGTCAAAAAAATCGAAATAATCGCTATTAAAAAGAATGATATATTTGCTAAATAGTATTCATTTAAATATTGTCCAAATAATGAATAGAATAAAAGTTAGAGCGTGATAAGTGTTGCGCCGTGAAGCAGGCGTCAACTTGCGAAATGAGGATTTATACCAACTAATTCCGCCATGTTGCCTCGTGACGTCAGGAGGCGGATACATTTCAAGTCGTCAATTGTAATATATTGTAATAATGTATAAATACTAGGGTTGCCGTCGATAATCGAAATATCGATCGATTATCGATATCAGTAATATGATATGATAATCGATTCAAGTATTTTGATATGATATGATATGATTATCGATTTAAATAGTGACATCGATGTTTTCGCGGTTTACCATGCTTAAAAATGCCGCGCTGTCGTATCAACGCGCCGATTGGTTGTCGGAGTAGCCAATCGCTGCTCAAGTATAATGCCACGCCCACCGCCGCCAGTGCGCATGCGCTCGCAGCGCGATACAAGGCGATACGAAAACATCGCCCGGCCCGATTGCGATTTGCGATGTATTCAGTACGGCTCGACGTGTTGTGGCGTGAACTTCTCTAGCGTCAGTCTGCCCAATTATATTGAATTCGTGATGTTTCTTCCGTCCCAAACCCAAAGAAGATATTTGCCATTACTTCTGACGCTGCCTAACAAGATGAGTCAAGTGTGGCAGTTTTTTATTATTCAAAGAACGACGACGAGGAGGTTGGGAGGAGATAAGGCTGTGAGCTCGAATGTCGATGAGATCTCGCCACTATCTCTCGCTCGCTAGATGCGCGTACTGTTGGAACACGTAAACAGTGACACCCGATGCAAGTCAAGACGTATTAAAATATAGGCTGTGTAATTGAAATTCAGCCCTCAATTTTATTTTAAACATTCTAATCCTTAATGATCTCTTGTATTAGTGTTACAATTTTGCGTTTTTTCTGCTTCCTAGGCTCAATTTGGAATTTGATATGATAATCGATTTGGGTCTATGATATCGATATATTTCGATATGATAATCGATTCGATGCCTCCGATTATCGATCACGATTTTCACATCGAACGGCAACCCTAATAAATACTGTATAATTAAAACTAGGGGTGGACCGATACCATAATTTGCCGATACCGATACCGTTTATTTGTTTACCGATACCGATACCACTTTATGCAGTAGGCCCCATTTGACTAGGCCTACTTTCTAAAAAGTAAAAACTACAACAAACAAACAATAAAGAATAAAAAAAATTAACACAAATTAAAATGTTATCACTTTCCTGTTTTATTTAGAACTAGGCATAGGCCCTACACTTTGCCTACATGCGTAGGGTCTACACCACCCACACAACTTACAAAAGTAAAACAAAGGAATAAGGAACTAGGCCTAGGCCTAGCCCTAATGAAGATCAATAGCATGATGCATTATTTAATTAAATTATTTGATTTTAGTCCTAGATGTAGGGTCTAGGCCTAGTCCCAGGGCCTTAGTCCTGACTGTAGGGATGGGATTTGACCGGTCAAATTCAAATTTGGTCAATTGACGGTCAATTGACGGTCAAATGTAAAAAATCATAAATTTTATTTTTATTCAATAATTAGTATATTTATTTTTAAATGTTGTGACAAAAGCTTTTTATTTAAAAGCTTGTTAAATGCATATTAAGTAGCATATCATCATCGTCATCATCATCGTCGATGCTGTCATCAGTCCCTTTCTCCGATTCAGCTTCAGCTTACCCAGAAGCTATTATATTCTATTTGTCTATTATAATTCATAATATAACTTCATAAAAAATAATAATTAAAATAAAATATTACCTAATTAAAACATTTTTAATTGAAAAAGAAAAAAAAGAAATGTTATCGTTTACATAACAATTCAAATTCAAATATAAAAATTAAATAATTTTAAGTTTTAAATGCAATATACACATGTTATCTTTAAGTCAATTGACTGGTCAATTGACCAAAAGTATTTGACCAGTCATTTGACCGGTCAATTGACCAGTCAATTGACCGGTCAATTGACATTGTGCAACCCTAGTCCTGAGGCTAACTTAAGTTTTAATCTAGGCCTAGGCCTAGCCCCTACCCTAGGTCCACAACTTCACAATATAATTAAATAAATCTCTATGAAGGCAAGCCTAGAATTTGTGTAGGCTATTTTACGTAATGCACAGGGCTAGGGCCTAGGCCCTACCTGTAAATCCAGAAGAAGCAGAAGTTGAAGGCTGAGGGCTTAGAAAACGCCTTGGCGTTTGTAGTTGGCCTATCCCAAGTGAATCTAGAGGCAAACAATCGTCTTCCCTTTCATTCTCGTTATCCGAGTCTGGTATAGCCGTACGTGATTTTTTTCTAGGCGTAGCTGGGCCAACCTCGTCAGATGGGCAAGGCGTGGGCCCTATGCTTTTGCATATTGCTAGTGGTGAAGCTCTTGGCGTTGTTACCGCCTCGCGAGACGTATTGCTTGCACAACATACAAAGAGCACGTTGCGGGTTGCTTGCATTTTCTTTTAAGTACTTCCAAACTTCACTCCGCTTTGTTACCGACATTTTAAACTCTTTAATTTCTCGTTACGAATTCATCAAAAGTAAAACAAACAACAGTCACAAACACGTCATCCGTCATACGATGATGCGAGCGCGGAAACAGCGACTTTGATAGATCGAACTCGAAGTCGAAGGTGCAAGTCGATAGAATAGCAACGCACTCTATCGGAGACTCGGCGCACCGCGCTCGCGGCAAGTAGCTCAATCTAACGGTAGACTTCAACACTACGTACGTAAATTGACGAGATAGTATCAGATTTGGTATCGGCAAAATGTTCCGATACCGATTCTACCAATACCACAGGTATCGACCGATTCTCAATATCGGTATCGGTATCGGTCCACCCTCTAATTAAAACTATTGCATTTGCGGTAAAACTGCTAATGACATTTTTTGTAGAGCATTAAAAACCCATTTAAACAAAACCTGTTTTGTTCGAATCCAATGATTACTTAACTTGAGTTACAGCAATTTTAAGAATTATTTTGGTGGCCATCTTGAGGACGCCATGACAGGTGACTTATTTGCTACCAAGCGTGTCCCACGTGAAAATAACATTCTAAAATATATCTTTTACCAGATCCTAAATTTTGGTGTTGGTTTCCGGCGTTGAAATATTTTTATAGTTGATGCAGCTTGTTCCACGGACTATTTGGCTATAGTGCCGATGCGCAGTCATTTTTTCATATCTCAGTCAATTTTCATCGCATGGTAAAAAATCAAAACGTGGCTTCCACAAGACAGCCACCTGCATATTGTTATGTCTTGATAATTTTTCGTGAACTCGGCCTAATTCAAGATTTACGGGATATTCTTGGAAGTATTTGAGTTAGGCACCGCACCAGCACTATTCGTGTTTGTGACTAATATAAAAGGTACCTAACAATATATGTTTTGGATATTTAACACAAAGCGTACATAGTCCTGATTAATTTGAAACAAAAATCACAGAGATATCTCTGTTGGTTCAGGTTTTACAAGCATTTTATGTGTCTGTGTGACTTATGCCCTTTGGCGCTATAGCGGAGGAAGCAAGCGTCTGTGCTTTTGGGAACTCTCTGTGTGTGTTAAGAATGATGCATAGTAGTGATGACATCGGGTAGTAAATATTGGAGTCGACTCCCCGATCCGCAATTTAAAAAAAAAAAATGAATTTTTTTTATGCAAAAGTTATTTTTAGCCCACTACTCTAGTTAAATAAATAATAAATAAATTGTATGAGTCTACCCACTCAGTTATATAACTGATTTTCAGTGGGGTTGCACAACACTGTCCGGCCATTCCCCCCCCCACCCGCTACGTATCACTAGCTTGCTTGTCTCTTGGCCCGGCCAAGACTCTCGCTGATTTGTTATGTTTACGTTTTGAGATAAGATAACGACTAACGAGACAAGTGCAATCTCATACAATTTATCATAAAAAAAATAAAAAAATTTTTTTTTTTTTACCCGACTCCTTGAAAATGGAGTCGACTCCAACAGGAGTCGGGTACCCGAGTACCCGATGTCATCCCTAATGCATAGGTACTATGTTCCAAAATTCAGCTTTAGGTCTGCAATGTTGATCTTTTGGCCTAAAATCTCTTATAATTCCTGGGCAAGTAGGCTGCATTGCGGATAGGACAATTGTGAAGGGATGTCCAAGGGCTATTTAAGAGGACTCAATCCCTTGCATTCGCATTAACGGCTAAAGAAAACCTTGAATAAACCTTCAGTCAGGATTGCCGGTCTCAGCGGGATTCGAAACCGAGACCTCCTGAATCAGAGTCGAGCGCTTGGTTCTCGACTCTGTTTTAATGTTTTTTGTTAATTAATTAGGTATATAATTATACCATATCGATGTCGCGGTAAAATGGAGCCTATTTTCGATATCGGAATTCGAAAACCCCGGCGTCATATTGGAAATATCACAATAATCAATATAATAGTTTTATCATTTTCAATGTTAAATGTCCCGCCGCAGTCTGCACTACGCATTTCTTCAATTAAACCGAACGCTCCTCCCACTTCTTCGCTACTATAGCCCGTAAGCGCCTTTTGTCAAAGTACCAAGTAGTACTATGCTTACGTAGACTGAAGAGCTACGCATACAATGCGTCATTTGCGCGTTGTCTTGAAGCGAAGCCAATGCGCGCTACATAAGAGACTTCAGTCGGGCTGCTCCCGCCCTATTGGCAACATCGGCGTTAGGCAGGTGAATTTTTTGCGTTGATCGTGATCGATACCCGCACATCTTCAAGCAATATTTATGATGAGGTATAAGAACATAGCTTTGTTCGCCTGTCCACCACTAGTGCTACACTGTTTTACACGTGCACTGAGCAGTGTACGGCGGAAGTACTTCTTTTTAAAGGAAACAGTATGTCAGTGTAGCACGAGTGTTGCCCACAAAAAAAACACACGCTACACTTTTAGTGTAGTTTCCTCCTACAGGACCAAAATAGCCAGTGTAATCTAGTGTAGCACTGGCAGCACTAGTGCTACACTGAAGGTACAGAAAAACGACCACATACTAACTACACTGACTTACACTGACACAAAAAAACAGCCATTCGTCTACACTGACTTACACTAGTGTAAAGTGTTGGACAGGCGAACAAAGCTCATGTTACAAGTAGATTCACTTGAAAATCATCATGAATTAATATCTCTTCAATATATCAAGCAGCAAAAATAAGACTAGCTATTACGATCACGTATGAAAAATCCCCATTTTCGCAGTCGAAAAAAAATCAATATTGCGATATTGATATTGTTGAGCATCACTACGCACAGATAAGAAGAAAGTTGAAGAGCATGTTATGGTGTGTTTCAGGGCATGGTGATGCAGAGGCCGTTCCCCCAACAACCTCCGGGCTACCACCCCAACATGCTGGGACCTGGACGCCCTCCCCAGCGGTGGCCCATGATGCCCCCTCATCAGCCTCAGTCGGTGCCTCGGGGCTTCTTGCCCCCTGGCAACACACAACCTGCACAGCAGGGAGCCCCTTCCGCCCTCATCACACAGCTGCAGCAACCACCTTCCACTGCAAACAACCAGTTTCCTCCAGGTAACAAAATAAACATGTACATTTATAGGTTAATGTGGAGGGGCTTCAAACCAACCCTGTTGATGCTGGCACCACCGACCAGCAAATCTCTCCTGTTCAAATTGGTATTAACACACAGCACTGTGCCAATGAGTTATTTATCACATGAGTTTCCATGTTTTATCCATGTTTACCCTCTCAACATGTTTGCAAACAAATTATTTTTGTATTTGGTGGCATCAATCCTTATCTTGAACAAAATACTTTTAACATAACTTATGTTTTAGGCAACACTGCTGTAGTAATGCCTCAGACAACTATGCGGTTATCAAACATGGTGAACCAGCAGCAACAACAACAACAGCAGCAGCAACAACAACAACAACAGCAACAACAACAACAGCAGCAACAACAGCAGCAACAACAGCAGCAGCCTGTGCAGATGCCTTCACAGAACCAGCCAGGTCCGGGCGGAACTGTCGGTCAACCAGGACCTCAGCAGCCTCAGCAACCACAAGTAAACATTCATTGGATCTGCCTTAACTTTAAAGTGTAGGCCTAGAATCTATATGACTGTCCATTATGACAAAGTTTAAATTTATGATTTTTGCAAGGGATGATGATGTAATTTCTCGTGTGAAAAATGCCTAGTCGGCTAGTTAGATTGGAGAAGGGTTGACAGGCTGGGAAAGCAAAGAGAACATAAATCCCAGCCTGAAGGGCTGGGGGCGACAAAACTTTTCACCTGCTGATGACAACTGCAGCTAATTTAAAGTTGTTACCTTAATCCACAACGCGTTTCGTCCTTCTGGGACTCATCACTAAGCTCAAATACCATGCATTTTGGTCCCGAAAAGTCATCTCCAGAAGTAGGCTAGGGCCTAGGGTACCTGGCTTATATCTCGCACAATAACAATATTACGAGTATCAAATACAGCGCATTCTTGTCTTAAAATGTCCAGGGATTCTTCTGATATATTTTTAATCATGTGGGCAAAAGTTTTAGGAGTAGGGCCTAGACCTAGCCTAGCCAACCAACACCAACAATCAACATCACTTTCCGATGAAAAATCATAGCAAGATCGATCAAATTAAGCAGCAATGCCACTTTCTTAGCCAAACCTGAAGACAATAGGCCCTACATCAAAATCAACATTTATTTATTTAACATCTATCCTATTCAGTTATTAGACAAGTGAGCGAAGCGAATGAGGATTTTATAACGCTACTCGATCGGGCCTTGTCGTGATTAATTCTGTTTGTCTGTTTGTCCGGGCTCATACGGCCAAACGGCCAAATAGATCGAACTGAAATTTTAAACAGACATCCGCGACCAGGTAACTTAGAACTGCTAACAAAATGAGCGCAATCCATTTCGATTTAAACCCACAAGAAATAATAAATTGACTTACAAATCTTTCCTATAAACAAAAGTTTGTAGTATTTTGTTGGGTCCCTGGTCATTGCGGGATCTTAGGTAAACTTACAAAAAAGAATTAACGATAATTAAGTTACCGGTATATTCACATTAATTATTAATTTAGGGACCCTGAAAAATAGCAACTTAAGTCTTCATTTTGTTATAAAAAAATCTTTAATTTCAGTATAAAAACTCAAAATAAAGGACCCATTTCGCATAAAAAAATTCAATTATTTCAAAATATTTTTTTCAAATTTCGCGTATTTTCAAACTTCCCGCCGTTTTTCCCGCCGTTAAGTTTCAAATGTTGGTACTTCGTAGATCAAGAAACAAAGTTTCTATAGTTTGTATTTGTTATGTTGCCGACCCTGTGAGGTGTGACGTCTGACGTCACCAGCAGCAGCTCAACAGCTGATGTACTTGTGTGGCCTATTATTGTAGTGGCCTATTTTCTCGCGAGAATATAGTACATACTTGGAAAATGGGGAAAAAACTGCCGATTTCGACCAAATTTCGTGAAAAACAATAGAACTGGCTGTATTTTGCCTTTAAAAGTAAAACCAGTCTTATTTTGCTCCATTTCGCGATCGTTTTTTGACGATTTAAGGGTCCAAAGAGGTTAGCAATTTAGACCTAGGCCTACCCGAAAAAAACCCGATTTACATTTATAAAAGCCCGAATTTCGGGTTTGCTTCAAAACCCAAAATTACCCGAAATTTCGGGTACCCGCAGACCCCTAAATTACATAGATGCAGACACAACAATGAACTACATTTAAGTAAATATTTGAAGAAATAGTAATATAATATTACAACAACAATGCATTAAAAAACACAACAAATTTGATAACAAATAAAAAGGATATTAAATGCAATTAATTAATGAATCAAATATAAAAAAGTGGTTAAAAAAATGAAACAGGAAAAAAAAAGAAAAGGAAAGGGGGAAAAAAGAAAGAAAGAAAAAAATCATTAAAAAAGAAAAATGAAAAGAAAAAACTGATTTATCTGACGATCCCACTCAAACGAATATGAGATTGCCAAAAATCAGGAACAGCAAATCAGGGAGTAAGAACATTAATAATGGTTTTGCCCTAGGCCCCTAGGGCCCTAGCCTAGGCTTTTGAACCTCATTTAGTAGATCGATAAAATTGTGCGTCGCCTGACGAAAATCCACCAGCATCAACAATAAATAACAATTTCTTGCTATCTCAAAGTGTCCAGAAAAAATGCGTCAAGGCTGTGGAAAGTCTATTTATTGAAAATATATCGCTTGCGAGCAATTTTGACTTCTCGGTAACGACCACATTCGAGCCGAGACGTGACCTCGTGAGGAAGTCGGAAGACTTGCAGCGCTTTTTGTTGGCAAACTTTATAACTATAACGTGCCATTTACGTTGGCTCGATCGATCACTAAACTATAGGGCTGCCCAACGATAAAAAACATCATATCGATATCGTGAGAGGATATATCGATATTGTGATTCGATATCGAACTTTTCAAATCGAGTATTGATATCGTTTTTTTTTTTTTTTTTTTACGTGTTATTACGTTCTTTGAGGGCGTAACCAAGGCCCCACCGGCAATACAGACATGCCACTGTCCGTCCCATGAAGAACAATCACAACAATACTTGCGGCGGCCCTGCGGAGAGATAGAAGCTAACTGACTTCTCTGTCTCTACCTCTCTTTCCCTGACTCTGTCTGGACACTACTCTAGTGTAACAACTTGAGCTGCCTCTTATGCTTTGCTGATATGAATGAGATTACACAATTGTGTTCTTGTTATCTTATCTCATAAGATAAACAAAACAAAACAGCAAGAGTCTTGGCCCGAAGCCAAACTGACTTATCAATATGTAGTTGGTGGCGTGGGAGGGGGGGGGGGGGAGGAACAGCGCTGCAGAACCATAACTCACTGCCACACCAACCATTTCTTGATTTAAAAAAAAAAAAAAAAAAAAAAAAAAATTTTTTTTAATCAAACGATAGCCTATACATTTTTATATCGATATCGAATTTTTTTCTTCATATCGATATCGTATCAAATTATCGATAGGGAATCGATTTTGAGTACTAAACTACGCTATCGCAAATAGAGGAATCGATTTCGAGTCTCAAATACTCGACTCGAAATTTCTGCACAGCCCTATTTTTGGGGAGTGACCCTAAAAACCAAAGCGGACAGTCATTTTAACAAATTACAATATTAATGCTTGAAAGAGAAAAGAAAACTATTAGTCAACATGCAATATATGAACTACGTAGTAACATAATTTAAGTAGGGATGTGCGAGTACTCGAAAATTCGAGTCGAGTCGAGTAGTTGCAACTCGACTCGAGTGGTTCGAGTACTTTACGAAAATCGAGTTACAATTGAGCGTATTTTTAAAGATTTATCCAACAGGTAGCGCTTCCATCAAAATCGCGTAAGAATCGATTGTTAAGTCGACAGGTCGAATTTTGCTATGATGACGTCATGATGACGAGCTAGTAGCGACGCCATTTTCAATACTTGCTTTGCTTGTTTTTACGATTTTCACGCTGTTGTCACGGCGTCACTTCACAGTTTAATCGTCGTAATTGCATAAATGCATCATTTTTTTATAGTGATAGAACCAAGTGAACAACTTATCACGGAGAATATAGACAATGTTGACGGTCCAAGTCCAAGTGTAGGCCTAGCATCCCGCAAGCCTAGGCTCCCCTAGGCTAGGGCCTAAGGCCTAGGGCGACCTAACCAAGACGCGTATTTTTTAAACAGTTTTACGATCATAAGAAACCATTATTAATGTTGATTTTGATGTGTTGTCTTCAGGTTTGGCTATGAAAGTTGCATTGCCGCTTAATTTGATCGATCTTATTATGATTTTTCGTCGGGAAGTTGCTTGTTGGTTGGTTACAAGGCTAGATTAGGCCATAGATCTAGGCCTAGGCCCTACCCTACCCCTAAAACGTTTTCCCCACATGATTAAAAATACATCAGAAGAATCCCTGGACATTTATGACAAGAATGCGCTATATTTACTACTTGCAATGTTATTATTGTGCGAGATAAGCCAGGGAACCTAGGCCACTGAGCTCTGTGGCCTAGCTAGGCCCTAGGCCTAGGCCTAGGGCCTACTTCTGGAGATGGCTTTTCCAAAATGCCTCGTTTTTGGGCTTTCAGGTAGGGCCTAGGCCTAGGCCTAATGAGGTGATTTTTAAAACATTTTTGTTTACTTAATATTATTATGTTGATCTCAATCTCGATATTAGTTTGATCTCGCTCGAGTCTTGCTCGATCTCGAATTTTGCTCAATCTCGCTCGAAATTCAAGCAGGAATTCTCATTTCTGCTTGATCTTGCTCAAATTTTAAAATTGCTGCTTGCACAGCCCTAGCAATCAGTATTCTACATCACCTTTTCTCTTCTAGATATGCCTGAATATGTTCCGAAAAGAAAAGACGATTCCGAAATCGAGAATATCTTGGGCATGCATTATCAAATTTTTATGTCATGTCTGTGACTGTCATTTTGTTTGAAAATTACAGATGACTTAATTGCTGAAATCATTAAATGAGTACTATTTTATTTTACCTACAAACCCACTGATATTTACTAAGTAGCACCGAATGAAACTTGGCCTAGGCTATGCCAAATCGCTTTACTTACTGCGTACTGTTGTGTGGTACGTGCTAGAGGGACAGAGGTAGTTTTGTCCTTTTTTTTCTTTGCATACTAAAATAGTACCTTCATAATTATTTTAAAAGGTGATGTGGAGTTTCATTCAGCGCTATTTAGACCTGTTTTTCCGCTACTGGTCCATGTACAGTATTTTTTTTAAAAATCACTACTCGACTCGAGATCGTTGGTTTTTTACTACTCGAACTCGAACTCGACTCGACTTGAAAAAGTGCTACTCGCACACCCTAAATTTAATTTAATATAATTTATATTTAATGTAATTTAGGTAACAACTTTAAATTAGCTGCAGTTGTCATCAGCAGGTGAAAAGTTTTGTCGCCCCCAGCCCTTCAGGCTGGGATTTATGTTCTCTTTGCTTTCCCAACCTGTCAACCGTTCTCCAATCTAAGTAGCCGATAGGCATTTTTCACACTAGTACTTTAGTATTGTATTTTTCTCAGGGGGTGGTTCAGCAGGGAGGAGTAGCCCCTGTCAGAGAACGCCATACCATCTGGCAAGGCGTACTGGAGTGGATTGAGAAGGCAAAAAACCCCAATGATCTCCAAAAACTCACAAGACATGTGCCATGCCAAGTTTCAGCCAACCCCAAGGATGGAGAACCAGATTTGTAAGTTGATAATGATGTGATATTTCATTTTCCACATTTCTTACTACATAGTAGTCCTAGAGCAGGGTTGCCGGTATTACGGATTTTGCCTCTTTTATGGGGTTATGTAGGGTGCAAGACGGTCCACGTATTGATTAGTCTATTTACGGACATTTCCTTAATTTTATTTCCCGGATCTTATTCCACTAGAAATTACAACTTGTTAGGTACTTTTTTTGTGAAATTTGTTTTTCCTATAATTATTATTAGGTCTGCTTCTTTAAATTTTTCTTATTTCCACGGACTCTGATCCACAATCAAGGAAATATTATTAGAATAAGAATCCAGATCTAGCACGCAACCTGTACAATTAAATAAGTAGTACAGAGATGCTTAGTGCTTACTTATACACTCAAGTAATGAATGGAAATTTTGCAATTTAGATCACTTTTAATAAATGCTCTGCTATTACCTGTTCACTTAACCCCTTTCCTGAATGCACATATTTTATAGTAGGCCTGTAATACTTGTTTTTTATTTGTAGAAAAGCTGATTCCTGGCCACAAAAACTCATCATGCAGTTGATGCCTAAACAATTAATAGGAAATATTGGCGGAGCCTACCTTAAAAACTCAAAGTCTGTCCTTTTTCACCCTCAACCGTGCGAGGCATTGGAATCACTTACTCGAGTTATGAGCTCTGGTTTCGTAAGTATTCTACCAGGCCTACATAGTTAAGTAAACTTTAGTAACTGTACAGTGAAACCTTGATGCATCGTTTTTGAAAGGAGACAAGAAAAAAATGACATGCAGGAAAACAACGGGTGCAAGAAAACAAAAAAAGACTAAAATAAACTAGGGGTGTGCGAGTACCCGAAATTTCGAGTCGAGTCGGGTATTTGGGATTCGACTCGAACTCGAGTATTTGGGATTCGAAATCGAGTCTCAAAAAAAAAATTACGATTTTGGTGGAGGTGCCGGGTCGCGGCCCCGCGGGCGAGTGTAGAAACGTAAAAATCGTTATCTATTTTTGGCACTACTTTACCAACTCATTTACCAACAAATAATAAATAAATAAATAAATAAACTCTGATTAGTCATAATAGTAACCTCAGTCTTTTGATACAAATTTGTATTCTTCTTGGAAGTTTTGACCTTTTTTGGCACAAATAATAAAAATATGTCAATATAATGTTTGTATCAACATTTGCGGAAAATACTGTGTACGCCTACTTAAAACTCGGACTCGAATTGGACTCGAAATCGAGTAATTTTTAGGACTCTGACTCGGACTCGACTCGAATTCAAAAATCAGGAATCGCACACCCCTAAAAAAAAAACACTTTACTATCTGAAAAATATATATTCATGTTTAGGCCTATCAGAAAAACATTGAAAAATAAACACAGGTCCTGTCCCCGCTGGAGTAGGCCCTACCTCCCTACCATTTCAAAATCATTAACCTGTCCGTAATAATCCTTGCCCTTTAAATTGTAATCTTTCAGCTGTGGCAGTGACACAAGATCATGATGCTCGCTTCAAGGTTGTACAGATTGTTTAAAAAACATAACTCATGCTTACTTTAAAATATAACTGGAATTAAATATTAATTGATAAGGCCTACTTTAGATCGATTTAATTAGGAAAGTTTTGCAATAAATCTTTAAATAAAGATTGTTTCACCCTGTGCCACAACGCGAGACGTACCGCCACCGGTAACCAACTGATTGAGTAGGCCTAGAAACAATGTTATGTTTTGCAACTGTGTGTAGATGGACATCTTCATTGTTTTGACTGTTCTTCTGACCGTCATTACTCGTCTTCTGGTTATTCAACGCTAATAATGCCATAAAGCAAGTTGAATATTACGTACGTAGGCGAATGGTGAAAAAGAAACAATGCTATTAAACATCGTCTAATGCCTAGGGAGCATAGGCCTAGAACAAAGATGCAATTCTAGAAGTCCGATCTAATGTGCACCAGTTGCGCGCAGCAGAGCGGTCGACTCACAGGTGTTTGGGCGGAGTCAAGCTGAAAGGCTGGTGCAAAGGCGCGATTTCATCAGCTGCAAAGCTGGTACATGCACATGATTTCGTCGGCCGGAAGAGCCAAATACGCGATCACATCTGTTTTCCTTGGGATTTTCGTATCTGAAATATTAAAAAACAATCGTTACGATATTATTTCCGAGAATAATGAACGATTGATGCAGGAAAACGATAATAGCGGGAATGATGGATGCAGGATATTTCAACACTGTTTTTATGGGGATTCTGCAAGAACTATAAAAAAAACAATGATAGCAGGAAAACGATCATAATGGGAACGATGGCGCTCAGATAATTGTAACAAGATAAGGAATGGCAGTCTCTGCAGTATCTCTATTCCCATGTGCTTAATTTCAGTTATCACCTTGGGTGATATAGCTTTTGACTTCTAGCAGATTGAAAACATAGAGATGTTATGGTAATTATTTACGTGGTATAATCTCTGGAAGATCGCACGAGTGGTAAGGAGGGCATACTTAGCACACTCCCACATGTCGGCGGCATGAACAAAGGACATTATAATTCAAAAGAAAAACGCCGCCAAGCATAAAAGATATGAGAAAGTGCATGTTTTCATTAGCCTTCCGCTTACAATGTGACACCTCAATTCAGGAACCGGGTTTTATGGGTAAACGGATAGTGGAAACACGTACCCGTACCAGACTTTGTTGGGCGGGCCGGGTACCCGTCGTCTTCCCTAGTCTAGGCCTAGGCCCATGTGTTGTGTACAATAATAACATTGGCATTGCAGAACTTGTTAATAACATTTTAATCATATACTAATTCTATTTTTCACGTTTAAGATCACAAAATTCAAACCTTAGAAACAAAATCGAAAGAAAACAATTTCCTAGGCTCCACTCTCCATTGTTTGTTCTTGGCTGTTCAATTTTACTTGCATCCTCCCAAAAAGCCACTGTTCTTGGCTGTTCCTCAACAGTAGTGAGTGGTACTGTCAAATAGATCGCGAGCGGAAAAACCCGTTTTGACGCTGAGAATTCCATGAAATCCAAAATTCAGGAGAAAAATATTGTTGTGCAGTGTCAATTAGTCATATAAAGGTGAACACTACTGAATTTGCTATTAAAAATCCGGATTCCCAATAATTATCGGGATAATATTGATATCGATAATACATACAGTCAAACCCGTCATAAATGTTTTTCTGTGCAATATGTTTTCCTGCCAAATAAGCGATAATAACCGCCGATTTAATTTCTTGCTTGCCCGTGAGATATGTTTCCACCAATTTCTGCCACGCGAGAATTTATCCAAATGTATAGTTTTCGTCTTTTATGAGCACCGACCGACTAACGAAGCACTATTTCCTGTCTGACAACACGTCATTACTCATTAACATCGAGCGCGATCTTTTGTCAGTAGCAGTTGACACTGTGTTGTTTACTTGGCCTCTCGGTATGTGGGCGGACTTGGACGGCATAGACCCCTCGTGACACTAAAAGTTCACGCGAACATCTCCAGTACTAGTGGGCCGATTTCATTTCAGTTTTCTGCGATTTTCACAATAATAATAATAATAATAATAATTAATCAATGATAGCAGTTGTAATAAAAGTATGCCCCGACTAGGGAACGAACCCAGAACCTCTGGCTTAACGCACCATAGCTCTGCCAATTGAGCTACCGAGACATAAGACACACCTTCATTAAACTGCTATTTGTTGTGACTGTTGACATCCATGATAATAATCAAACAGAAGACTGCAATGTAGTTGTCATTACTGAAAGAACACATGGAAAAATCCAGTCACTATCATTGACTATAATGTCCTCAAAGCGGGCTTATGCTTAAAAACCGTATGTTAATAATAATAATAATAATAATAATAATAATAATAATAATAATAATAATATATTAATAATAATAATAACGATCAATTCAGCTTTTTAAAGTGTGATGCCACAAGAGTTTACAGGGCCTTTAATTAAACTGGTTTTGCGCTATGTAATTTGTAAAATTCAATCAATAAACACTAACTGTTGAACACCCTAGGTCTACTTAATTAAAAAATCTTTTGTGACTCTGAAATAACATGTAAGATGCACATCTACTGACCTCACTGACCAGACCTACAAATGCCCGATATGACAGATCTAGAATGGATCGTGCTTGTCTCTTCACTTTTGATTTCATTCATTAGCGCGTTCTTGCTTGCACCCAGCTGGCTCTCTGTCACGGGAGTAGAACGTGTGCACACATGACCACAGCGGGAGAGAGAGAGGAATGACAGGGAGAAGATGGCCTTGAGTTGAGGCTAGCAAATGGTATATGTATAGGCCTATCCTAGCAAAGTTGTTGAGAAGTTCTCGTTTGTTCAGATTCAAACAATTGCTGCAGAATTTAAGCCTGTCGGAAGTGAGTGCATTGTGCAAGTGTTAAAGTTGTGGACGAGGAATTTGACCAATTTTTAACCAGAGACTCGATCAAGGACATTTTGAAAAAAGCTTGGCTCAAAAACTGGTTTCGGATTGGCTCGTCTCGTCTTTCAAAACTGGTTCGCACACACCTATAATTAATTAAAATTTTAGCTTTTATGGAAACCAATCAAGATATATTTTTTTAAGTATGTTTTAGATGCGTTTTTAAAGCTCTACAAAAATGTCATAATACCGGCAATCGGGAGACTGGGGTTCGATACCCTGCTGAGATGGATTTTTTTAAATTTCTGGATTGATTTCCATAAAACCAATTACACCTATATGGGAGTGTTTCCCAATTAATGAAATTGAGAAATAAATTTTAGCTATTGCTAAGTGTGCTTTACTTTGTCATGATATTACTATCCCTTCTCACAGCTCTGACATCATTTTGTTGCTTTCTCAGAAGTGCAATCTGTAGATCGTCCTAGTTCTTACCATATTTTGTTATTTGTGTTTTCCACATTATTTAAATGCTTTCAGGCTGGCTGTGTTCACTTCACAAGCGTGCCTTCACCTGCTGCTTGTGACATCAAGGTGCTTATTCTGCTTTACACTTCTGAAAAGCGTGCCTATTTGGGATTTATCCCTAATGATCAAGCAGCATTCGTTGATCGCCTGCGCAAAGTTATCCAACATCAGAAAACTACTCAAGCTCTTATAAGGCAGCAGCAACCAGTGAGTAAAATTTCTTTGAATCTAGAGATGTTACGAACGGCAAATGGGCACTCAGTCAGTAGTAGAACCAGAATTGGGATTTCCTTCTGCCATAGTAAAGCGTTTGATGAACGGTAATCGGCACTTGTTTGTTTGTAATAATTTCATCTTTAAAGGCATGTAAAATCATGAATTCTGTGTACTATTCAAAGTCTGTTTAGACTATCTGTAGAATGACCAGGACAGATTTTTAATTAGCCTAGTATTCTTTAATTTGTTGTGCTACATCAGCATAGATGCCATAGAAACTAAAATGGTTCATGGGCAAACTATATTTGAGAAAGCACAGCAAAGCGATCAGTTTAACCAAAGTATCCATTTGCTGTTATTTGCCAACCTGTTGGAAAACAACCTCATCTGTAGGTGTGTTTGTTCTCTACCAGACATATATGGCCACCACTTACAACAAGATTTTGAAGAAGTTTTCAGGAAACCTTTGCAATCTCAAAGCTTGCTTACTCCAGTCGTGTTTTTACTTTTTTAGTGCTTTCAAAATATTACTCATAATAACACGATTTAGCACTTAAATACAAATAATTTTGTTTTTGACTTTGGTGGCATCGTGATGTCTCTGTTAAATCCTATGGCAATGTTATGACTTTGTTTCCTTGTAGGGTGGAGTTGGTATGCCTGGCAATGCAGCAGCCCCCGTTGGGTCTATGCCTACACCCCAGCAGCCAATGGGCGGACCTGGAGCGGGCCAGCAAGGTGGTGGCATCATGATGTCTCAGACAAATCCTATGGCAATGGGTGGTGGACAAATCACACAGAATGTCGTGAATCCAGTTGTTGGATCTAATCCTCCTAACTTGCAGGTAGGTAACCACTTGGTTACTTATTATCATTTTATTGGATGTAGGCCTATTTTATACTAACTCGACAAAACCTGAACTAACATGTTGTACGGACGGACGTTTGTCAAGTAGAAGCTACTTCCATGTGTATACATTATTAATTGATCTTAACTCTTAACTAAAGTAAGTCATTTATAATATTATTTGTAGACTATGTTTTCTTTCTGCTGTGTACGGTCATGGCCGGTTTCTCGTCGCCATCCTAGCATTTGCTCTTCGGACTATGGGAAACCACGAAAACCACTTCAGGGTGGAAGCTGTCTCAGAATCTCAAAGTATCATTCTTAGTTAAGAAATTTGCAAACTATTCTACATGTGTTGAGAATTACTGCCTTTTGAGTCTCGTTTATACCCGGCGTCAGAAGTAAATCAAGGGCTGGGTATTGTAGATACAACGATACCCCAACGAACGAACCCCTACAACGAAGTTACGTCATTAGAGTTGAATTCAGCCTAGATTGAACGACCTTCAAAATGGTCACGTGATCAACTCAGCACAACCAATGCAGAAAAACTAATAACACTATCATGCAATGGCCGCCTGATTTAGGAGCACTGGAAGTACTTTTGACAGCTGAATTATTAGGTCATATTATTGACATTGTTGATCAAAATTAAAGTGGGGTTTTAGATGCCTACACCTTCACTACTTCACAAGGATCAAGTACTGTCAAAAGAGAAGTTGAAAAGATTTCTAGGATGAAGGGCCTACCTGAAGCAGGAACTCTAAAGGCTCATTCACAATCAACTTAGGCCTCTAACTTAACAGCTAACTTATCCTCTAACTTTAGGTGGCTGTTCATGATAGATGTTTTTAAACCAATCACAACTATACAGATTTGCAGTGTTTACTTTTATCGCGCCAATGCTTGTTGCCAATGCCAAATTGTCGGCTCGAATCATTCTCTGATTGGTTTATTCTTAATGTTAAGTTAGCTGCTAAGTTTAAGTTTGGATTTTGCAAACTTTCTGCTGCTGATAAGTGTAAGTTAAAGGCTAAGTTTTGGTCATGAACAGACATGTTGTTTTCCATAAGACAAACCTTTAAGTTAGCGGCTAAGTTAGGGACTAAGTTGATTGTGAATGGGCCTTTAGGCCTAGGCCTATCCAGTGACAGCTGAATGAAAAACTTCTTTGTAGATGTCAGTCTGTATATTTTTTTTTTCAAGAATGGTATTGAAGCATGCTCTCATTGGTCCTTTAAGGTGGATTCATGACATTGCGTTGCGTTGCGATTTTGCGAGATATTGCTTTGTTCTGCATGTAGTTCACGACCTTGCGGAGAAAAAACGCATCCACTGCCTGTGCACACTTTGTGTCGGGGCTGTTTTATTATTTTATGTTGTTGTCAGGGTTTACTAGATACCTAACAGCTGCTAGCTTAGCATAAGTATCTAGTGGACCCAAATTGTTGTTAGTTAAATCGCAGGCCATTGTTTCCTTCATAGTGACAGCACAAAAGAGAAGTGTGTGTTATTCCCAACCGAGTAGGATAGGGTTTATAATTGTCAAATTTAATACACAATAGATAAGCTCAGGTCTCTAAGAGCTAGGCTCTTAATATGGGTAGGTTTCTTTACCCATACTATTATTATAAGTTTGAGATAGTTAATAATATGCTTGTGTTTATGTCAGGAGCCGGCTTGCACTGCGAATTAGATAATCATGTCAAAATATGAAATAGGAAGCCTTGACTTGCGCGCGTTGAAAGTTGACCAAATTTTGCGACGAGTTGCGATATCACACGTAGCTGGTGCCTGATTGGTCCAAGAAAATCGCAACGCATCGCAACGCAATGTCATGAATCCACCTTTAGGCCTATATTTTAACAATGTTGCCAACTGTTAAAGCGATTGTTGATGTTACAAATGTTTTTATTTATTTGTTTTAATTCATATGAATGTGTATAACCTAATAAAATAACTTTTAAAATAATAATTTTTGCCTTGGAGATCATTAAAGCATAAATTATATGTTGTTTATTACATAAGAAGAAGACTTTCAATTAAGCCACCAATTTTTTGTATGGTCCACATGCGAATTGGCCGCCGAGAGGTGTCAAATGGTCGTTCAAACTTGGTTGCATTCAACTCTACGTCAGGGCTAACTATGAAGGTAACTTTACTATTAGCCTATATGTGACATGTTATTTTGTGTTATTTAAATCGGATACTATTATGGTGATGACGTAGCCGGTTATCTATCCTTTCCCGCCAGCTGATTATTAAGCACTCAACCAGCCTTGACGCATGAGGCTGCTACATGACACTTGACTGTTGGCAGTCGTACATAACACGACACTTGACTGTTGGCAGTCGTACATAACAAAGCGCGGGCACCGAAGCCAGCTCACTCCCGGCCGTACAGTCGCTTCCAAAAAACACAAACGTAAGGCTTATAGTACTAGGGATGACTTCGGGTCGAAAAATCCGGAATCGGACCCACCCTCGCCGGATCCGGTTTGGAACCAGTTCCTAAACATTTAAATTTTGTTTAGATAAAACATTTATTTATGTGACACTTACTGAAGCGGCTTTCCATTCGTTTGAAGTTGAACTGCGTGGCGTGTCCTTGAAAATACGTGTATGACACAACCTCTGCAGGGTGGCAACTACCGACTGCAGCATCGCCTAGCTGCCTATTTGTTTTTTTTGGGATGATTGGGTGTTGGGCTGTGAACGGGTACCCGCCCGTTGATAATAGCGCCGAGTAATGAAATGAGTGTAACGTTACAGGCCCTAGCCCTAGATTATTTTTATTTTTTGTGTTGAAAATCGCTATAATTTGCATAATATGTCTCATCGGAACCCAGCTGATAATTTTCGGACTTTAATTAATTAGTGAATCAAGCATCATGTGTGTGGTAATTTGCATATGTCTCTGCAAATTACAAGCAGCCAGCCTGCTTCATCAACCTAGGGTTGATTGTGTGCAGCGTTCCACAGTAGAGCTACGGATCATGTTTTTAGTTTTGGGTATACGTTGTGGCCTATACGTGACGTCACGCCAATGATAAATCTGTACCTATCTGCAAAAGTGCGAAAAGGCTTCAAAGTTTCACCTCGGTTGGCGACAGTTTGGCGAATGGCGAGGCCTAGCGAAAACGCAACTCAGGAATGTGAATTTTGGAAGAAGCGATCGAGTTGGCGTAGTCCGCCAATGACAAGCCAGGCGAGAACCTCGACGCAGCATCTTTGAATATTTTACCAATGGGTGCACAGGCGGGAAGTCACCCAGTTCCGGTGGCCTCGCTTTTGCAAGCCGGCTGAAACTACAGCCCGGTCACTCTTAGACAAACCAGTGACGAGGCAAGCTGCGTTGACACGGTCTCCAGGTTTTGTCAATTCAACGACGCTTCTCTTCGAGAGCCATGGAGGCATCAAGACCCCCGCACACAATGGGGAGTGCCAATTGGCGAGGGAGAGGAGTTCGCTTTGAATAACCATTTAATTACATTTCTTTAATTAAAACGGGGTGCGTTTTTGGCGATCCATCATCTACATGGTGAACCTATAAAACAAGCGTCGTTCCTATGACAACCACGGCGACCACATGGTTGACTCTTAACCTCCCAGGCATGTACGACGCCTTAACACGTCCTCCCCCAGACCGACGCCAAGCGTGTGCGACGTCCTAGGACGTCCTACAAGTTCAGTTTCAAATAGCCGCGCTTCTAATAGGTTCATCAAGTTGCTACTTGCAGCAGCACCAGGATATAGCTAGTACAGTTAGTATTCATGATCGCCGTAAGATAGCAGCACACGCAATGACGCGTCATAAGCTGTTCGAGTACACTCGCAAACTCTGCAAAGTAGCGCGCAAAAACATAAACGCGCCAAAACATTCAGTGCAGTTTCTGCTTTGCTAACCCAAAGATGACATATCGGAATCGTGTCTTACAACAGCAGTAAATATCAGATATTATATTATATTATTATATACTTTATATAGTATACGTAGGCCTAGAGTATATTTTGTTGATTGTATATTTTTACGCCTTGTAGGTTACTATTTTGGGGGTGGCAGTTATTTATTGGATTAGGCCTATAATATTTGTTAGGCCTACAACAATGTGTACAATATTTTTTTAAATTCAACAATATTTAAAAAAATAACCTTTTTATTTGAATCATTGGCAAATTGGTCATATTTTTTACAATACCAATGTAGCCTATTTTGGAAAAATTTTGTTTTTTGGATTTGTGACAACAATGGGTACAATATGTTTAAAATATCAACAGTGTATCTTTAAATTTACTTTCTTCATTGGCTATTCAATGTGAAATTACTCGCATGTCTGCAACAATGTCATTGCTCTCAGTCTTATTTTAATTTATTTTTTACAGCAATACAAGTTTTTTTTTTACATTCAACAATACCCTATTGGCATTTCCTGAAAATCTGAGAGAGATTTCATCCAATAGTTTCCAAGATAGGGTTTTTATAATGCATTGCAAATTATTTCATTTTTCTAAAAAAATAAACCACGCTGGGGTAAAATTTTACACGAAAAAAACCACGCCTGGGAGGTTAACTTCTAACAGCTTCGGGGAGCATAGTCTCAATTCAAGTTTACCTTTACGATCTTCGGATCACTCTTGCGGTGACGTGATTAGGGTGCACGTGCAATGTGCCAGTAATTAGCGAACCACGTGGCATTCCACATACCACCATGCTGGCGTCTATCAGCAACTCTCCCTCCTTCCAGAACTCCGAGGTCCATCTTTAAATTGGCATCTGCCTTCGTGTGCCGTAGCGCCCGAAGAGAGTCGTCGAGACGCCAAGGTCTCCGGACCCTCGACTTCGCATCATCACCATCATTACCCCCCCCCCCCCTTTTGCGTCAAGCAAGAAGACAAAGGAACGGGAATGGACGATGACTTGGAAAAGTGTTGAGTAGACAGCAAATGCTGATTGGTTATATTACTATGTCCTCATGTTCACTAGCATTAGTAGTAACAGGTATTTTCTTTGATTGGATCCAAAGTAACTTCACTAGATATAACTTAAATTCACTTGTGTAACTTAAATTAATTTTCTTGCAATTATACATCCACTAAATTCAAATTATCTTTGTTTGAGACGGTGCATGCGCAACCTTGCTTCCCTAAGTGTCATTTTTTCATAAGTGAGTAGACCATCAGTCTACCAGTCGGCGGTTCTGAATCGCATAGCCTAGGTACGAGCGAACGTGACCAGCAGGGACCTGACGCTGTGGATCTTCGTCGGCGCGGCTCAACGCCAGCACATGCGGTAAGACTGGTGGCCCATCCCCATTGGGTAGGACCCCAGGCGGTGCTGAGCCTGTGTTGCCATTGTTTCTCATGTGTACATGTTTTGCTAGGGCTGTTTCCTATAATAAGATTCTCGTGAACCAGCTAGTTGGAGGGCAACCCAGTAGTTTCGCTATTTGCCGACCTAAAGTAATTATCAAATTAATTACGGGTAAGGAACACCCTGGCGCAGGTCGGTTCTCCGGGCATAGAGTAGTAAGGTGTCTTCACCTGATAGCTCGCAAGCCACAAAGTGGTACCCAACGAGTGGGCCGTTCAGATAGTATTCACAAAGTGGCGACCCAGTACATAGGGCAGTGGTGTCCTTGGTACTAGGCTAGAGGTCCCCTTTGGACGTGAAGTCACAAGTCGTCGAGTACTCGTTTGATTGTTTTTCGTCTCAAATTCTGTTCAATTAACGCCGCCGCCGTTCAGGCTCTCACACGTCGGCGCGCAGCGGCGGCAGTAAGTGATTCATCATTAATATGCGGTCGAATTTCGTCTGTGTGGAGCTCCAGTGAGTGACGTCACCAACACGCTGCGCACGCACCACTATTCATCGTAATCGGCCGATAAGTGACTGACTGAGATAATTATGCATTCTGGCAGTATCAGCTCCTTCTGAAAGTGTGTTTTCAACAGCTCATTAGAAACGAGCATCTCTGGCGCCCAAGACCGTTGACATGTTCACGTTCATAAGAACGTGTGTGTTAAAAGTGATGACCTGTCAATATAAAGTAAACAATTGACCAACTTCACAAAAAAACTTTAAAAATAGAACCCGTTCCAAGAAAGGGGAACCGGATCGTAATGGAACCGGTTTCGTACCGGTTTCCGGGTACCCGAAGTCATCCCTAGCTTATACATTGAAAAAATTGACCTTAAAAAACCGGGTCGGACGTGGAGGAACCGGTTTGAACTTTTCGGACCCAATGTCATCACTACTTTAAACCCCATTTCTCATTTATACTTTTTTTCCGGGACGGACAAATTTTCTCGACCCTGATTTACATGCTACACATTTTTGATTGATGAACTTATTAAGTTGTCGTCTTGCATTCGAATAGGCTTGCAATCAAATTAATACGCTATTATGAAATTCTCATATAGGCCCTTAGGCTATATCTTCACAAAATAAGCTGTGTGATTACTGATTAATATTGATATTTGATACCAGCACCTTAATAAACTAGTAATTTATGTATATTGATCTTCCTGATGCTAATACATTCAGATTATGTTAATATAATGAATGTTTGCCATTTGGCATAGAACACTAACGTACCATATTCAGGTCTGATTGCCTGTATACTGTTAGCACTTTACACTATAGTGCAGGCCAATGCCTACCTTGGGCCGTTCTTTGGCCTTGTACATCAGTGTAGATTCTTCGTCATGAAATTAAGTAATTAAATAATAATAATAATAATAATAATAATAATGGGTGGTACCCTAACTAGGGCTGCTCAACGTACGATATCAATACAGGTTGATTATAAATCGATATCGCCGATATTGCAACTATTTCCGTGTTATACATTCTACAGGCCTTGCCAAGGCCAGTGGTGTATGCTAGCCTCCGGCGTGCAATGCTGACGTCACTACCTTGGTCCCAATCGAGAGCGGCAGGTTCAAGGTAGAGATGACATCGATTCCAAAAAAATTGAAGCGATCATTATGGTTATTTTGTCTTTCGTATCAATTTCCAAGCAAAAAGAATCGTCAATTTATTTAGTTTGTGCTGTACAGTGCATAATTATGAAATGTTAAACTTCCAAAGGTCGTCGCACCCTAACGAGCCTAGCGGAGACTGACTGCCTTCATCAATCAGTTTCCCACCACACAGTAAAGATTGTGACATGTTGTAACTTCTCTTACAGAACCCCGTGGGTCAGGCAGGGCCGGGGGGTCCTGGGCAGATGAGAGGTGCGCAAGGAATGATGGGAGGGCCGCCCCAACGCCCGCCATTCGATCATATTGAGGCAGCCAGACAACAGAATCTCAGCAAAATTCAGCAACTAAGACAAACATTAGAAGCTGCTCAACAACAGGAACTCCAGTACAAGTCTCAGCTTGAGGTAACAATAACATTTACAGTGTTACTTGAACACTTTTGCATCTTATTTCATATTGTGTGGAAGATGCTGCATTGTTCTCAAGAAGGTGGAGATGAAAAGAAGACTCTGGTTTCAACTTTACAAATATATTCTCCCATCTAGACACTTGAAATAAATCGAGGGTTAGGGGCCTACAGAAAACTTATATTGAACATAACAGTTTCTTGTGCATTAGACTTGTTATTTCCTAGTCCCCAGACTAGCTTCTAGTATATTTATTTATCATTATTTAATATTTATGTTATGTAATTATAGTCCATGGTGAATAGTATCTTTATTGGATGAGCAAAACGAAGACTTCAATTTGACTTTGTGTTTTTTTGTTTGTTTTTTACTTACGTACCCCAAGAAAAATAGCTCGGGTGTTTTGTTTTTGTTAGTTTTTTTGTCTGTTTGTTCGCTCTCTACCGGGCAAACGGCATATGCGATCTTGATGAAAATTGGAGGGGACCTTCGAAATCTCTAAACTTAGAGCTGTATTGTTTTTGGGTACAATCGAAGAAATATTTCTCATAAATATCGTACTTTTACGATTTTTTTATTTATTTTTAGTGCAGTATTTTCGTGATATTTAGATATTTGGCAAACGGCTACTCCGATATTGATGAAACTTTATAGGAACGTTTAAAATCACTGAAATCATATATGTTATGATTTTAGAGACATTTGAAAAAATATTTCTTATGGAAATCGTACTTTTACGATTTTTTCTCCGGTTTTTAATACGATATTTTCGTGATATTTGGGCCGATTTTGACCAAACGGGTGGGGCTACAACATTCATATTTTACATTGACATAAAGATTATGGTGATGTAGTGCCTCTTGCAAGAAAAAGTTGAAAAAGAAATTCATAGAAATAATGGTTTTAAAAAAAGCTTTTTACAGATGTATAATGAACAAGTAATATCAAGTAACTATAGAAAAAGTAAGTAGATTCCACATAAAAACGTAATCATTGGACAGAAATATTCCAAAAAAAGCTCATCCATTAACGCGACTGGAAAAAGCATTCGCGAAGCGGCCTAGTTATAGTCCAAGAACTAATTCCTGTAGGGCCTCTAGAAACGAAATTGGCCCAACCCAGTTAACATCTCAAATATGACTTGACCACGTGGTAGTATGCACCTTTTGAAACATGATTAGGGAGGGCATCACTTTGAATTGTGCTGTCAGTTTTTTTTATGGACCATTTTGTTTTTGGATGTGCGACCATTAAAATGCTTCGTCTATACTCTTAAAAAGTACATAGCTCGTGACACAGTAGACAGATTTTATTTTTTCTGATACCAATGTGTAGGTAATTGTCAGACCTGGGTAAGTTACTTTTGAAAAGTAATGAAATTACATTACTCATTACTTCAGCCAAAATGTAACTAAATTACTATTTAGTTACTTTTCCAAGAAAGTAATGAAATTACGTTACTTTTTATGAAAAAAAGTAGTGAAATTACTTTCAAAAATTACTTTTTAATTTAATATGTATCTGACGTGCGGACGAGTATGACGCAAGTGCTTTGTCTGCGGATGGCGGGTCTCAAACAGGGTGTTATCCACGCCCACACTTTAAAACCAGCGGAGGCCTATCACAGAGATATTGTAGATATCAACGTATAGATGTATAGTAAATTATTGATTACGCGGGTGACATCTATCGGCGAAATGTTGTAACTACACTACAAGTGTAACAATTCGACTATCGATTTATTTGACACAGACTTGAATGTTTGATGTCAAGTAGATAATTACGTCGTCAACGGCGCTCGTCATAGGCGGAAGTACCAAAAGTAAACATGGCTAGGTTCTAAAATAACAACTCGGGACTCGAAATCTCTCGATCAGACCTACGAAATGTCGGAAATGCTGCATGCACATGTACATTGTTCAAGCGGGCGATACGTAGAAAGGCAGCAGGCGCACTGGCACAGTGACTGATATTTGATACACAAAGGCGCGGCCCTTCGGCAAAGGTAACGCGTTACTAACACCAAATTAGTACAATGATAAAAGTAGTGAAATTACTCTTTCGTTACATTGAGAAAAATGTAATTAAATTACTGGCTCGTTACGTAGTGCATGTTTGAAATATCTTGACTTCCTTGATGCTGCTGCTGCTGCTGTTGTTGTTGTTGTTGTTTTTTGTTGTTGTTGTTGTTGTTGTTGTGGCAGTGGTGGTTGTTGTTGTTGTTGCTGTTGTTGTTGTTGTTGTTGTCGTCTTGAGAGTAGTTTCCCTATCATCGGACTCCATGTTTTGCTTAATTTAAAACCACCAATATCCCCATTAAGACGACTCAAGACGACTACAACAACAACAACAACAACAACAACCACCACCACCACCACCACCACCACTGCCACAACAACAACAACAACAACAGCAGCAGCAGCATCAAGGAAGTCAATATGTTTCTATTTCTTTGGACAATGACAATCAGAGCCAAAGAAGAAGCAAAAGAATTCAACAAAAACAATCTCAAATGTAATGTTTTTCAGTGTTGCCTCAGATGATGATACGCACAGTCGTATCGAAACGTCAGGTATTTTTAATAAAAGCAAATACAGCGAATGACTCGTAAAATATTTGATTTCTCAATTATTATTATTATTATTATTATTATTATTATTATTATTATTAAAAGGTATGAAACGGGTCATTTCGCCGCGTTGCGTGTTTCTGTTTACACTTACTAGTGTGTGAGTTCTACGTTTTGGAACCACTGGGTTCCATCTTCAGGACGACTGCTTGTTGAAAGTGCGTTTACTCGTTGCCTCTCTCGTTCGGGATCATGTTTGAACGCCTTGACCAATGGCAATGGGGCTGGCCACATGAGTGTCCGTTGCAATCTCGTTGTTAGTTGTTACTAGTTGGTTACTTGTTATTATTATTATTATTATTAATATTATTATTATTATTATTGATTGATAGCAGTTGTCGAAAAAGTTTGCCCCGACTATGGTCCGAACCCAGAACCTCCGGCTTAACGTGCCATAGCTCTACCAATTAAGCTACCGGGACCACAGAACAAACCTTTAGGAAACTGCTATCAATCAATAACTATGTCCTTAAAGCGGGCTTATGCTTAAAAACCATATATTCATTATTATTATTATTATTATTATTATTATTAATAATAATATAAAGTTTTTAAGCATAAGCCCGCTTTAAGGACATAGTTATTGATTCATAGCAGTTGTCAAAAAAGTTTGCCCCGACTGGGGTTCGAACCCAGAACCTCCGGCTTAACGTTCCATAGCTTTACCAATTAAGCTACCGGGACCACAGAACAAACCTTTACGAAACTGTTATTTGTTGTGACTGTTGACTTTCAACCCTTGAAAATTATGTAACAAATCAACTCGCACTCGTCTTTTAGTACTCGCTCCTAGCGGGAAGGTACTTTCGGCGGGAAGGCAAGGGGGGTTTGGGGGGCAGAGCCCCCCAACAATAGCGCCGCAGGCGAAAAATTTTGAGGTCAGGTTTTATTAAAGAGCGTTTGGTGCGTTTTAGGATAACATAGCGGGCTTAATTCAGTACTGAAAAACTTCAGTATTTATACCGTGAAAACTCGTAAACCACTTGCAGATAAGATAAGATAAGAACACTGATGGTACAAATCATATGCGCCGCATCAACAAAATGCCCAATGACTTATGTTCGCGATCGCGTCTTACAATAATGTGTCTGGCTGTTTACTCGACTCAAGTTTCCGCGACGTCTCATGTTGCAACGTCTTTCGATTCTTGAAACAATTTTCAAGAATAACCTTGAGTGACAGACTGACAGTGTTGCTTGCGCAATAGCCTTGCAAACGAAGGCCTGAACACTACCCGTGCTGCTGCTGTCTCCTCCCGTTGTATCTCACGCTAGTCATCGTACGGCTCGATCGAAAAACATCGCGTTCTTTGTTCTAAATAATGTACATAAAGGTTTTAAGAACTACCACTCACCCACTTGTCAACCAAATTGGTGGGATATTGTTTGCGGCAAACTGAACAAAACGCAACACCAGTCTCGTCTTGTTTGAGCCACTGAAATAATGTACACCACTGAGGCAAAAGCCTGCCCTTTTTACCAGACTTTCGTTCACTTTTTGAAATAGGCGGTGCTGTTGTTTCAGGTGGTGTAGATTGTCGAGTTTCTTCGTTTTGAATATTAATCACTGTTAAACTGTTCAAATTTACATTGATCGATTCGGTCGAACTAGGTTTACGCGAAAGCACGTTTGAGGTTAGTAATTCAGTTGAACAACTGGCGACACTGGTAGACGGGCTGATCTGATCAGTACTTTCATCCTTGCGCCTTTTTACAAAAAATGTTAACTTAGTTTGCTTTGACATTATTCCTATTTCCTACACGAACACGACGAAAACCGTAGGCCTACGCACGAGCAACGAACACACGCAATTACAATAGCTTCGTCACGCTCAACACACACTCCGCGGCTCCTACGACTCACGTGAATCACCAAGCAGACTTGCAGTTGCCTGCATGATTGTACAGAAGCCCACACCTAGCCACGCCATTCAGAAACTAGACCCGGGCGCAGGGCGCTCGATTCAAATTCTCGCAAAAACGATATTTTGAAGCACGTCCATAAAAGTTACTCGCAAGAGCCAAATTGTCACTCGCAAAATGCGAGCGTGCGAGTAGGATTTTCAAGGGTTGTTGACTTTCATGACATAAATCCAACAGAAGACTACAATGTAGCTGTCAAATATGAAAGATCGCATGGATAAATTCAATCACATCTCATCTCCCATGAGTTGGGTAGTATGAATATATAAGTTTTTTAAGCATAAGCCCGCTTTAAGGACATAGTTATTGATTCATAGCAGTTGTCGAAAAAGTTTGCCCCGACTGGGGTTCGAACCCAGAACCTCCGGCTTAACGTGCCATAGCTCTACCAATTAAGCTACCGGGACCACAGAACAAACCTTTACGAAACTGCTATTTGTTGTGACTGTTGACTTTCATGACATAAATCCAACAGAAGACTGCAATGTAGCTGTCAAATCTGAAAGATCATGAAAGTCAACAGTCACAACAAATAGCAGTTTCGTAAAGGTTTGTTCTGTGGTCCCGGTAGCTTAATTGGTAGAGCTATGGCACGTTAAGCCGGAGGTTCTGGGTTCGAACCCCAGTCGGGGCAAACTTTTTCGACAACTGCTATGAATCAATAACTATGTCCTTAAAGCGGGCTTGTGCTTAAAAAACTTATATTCATACTACCCAACTCATGGGAGATGAGATGTGATTGAATTTATCCATGCAATCTTTCAGATTTGACAGCTACATTGCAGTCTTCTGTTGGATTTATGTCATGAAAGTCAACAGTCACAACAAATAGCAGTTTCGTAAAGGTTTGTTCTGTGGTCCCGGTAGCTTAATTGGTAGAGCTATGGCACGTTAAGCCGGAGGTTCTGGGTTCGAACCCCAGTCGGGGCAAACTTTTTCGACAACTGCTATGAATCAATAACTATGTCCTTAAAGCGGGCTTATGCTTAAAAAACTTATATTCATACTACCCAACTCATGGGAGATGAGATGTGATTGAATTTATCCATGCGATCTTTCAGATTTGACAGCTACATTGCAGTCTTCTGTTGGATTTATGTCATGAAAGTCAACAGTCACAACAAATAGCAGTGTCATAAAGGATTGTTCTGTGGTCCCGGTAGCTTAATTGGTAGAGTTATGGCACATTAAGCCGGAGGTTCTGGGTTCGAACCCCAGTCGGGGCAAACTTTTTCGACAACTGCTATGAATCAATAATAATAATTATTATTATTATTACTAGGAAAACGCTAAAGTCCCGTCGCGTTGTTGAGCGAGCACCGGTACGTGCAACAACGACCCAAGTACGACATTCCCATAATGTTACATACCAATAAGTCTTTAAGGTCTTGACCGATTTAGCTGAAAATTTGAAAAATAGGAGAGAATGTTGTCCTTATTTACCCTGCAAAATTTCATAACGATCGCAACATTTTATTTATTTTTTTATTATTATTTTTTTTTTTTTTTTTTTTATAACCAACGATCGGATTTTGTTCAAAAACTATACAGCAACCCCCCTAGGTGGTATGTACATGTGTGAAAAATTTCAGGCCGATCAGAGAAACGGTGCAACCTGTATCAAAGCAGTAACAGAAAAAAAAAAAAAAACAGACATTCGAGCCATAAGAGTCAAGTGGAGACGCTCCCTTCGCTCGCTCAATTATTATTATTAATTATAATTATTATATCTACTAGGATAGTTCACAGGTTGAGAAAGAATAGAGACCAAAAACATAAAGCACACCTTGATGGAGTGGGTTCGTTTACATATTTCCAACCGCTGACTGCAGCTAATTTAAAGTCGAACCTTAATAATTTTTTTGTCCATTTTGGACTTGTCAGGCGGATTGTGGATATTAAAAATCAGCTAGCTATACACAAAAACAAAACTCACTTTGTATGGCCAAACCTGTGGTAGGACCATCATCATGAGCAAATGCAAATGCGTTGACGAACCCAGCCTTTCGGTCATTTGTGTTTTGTGATTTTGTTCTCTATACTTTCCTAGACTGAGAACTATCCTAGTAACAAAGCTGCTTGGTCTTCTATCACACTCATCATCATTGTATAATCTCTTACAATATCAATATTTGTAATAAAAATTTGACTTAAATGGAACCTCCAGCAACTGCCTCCTAGACGACGATGACAATGACAACGAACGATGACAAAGGCAGTGACGACCGTGACGTGAGAAACCCCCCTTCCTCCCCTAGCCATGGCTGGTTCTGACAAGCATGGGGCCCCTTTTCTCCCATATCCCCTAGGCTAGAGTGGTGCATTATGACCTGACGGTCTATGCATCTTTAATCCAAATAAACCCCCCCAAAAAAACAGCAACTGCTATCACATGCCATCATGAACTTACGGCAACCACTACTCGACATGCTTGGGTCTCTATACTACCTATGATTGGGTACTTTAGTAAATATATTTTTTGTCTGCTGGTACAAAACACTAATTTAAAAGTTTTTTTACTACTACATACAAGTACAACAATTCAAATCTTCTTATTTTATTTTATTTTACTGTGTTCCAAAATATTCATCGATGCTGTAGAAGGGAGTGCTGATAAGATTTAAACTACCTAGTACCATGATCGATCGTTTTTCACATTTTCTTTTAAACATTGTACAAGGCTATCAACTTACCAAAATAACAAATTCCCAAAATAAAGAAAACTTTGTAAAGTTAAGTTACTGCCTTAAAAAAGTAATTAAGTGAAGTCCTTCAAAAGGAACTTAAGGTATCTTAGTTCCTTGAAAAGTTACAGATTTAAAACAAAAGTTTAAATAATTGTTTTTTTTTAACACCAGAACTTAATTTAAGCATTATTCTCCGCAAGTGGCTAAGGGTGACAAATGACAGTACATAAGGATCATTTTCTTTCGGGGAACATTTTGGCGATTCTTGTCACCCCGTTGAAAATACTTTTAAAAAATGAATAAAAGCATACGCCATCCAAAATAAGACATATTAAAGCATAATGGCAAGTTGACAATGAACACCATTACTACAAAATTATAATTATACAGTAGGTACTCAACTTTCTCGGTGGTCCTACACTAATGATTATGTCTGTTTTGGGTAAAAGAATCTTTACAACGAAAAGTCATTTTAAACAAACAGATCATTTTCACAAATTAATGTTTTCGACCATGACTATAATCAAATGCAGTTGCAACAAAAAATTTCTCCTGAATCGTGGATTTTCCCTAGCCTCTCAAAACGGGTCTTTCCCTTAACAATCTATTTTACGAGACAGTTAATAGTTACATGATAGTTCCCCTTCCCGCATGTGGCCAGCCGCTGTAATTGGAGCGACAGGTCGCTAAACAATGCTGTGTTACCCTCGTCTTTAGCAGTGTCTTTAGGTTGTTCTTCTTAGAAGTCTTAGCTCTGCAAAGTTTGGTTTCAGCATATGTTTGATAGTTCAACAGATTGTTTAGTTAATTTACAGTGTTATTAATGTGTCTGATATTTATTACGTGAAAGGTTGGATGATATTTGTTGTTTAGAGATATGGTACCAAGAAGTGGGCACAAGCACTGTTGAATAGACTGTAGGAGAGGGCAAGATGCTTGACCTTGAGCGACCTACAATACAATATTGGTTGCACTAGACAGATGCGCCACGGAAAGAATTTCATAATCAGTTATCGTAATTTGGTGGTGCGATGTTGCTCCCCCCTCACACATCGTGAGCTGTCATAAACAAAAACCTCATCCTTCCATGATTTATGATTACCAGTAGTCATTCACCAAGGTCAGTAGTTCTAGACAGTTCTCCCTTAACACTGACTGAGCAGTAGGGCCTACTACTCATTTCATTTATGGTGCCATAGCTATTTTATTTTATTTATTATTTATTTATATTTTTAAAGAAGTATTTTGTTGTTCAAGTTTTTGTTCGTAACTTCCACATGGCGAGGCTTACATTGTTTATTGTACAAAAATAATCTTGGAGCTGATTTGAAGCTGTGGGTAAAAAAAATGTGGGAATGAACTCTGGGCCATTCCACTCAAGTTTAAAAACTAACTGTAGCCTATTTAGTTCATTGTCACCTTCCCATTAATAGATATCTTGCTTACTGTCACATATTGGTAGACATATTGAACCTAGTGTAGAATAGCCCTATGCATATATTTATTTATAAATAAATTGAAATTCATGGACTGACAACACTGCAGTAGGCCTACTGTGATAATGTTGTTGCTTATAGGCCCTATATGGTTATGGTGTAGTTGTTAGGTGAGCATTTTGCAATTTTAAAGCTTGCACCAAACATTCAAATTTTGTTATCATAATGCAATAGCAAGTTTGTATGTGACATTGGTTCAGTTAAAATTTCTAAATTACATTACTTAGTCTCACCCTTAAATAGACTATATAATTATTGTCTTTGTTCTTTTAGCAAAGATATTTACTATGTATAGGCCTACTTATTCTCGTACAAGTTCATTCATACACTCCTACCGCAATCCTTCCTTATGTCTTTGCTATCAACTAGAGATAAAGCTTTTTTAATAATTATTACCTCAGACTTAGATGTCGTATACCATGTCCATGTCGTACCATGATGTAGTATATTGGTGGAACATACGATTAGGGCGCAGGTCAGAAGAGTACATGGCTCTACGAGGACATGGGTTCAAATCCCGCATAATGCATGAGCAGCCCTTCAGGCTGGGCTTTATGTTCTCTATGCTTCCACCTGCCACCCTTCTCCAATCTAACTAAGTGCATTAATATGAGACTTTAAGCAACACAAATCATCATCATCCTATATACCCAGTGGCATGCAATGTTTTGTTTTTTTACCTGTGACCTCTTCTCCAAAAAGAGCGTAGAGCTTTAAACAATCATCCAAGTTTCACATTGGAATTGGAAGAAGAATGCTATTACTCCAATTTATTGGGTTCATGCCTTCGTTTCCGACTATGTACTTACTGTAAGCAGCTACGCCTGACAACCGCATTTTCGTCCCCTTCCTGTGTAATATTTGGAGGAGGCCCTACATACACATGCACTTGCATGTGTATGTGTATGGATGGGTGAACTGGACTCCCATGTATATTAAGTCCATTTTGTAGAGTTGACTTTTATGTAGAAGTTCTTAAATTAAGTCCACTCACTGAAAACTTTGTTACAAATTCAGTGTAAATGAAAGCATTTATTAAAGTGATCTCCATCTGGGTTTTTTGTAATGTCTTTCTGGTTTATTTTTTAACATACTGGTAAACATGGTGCCAAATGTGCATATTGCATATTCTATTAGCTGGCCATAACAGCACTTAGCATATGATAAGGCATTTAGGCAGATTCTGACAGGCTTTTGGCTAACATCTGCACTCATGATAGCATGTCTGGTCACAAGTGTGCCGCAACTGAGTGGAATGGCCTACAGACAGCTAACACATGTTGTATTCTATCTAGATCATCAGTCATATGAAGATCCAACAGTTACAACAGAACCTGGAGGTAGCCCAGCAACAGGAGATGCAATACAAGGCTCAGATGGAGGTAAGGAATATATAGGAATGGCTCAGGCAAAGCTATGAGACTTTCTAGTTGAGATATAGCCCTTGTGGGACATCGTAGTCTAGACAAAACTTCTTGTTAAGTTACTTGTTGCCTGGTATTAAATAGTTACGTTAGTCGAACATATCTTCACAGGAGAATTTAGGTTGTCTTCTATATTAAAATCTGTAGGCCTTTTATAAATATTAACGTTTATGTTAAGGGTCAAATAGTTGACCTTCCGTTCATAGTTGCAAAAAATTTTTAGATAACTACTTTCCTTAAACCTCCATACTAGGGTTTACACCCGATAGATATTTTATGTTTGTTACTGGAAGTATTCACAACAATAATAAAATATTGTCATACTTTGCTAGAAGCGTACCTTAGAAATCTGAATTTAAATACTATGAATGGAATCATATTGTGTCATGCTCCAGTTTTTTATAGCCAGACAAGATATTTCATTCAAAGTGGGAAGAGTGGGTGATCTAGCAAATAAAATCAGGCATTAGAAAAATGTAGAACTAAGCTGCTCATTAAGGGGGGAATTAGAAAGTACAATTGCCACTGGCCAGCCAACTACTGTAAACATAGTGCACTACAACCAGAGTTCAAACAAGCTGTTCAGTGTTCAAGCATACCCAGCTAAGATGGATTTTTTAATATCTTGGTTGATTTCCACACACCGTGTAGTATTGTGCATAAATGCGAACTCATGTTTATAAAGTGCAGACTTTTGTAGCAATAGCTTCAAAAACAAAATTAGATTAAACTATAAATAGAAATAATCAATTAAAAATAGAGGACATTGTTACTTCTAAATAATAATCCAACAAAGTTTACAGGAGATGACATCAGAAACTAGTTTTTACTCGGGTTTTGTTAAAATTTGGTTCCACTTTCATGTCTTTGGAGCAATATGTTAAAATCCACGCAAGTGTGCAAGATAAGCCGTGGGTTGAGATATGTCGTAGCGCATTGTCACTTGTAAACTTCCTTTGCTTCTGTGACATACCTATATATTCTTTTTGCCATCCTGTCTTCGGCACTCTTACCAATTAAATTAACATAGAAATCACTGTGTATATACCGGTAAAACTATGTTAAGATACTAGGTTAAGGTGTAATTAAAATTATTACCTTTATAAATTGTCAAGCAGGCATAAATATGCCACTCACATAATTGTGCTTGATTGACTGGTCTTGAGTATGTGGTATATAGGACGAGGGATGTTAACGGGTACCTGGGAAGGTCTATTTGTTACCCTCTCGGTGTTCGCAGGAACGGTTCCAGCTTTTCAATACCCGTTACCTATATTACCTGTTACACTTCTTTGCCAAACATGAAATAATTGCATCATTGTGCTATATTTCAATCGAGGCATAAAGACAAAGTATTTGAGCCACTTTGTTACATTTAATTTAACCTATTCGTAGCCAGAGTCTGTGGTCTGTACAACCACAATCATGCATGCGGTTGTTCTACTGTTTTCTCTTTGAAATCTAATATTGTGTCATAAATAAGTTAACTAACAATAAAATGGGTACTGCATGCTGGTACCCAGGTATAGTTGTTCCGAAGCAAGTAAGCAGATGCTGACGTCACCGGCGGATGGATTGTAGCCAATCAACGGTCCCCGATTTAAAATACGGATCGCTCATTGGCCCGCCAAAACCGCGCGCATCTGCTTACTTGCTTCAAAGCACCTATATCAACATTTCTGTGGACTGAACTATAGACATCCCTATATTTTAGGAGGTAGGGGGCCACAGACAAAAAACTCTCAAATAGCAAACATTGCTAAATAAACCGCTACTGCTACTACTAGCCTACAAAACATCCCAAATAGTCCCCCTTGTTTGTCAACCCATCCATCCATCATCTGTCTGTTTTGGGGAATGATCGTGAGGCTCGAAGCCTCTCCACTGGTTTGTGTTCCAACTCCTAACCTAAGATTTATCCATGTAAAAGCTAGCCTATCAATCAAATGGAATTTCAATAAATGATTTTTTTTCAACGTATTTTGATAACTATTGTATTTATTTACATTTAATTAATTAATAGCAATTAAAGTTCTTGTAAACTCTTTTAAAGCGAGCGAAGCGAGCGTTTCCATTTGACTCTGCCGGAAAAAATAGTCACTGGTTTTGTTTCTGTTTGTTTTTTTTTTTTGTTTTTTTGTTTGTATGTCTCGCCATAACGTTCGAATCAAATCGGATGGAGTTGAAATTTTTTTGAGTTTTTTTTTATTTTTTATTTATTTTTGTTTTTTTTTCGGAAAAAATAGTCACTGTTTTTTTGGGTTTTTTTTCTCGATTGAATGCCATTAGTTTTGTGGCAAAATCGTTCAAAAAGTTAAAAAGTTACATTAAAGTTAATCGAAAGTTTTTTTTTCAAACTAAACGGCGACAAAATCTGAGGTGGCCAAACCATTTAGAATGTCCGTCCGGTCACGAATATGTTAATTTTATTTTGATCCGATAAGTAGTGTAGATGGAAATTACATTATAACAAAAGTAACGTTGCCATGGCAACAAAAAGACGCGCGAAGTTTCTAATGCACTGCCACCTAGAAGTAATCAAAATACTTTCGAGGGAGCAGTGTATTATTTGTCACCAAAGAGTTTAAATAGTGTTCCCAAGAAGTCAAGGTCCTCTAGATGGTGGTGGATTTTATTCACAAAGTAAAGGTTTACACACGGGTTTACCCAAATACCTTGGCAATAATAAATAATATTGGAAACATGGCCCTAAGAACAGCGAACGTCGCAAAATTTAAAATTTAAAAAAAATGTGTAATGTGGGTCTAGCTATAGCACGTCTCGCTTATCAACGCATCCAACTGAGCGTTTCCTAGTTTAAACATAAATCGCTCGTCATTATGAATACGTATCATAGAAAACTGTAGCAACATTTTGGGTACTAGTACTCCTAAGTCATAATAAATGTGCATCCTGTTGATTTTGGAAACGTCAGACAGCAGCAATGAAGAAGATTTGTTATTATAATAAGTTAAACTCAAAGTAAACAATAAAATACAGGGTCATATTTATGATGTTGTTTTTTAGCAGCTATTCTGATAATCTGACGAGGTATGGCAGGCTACGTATTGTTTTTGCTAGGGCTAGGCTTAGGCTTATACTCCGCGTAGCATCATGATTATGCCGAAGTAAGGCCCAGGTCCTAGGTCTAATTTTGTTTCATTGTCGTTTTAGTTTCTAATAAAGTTCTCCTTGTTGTGGCCGCGGGCCCCTTGATAAGGTATTTTACTGCCACTTCTATTTACTCCGCCAGCTGATCAGCGTCTGAAAAGGACACCATGTTTGTACGATTTTTTATAATTCTTATTCCATTGAGGATTGAACTAGACTGCATAAGTGCAGCACTTGGCGAGTGCAATGACGTCACCGTGGCGTTTCAATGCGAACTAAATGCGCACTCAGTGCATGCCAATGGAAAACGCCATTACCATGCAGGTCGAAAAGAACGGCACTCACTGTGAGAATGTCTGTCTGTCTGTTCGATCCCATCTGGCCAAATGGTCAAACGGAATGAGCTAAAATCTTAAACAGACATCCATGACCAGTTAACAACAACTGCTAACAAAATTAGCAAAATCTGTTGCTATTTAACCCCTTGGCCTACCATTAATAAACCCTAGTTTTGCCTACTATTTAAAATCGAAGAAAAAAAATTAAAAAAAGTTTTCCCCTTTACATAAATTTTATCTTATCTTATCCCACATTGACATTTTAGCGCCCACCCCATTTTTTTTGCTCCCCTCCCCTCTCCCTCCCCCCCCCCCCGAATTTTTTTATTCTAAAAAAACTAGGCCCAATTTCAATATTTTATTTCTCAAAATGATAATAAATAAATAAATAAAAAAAAACTCACACCACCCCCCTCCTACATTCATGCTTATTGGAACTCCCCCCCCCCACATATTTTCATTGTAAAAAAACTAAATAAATGAAAATGAAAAATCATTTCCCATGCTGGTAATTTTGACAGATCCTGTCCAGCCTTGACATCAACAACCCCTTTCAGACACCAACCCCTTGCAAAAATACTTCCTCCCTTTTTTTACCACCCCCCCCCCCACCACCACCACCACCACCACCACCACACAAAAAGTCTTTACCTTTTAGGTCATTTGTTTGGATTTTATCTGAATTGACATTAAGCCACCTACAACCCCCTATCAAAGTTATTCTTGCAATCCCCCCTCATTACCCCTACCCTCACCTTCCCCCAATGTTTTGGTTTATATTCTCAAAAATAAAAAGACCTATTTTTCTTGGTCTTTTAGGTAATTTGATCGGTTCTCATACGATCCTGGCATTTTTCTCTTTTAATGTCGGCGGTGACCAAGGTGTATTGAATCTTGCGCCCTCAAGGTTACCCAAAATTCCGCTTGGTGAAACCTTGCAATCTTTACTCGTATTTCGTACTGGCTACGTTTCCCATAGTAATGTATAATTATGCATTTCAAAACACGTTCTTTAATTTTCCAGAAATAATCAAATAATCTTGAAATAAGTATCCAAATCTATCCCGACCTTTGTTTGAACCTGGGTCTCCCACATTCCGGGTATAAAGGCGCCTTAGCCGACTTTTGTCTAGGAAAACTCCCAAGTCGTTGTTAGACGAGTGAGCGAGTCATGTGTTGAGTACCCGGGAACATTTGTATTTAAGTTGATTGATATATAAGGTGTAAATGGTAGAGTTTTGAGTTTAGTTGGTAGGCCTTAAGAGCGCGTCAAGTGCAAGGTCATAATGCACCACTCTAGCCTATGCTAGGCTAGGGAGGAAAAACCCACGCTGAATCCAGTCTTAGGTTGGGGGAGGAAATGAAATATTACGAGGTACTCAACACATGACTCACTCAATCGTCTAACAACGACTTTGGCATTTTACTAGTTATCTTGATTGATTGAAAAATGGACGCGTACCGTAATGTGGAGTGAATAGGAACAGTTTTGTAAGTTAACTTCTTGTTATTTCAACATGAATCATAGTAAACCAATGAGATATTTTTTAAATTATAGCTATGTGGTTCCTTTAAATAATATAACCAACCATTAACAGAGTATATGAATATTTTTATTTTATTTTTATTTTTATATTGTGCGTTCCTATTCACCTCCATGTGGGGTCAATAGGAACAGGGATATAAATATGCCTGAAAATACATATAGATATGCTAGCTGTTCCTATTAACCCTAGCCAGGGGTCAATAGGAACACAAATTACATTTTAAAAAAATATATCTTACGTTTATAAGATATGTAACTCTTCCCAGATAAAGAGAAATGACAAAGTTTATCAGCTCTCTTAAATGTGCCAATGCTTTTCATAACATTGAGGCTGATTTTCTATTATAAAGGCTGCGGTTGTCAAGTTTAGTCTATTTTTAGAGGGAACTGCAAAATGTAGTGTACCAACTACAAAAAACCTTATGTGAGCCGTTTAAAAAGAGCGGCAATTACGAATTTAGTATTATTTAGAGGAAGTTTTGTTCCTATTCACCCCATAGTTCCTATTCACCCCATGTTACCGGTAATTTTAAAAGTACCAACGCACATTTTTGGCTTAAGCGCTCCCATGCTAATTTCATTGAGATTTCAAACTTCAGCCAGTCGTACACCATGCTGTTAACTTACACAACAAATGCAAGATTTGCCATCTACATTATCAGGTTGCCGATGTTAGTGAACCTTGGTGGTTGCATCAATTATATTGCCTACCATTTTTAGCCAAGAAATGTGGCTGCTTGATTCTCATTCACCAGGCAGCATTTCACTGCACCCTCTGCTTCCTGGCAGCTGCACAGCATGGTTACATGCAAACACCCAGAGTACAGTGCAGTGAGTGAGACAATTGCCAACATGCAACTTTCTGATCTCTACCAAACATCAGAGACAAAGAAACGTAGTCAGTGGCGGTTTTTACGGTGTGCAAGGTGTAACAGTTGCACACCTGATAAACCAGGGAGAAAATTGAAGAAAAGTCTTTTTAAAAAAAAAATTAGGCAGTAATCGGGAAATAGACTAGTTTGGCTGGCGAGCCTGTGTGGTCATGCAGTTCGAGACTCATATACTACATGTAGTATGTATCTCGTTATTAAGTACATAAAATCGTACAAAAATACAAAAAAAAACTTTTATTTTGCTCTAGAAATTGTCCCGAAACCACATCCGGTTAAAATAAAGTGAGAACTCCCCTTTGCATTACAAAAATTAGGCTGTTTTAGCTACATATTTCACAGTTATTTAGAATACAAATTTGCCTTAGAACTTGTTTAGGCCATTAAAATTAACAGTCCCCCCAAAAAAATCAAAGAGGCAAATTTGCCTATGCGGTTGGGGCTTCGCCCTAGACCTCAGCTATTCCGTGCCACCTCATTTTTGGGAATTGCACACCTGACATTGAGGTCAAAAACCGCCACTGAAGGTAGTTATATTGACTTGCAAATAACTTAACTTAGGGTTGCCATTTTTACGGATTTTATCCGTTTTAACGGATTTTGAGGGTGCAAAACGGATCGCCGGATTTTTATTCCATTTTACGGATTTTAAAAACAGAAAAAATCTTGGCTGGAAATTAATCTTGGCTGGATCATGGTGGTGGTGCTGGGTCATAAAACGCGGTTGTGAGATCGTAAAAATCATTAAAAATGTGTTTATGGTGATACCTTATCAACCCTATTTGGCCTCAAATCATTAAAAATAGGCATACTCTTTAAATTTGTTTATATTTTCAATTTTTTTTACAACAATTACATTATGATATATCGATATCATATCGAAATTGGTACTAAATTGGCGTTGAGGATTTTTATGAATTTGAGTGTTTCATTTAAAGATTTCTAAGGATTTTTGATGTGCTCAAACAGGATTTTTTTTGCGGCAAACCTGACTTAACGAATATCTAATGCAAACGTTTATTTCATTTGTGGTTTGAAATTATATTGATGATGCAATATTTGCCATGTGCCCAATCAGATTTTTTATTGTTAGTGTTTTATTAGTAGTGCCAAGTTTCAATTCCAGTCACTATATTTTTACTTGGTTGCATATTTTTGAAAATGGAAAAACAGGGTGGAATTAGGGTTGCCACCTTTGATTGAGGTCAATCTGGGACGAAATACGAGGTTGCGTGGTACAGCTGGGGTCTGGGGCGAAGCCCCAGCCGCCGGAGGCATTTTCACCTTAGGCTAAAAAAAAATTTTGAGTACATTAGGAATATTTGATGGCCTAAAACGCATTTTAAGGCGACTTTGTATGTCAAATGACAGTGAAATAAAATAGACCATTTTTCTCAATTTCATTAATTGGGAAATACTCCCGTAGGTGTAATAAATTTAAAATAAATTATGAAATGAAAAATCATGATATGAAATAAATTATGAAAAATGAAAATCAATCCAGAAATTAAAATATTAAGAAAAAAAACGCTGCGATGGATTTTGTAATTTCTGGATTGATTTACATGAGACCATTTTTGTTAATACCGGGACAAGGAATGGCTGTGTAGGAAAGGTAATATCTCATGAAAGCAAATAATAATGATCCAATGCCTGAAGAATTAAAAAATTCAATGTAAACGGCATCGTAACTAACCATACAGAATTAAGATGTGGTATAGACAAATCTACGACAATAATTAACTTATTTTGTTATTTTCAAGATTTCGTAAAATTTCAGACTTTTGGACAGTTATTGTGCATAACATATCGTGATATTTTGTACATTTTATTTTATGACGTAATTTTTAAATAGAAATTACAGTTAAGGAAGTGAATATGTAGGTTTTTCATAATAGTTATCGGATTTTAAATGTATCAACATAACAAAGAAAATAATGTCATTGAATTGAACCAGAAAAGAAATAGCTGAGAAAATTTCACGTCTTTCCGCCGTTTTTGTGAATAACATAACAATATGGTATTGTAAACATTCATTTAATTGTCGGATATTATAAATTACAAGTTATACAAATTAAATAAATGAATACGTAGACTTTTTCGCGGTAATAGTTATCACCCTTGAAATAGTACCTAAGCCGAGCCGTGGTAATGGGAAACACGTGTTTCCAAATATCGTCGGCTTACAGAACATAAGCAAGCTTAATTACATCGCCACATTAGCGTGACCTTGGAGATTTTTTTTGGGGGGGGTCGGGAAAAGTGACATTTGACGTATCAAATTTTATGGCTTTTGTGTAATCCGCAAAAATGATGAAATATCGAATTCCGGGACATTTTGTGTCCCGGAAAGTTACACCCAGGATCCGGGACGAAGGATTGTAATCCCAAACAATCCCGGAAAATCCGGGACGGGTGGCAACCCTAGGTGGAATTAAATGACTAGAATGATGTCCATTCTAAACATGTAATTGATACGCCTAATATTTATTTTGCTATGCAATGTATTTTTTCCCTAACATTATTGGTTTTATATGAGTTTTTATCTTTATAGGCCAAATATCAGAAATATTTTAGCTGTTCATAGTTTTATGATTTCACTTTTAGGCTTGCAATCCTTCATATTCACCTAGAATGCTAAAGAAATGAAAAATGCAGTCATGTATTGATATTACACATTGAATGTTACGATGTTTGTTGGACTTGTGGTTAGTATTTCCTGCTTACAATGCAGACGATCCAGGGTTCAAATCCCGCTTCAGGCAGAAGATTTTTGCTAATTTTTTTTTCCCTATGCCGACGGGGGCTTTTTCAGCCATTCTTCTTTCTTGCTATCTAGTATAAAATGTCTTTCTCTGGCCTGCTCTCATTGGGCAGGGAGTCAATGTCATTCTGAAGTACGGCGCACCTGAAAAGGTGTGCTCTGTCTTGAGATTCAAAATTACATAATTTACAAGTGGACAGTTCGGTGGTGATGTTGAATCTGTTCAGATGGTGTTGCAGTCATGGCCAGTTGTAACTTCTGATCATCATTTCTTGGCTTAGGAATGTGTCAACAGTGACTTTGGAACCGTCCTAGACAGTGTTGAATTCAGACTTTTCATCCCGGGGGGGCTATTGAAGATCTCGGGGGTATTACTTAGGGACAAAGTACGGGGGGGTTGGGGGGCGCCCCCAACAATAGCGCCGCAGGCAAAAGTTTTGAAAATCAGGTTTTTAAGAGTGCGTTTGGTGCGTTTTAGAAGAAAGTTGTGTGGTCTGAGCGCAATATCGAAATAATGTAGTTTTTGTGTTTGCGGACGCTGAAAGATCCTAAATACCCGCTAGATTTAACCTTCAAACCGCTAGATTAAAAAAACGGTAATTTTAGCAACGAAAAATCGAAAACACATACACAAACAGGGCGAAAAATTGTTATTTTTTTTACCAATCACAGCACGATTTTGTAAAATTCGACTAATAGGAAGCAAGCATCAGTGTTTAGCCTAATTACAAGGAAAACTGCGTTGACCCCTCCTTTTACAGGATGCCTACGCATTGGTTACCTGATAATAGTGTTTTCACATCGAAAAGTACACTGACCATTTACCCAACATACTCCATCTGTTCGACTGCAAGCCAACAAACAAAAGAAGACATAATTTGGAATTTCCTAAACAGAAGTCGGAACCCTTCGAATGACCATACATTTACAAATCTAGTTCTTGACCTCGTGAGTTGCCCACACGTTTTTCGTAGGGTCTGCCTATTTGATAAAGCAATATGTTCGTGCCCTTTCTAAAACGGCAAAGTGACATTTAAAAAATGAAGGAATATATAGTGCATGTAGTTAATTTATTCCCGGGGGGGCGAATGACAGTTCCCGGGGGGGCGAAGCCCCCCGGGATCATAGCTGGATTCAACACTGGTCCTAGATACTAGGCACATAATAAATTCCAAAGTTATTTTGAATTAGCCTTATTGATTCGGGGCGCTGCTTGCGGGTGGAATCGAGTCCAGCTTCATTGATTGATGTTTTCTAAAATATGCCGGTCTCTTGTTGGTCATTGTTCGCTCGTCGATGGTGCCTGCGCCGACAGGGCTACCTTGGTCTACTTTAAATTAAAAGACCCCCACTGAAAATCAGTTGTGAGTGGGTAGACTATTAGAAATGTATTTTTTCATTTTATATAGCATATTTTAACTATGAAATCTTGAAATCGAAGTATTTTAACCTTTTCTATGCTACGTCCGAGAACTCGGGCTGACGCGGCGAGCCCTCAATGCTTCGCCCGAGATAACTCGGGCATGGCACATTACACACCCAACCATGTCAAAAGCCTACAACAAAAAAAATTAACAAAATTATAAATACTAAATAAATTAAATAACATATAAAACATGTTGTTTCTTTGGCCGGGAGTTGTTTTAGCGGTGGGGGAGGGGTCATGTTTTTGTTTTTTTTTGGGGGGGGGGGTTGGTCTTAAATTGTATGAGAGGGAATTTTGTATGTTAAATAATTTTGGGAACAATCCCACCACTTTCTGTGTTTGTTTCTTTTTGGGGAGGGGGGGGTTGTTTTTTTGTGGGGGTGCGTTGTTTTTTGTGGTGGTTGTTTAACAATCACGGGAGAGAAAATGATGGTTTTGCAAATATGATACATGATTTTGGGAACTACACCCCATTAATTATCTGTGTTTATCTTTGGGGGGGAGTGTGTTATTTTTTTTGGGGGGGGGGTTGTTTTTGGTTTAGTTTAAAAACGTACGAGAGAGAATTTCGGTTTTTCAAACATGTTACATAATTTTGGGAACTGGGGGAGGGCGTTTGAGGTGGTTGTTTTGGGGTTCTTTAACAATCATGGGTGAGTACAAAACGGTTTTTCAAATGTTTTAGATGATTTTGGGTACTAAACCTCTATATCTGTGAATTTTGGATTGGTTAATTTTGGGGGGGGTGGGGGGCGGGGGTTGTTTTGGGGTTGGTCTAATATCGTATGGGAGAGAATTATGGTTTTTCAAACATGTCATAAATTTTGGGAACTACACACCCCTGTCAGATTTTTTTCCGAAAAGTGCGTTTTGTTGAAAATAACTCTGCACAGGGGTATGAACACTGCAAAATATACTCAGCACTTAAAAGGTTAAACTCATCTTATTGTTGGTGGTGTAGAAACCGTTAGATCTGTTATTTATTTATTTATTTTTTATTGATCATATCTGGAGATAACTACCACATTACGCAACATAAAGGACACTGTTCCCCATATAAGCAACATCTGGATCTTCTGTGTGTTGAATGTGTGAACATATTTTTCTGTAAATAAAGCAAGCAAACAACCCTCATTAGGATGGTTTTTCTGTTTCTAGCAAGAGCAACAGAAACAGCTGCGTGCCCAGCTTCAGCAGATGACGCAGCAGAGACAAATGGCTCCTCAGGGTATGCAACAGGGCCAGCCACAACAACAACAACCTAGCCAGCAACAGCCACGCATGATGCGCCCAAACAATCCAGGCCTCAGACACCTTTTGCAGCAAGTAAGTGAACCTATATACAACACTATGTTGAGTTTTGGGTCTTGGGTCCCTGGTTAAACATATAACACTGAATAAGAATTATTGTCGTAGCTATAGGAGGTACATAATATAAATTAAGCGTTTAATTTTTTATGGTAGGGTAAGTGGACAAACAATAGAAAATGTTAATTTTACCAAAAAAAGGAAAATGAGGTTTTCCCACACCAATACTATAAAATTAGAGTAGTCCTTGTGTATTCTAACGTTTTACTTTTAAGTGGCAAAAATTAAGTTGTATTGAATTTAGATAAAGGCCTCCCTGTATGAGTGTATGGCATCATTTTCCATTAGAATGTAAGACACCGGGCACATATTTAGGGTTTTGATTGAGTAAAAATATTTGATGCTAAAATTCTAAATGCAAAAAAAATCCTTCTGTACGATGGTTCTGCTGGCTGCTGACAATGTGACACTATTTTTTTTTACTTTTTGGATGAGCATAGCGAGCAAAGCGAAGATTCCATTTCACTACACTGGAGAAAAAAATCCGGAATGTTTTTTTTTCTTTCTTTCTTTCTTTCTTTCTTTTTGTATTTTTGTGTGTTTGTTAACACGATTCCGACTAAACCAATACTCAAATTGCCATGAAATTTTATGGAGGCCTTCGAAATCTCTGAACTTAGAACTGCCACGTTTTTGAGCGCAATCGAAAAATTATTTCTCATGAAAATCTAAATTTTGCGGGTTTTTTCTTTTTTAAAACAATTTTTTGACTTATAACACCTAGGCCCTACATGCTTTATCCTATTGTAATGATTTTTTCACAGAACCTTAATTTTATTAATTTAATTTATGTATTCGTGTGAAATTTGAGCGCAATCGAATAATTATTTCTTATAAAAATCGCAATTTTTCAATTTTTTCTTTTTTTAAAATATGATTAATTTTTAAAAAAATTAAGTTTATTTTTTATTTAATTTAATTTAATTTTAAAAAAATCTTGAACTTAGTAGGTAATAATTTTTTTACAGAACAACAGAAAATCCGCATAACACATGGCAGCTCAATGCACCAATTACGCTCATCCAACAACGCGGCGGGACTTAAAGGGATCGTTCACCTCTTATGTAAAGGTTTACACAGACATCTATTTACCTAAGTAGACTCCATTTACAATAAGTGAATGACCAAAAATAATCTAGTAACGCTAAATTAATTGTTAAATGTGCAATGAAATTTCCTTCATCTTCACCACTTATCAGTCGTGGCAACAGTGCACGAGTAGCGGCCGGCAGAGTGTCGAGTGTCAAGGCGAGCTGCGTCACCTTATTGGGCTATCACTTAGCACGCGACACAAGCTTTGAAGGAGGGTGGGGGATAAGACATTGATACTCGGTTTAAATTAGGTCGAAACAAAACACATGTGCATCTCTCAACCCGGCTGAGATGGATTTGGTAATATCTGGATTGATTTACATAACATGTACATCTGTTATTCACAAAAAGCAAAATACAAATACGCCTATACATAGAGGTATCCGTATTTCGCTACTGACGATAAAACCGAAATATGTGTAAATCATTCAATTTCAAAAAATGAGCATGAATTGATCAAATCTAGAACAGAAAATGCCAAAATTGAATCACCGCCAAACAGCGAAATTTGTGTAAATTACACAATAACAGCGAAATTCACAAAAATTGTGTTTTTAACGACGAAAAGCACTAAAAATGGAAAACGTTGTTAAATTACGGTGTAATTTTCACTATTGTATGCAGTACAGTTCAATCAACAAAAGGTGTTATAAAATAACTATCAGAATTAATTATGAATTGAGTCTTAGTAACTAAAACCAGTCTGTTTATAAGTACATTCAAACTTGTTTGGTATGTGGCTAGAATAATACGACAGTCGCGAACGAATAATTACACGCATATAAATTGTTAAATATAGATAAAAACCGCTGAAATAGAGCTTTAAACCAATAACACCGAAATCTCCAATTTTAAAAACGAAATTTACTTCAAAATAAAACCACTTTCACGGACCTCTACCTATACAATCTTGTGATCTCGTGTATGGCTATGGAGCACAGCAGTCATGTCACTGTTTACAATAGAATAAGCAGAAGAAGGTGAATAATGTACCAATAGGGCACTTTCAGTCTCATCTTGAGTCTTGGCGATGACTATTTTCGTGTACTTGGAACGATCATATTTCCTCTAAAACTTTTCATTTCATTTATTGTCTTGTCTTGTCTTGTCTCTACGCTATTACGGCCATTCCATTCCATTAGCACAAGTATCGAGTGATTATTACGAAATTGTGAAATTCTGTTGTTTCGACAATCGACTTGTTAGATATACGCAAGTATGTGTGTGTGTGTGTGTGTGTGTCCCCACCCCCCCACCCCACCCCGGGCTACCAGTCGAAAGATGAATATTTAATGCTGATGCACTATGCCAGTACTCTTTGTATGTTGTCCAATATGCTGTTGACGGTGATTTTTTATCTATGTTTATGTTTGGAATGGTTCTTATATATTAGGTGCCAGCCTGCATCTACTCGAAAAACGATAAGCTATTCATTAGTAAGAGCAAACAAACACTGCCCGAAAACCTTGCGCGTACTTTTTCACATAGTATTGTATTATATCATACATTTTACTCAATACTAGTACATCATACTAGTAATAATGAGGTGAGGTATATGTATACAGTCAGTGTCACTGATTTAATATTGTTTATCTTTTTACGGTGATAATAGATAGATAGTACAAGCCTAACAGGCGAGACTTATTCGGGAGGACCCCGGTTCGAATGTTCGATACTTACCACTGGCAACCCTGACATTTACGTTTTGACGAAAACTGACGCTATCCCATATAATCCTGTCAAATAAGAATTTTTGGAGGAAAAAATTGCGATGTCGCTGAATTTTTGCAGAGACCTTCCTTAAAGGATACTTATCAACATACTAAAACTCCCCTACAATCAGACTGGAGCTTCGGCTGCCATATTGGAAAATGGCGGCCAAAAAGTGTTTGTTATCGAATATCTCCAAATTTGTTTGAGATAGACAAAATATTTCAATGGCAAAAATATTCCCTATTTAATTCCCTACAAAACCGGTGTCTTCTATAGTTTTGGTAGGGGCAAAGGTTACGTCACAAAATCGTGGTTTATGTGTTGCTCATTGGAGTACCAGCTTATTTCCAAATTTGCACGCCCAGCATCAAACAATGCCCGGTAAATCCGTAATAAATCGATTTAAATACAAAAGGACTTTTGTACGGGGTTCGTGAAAGCTTTCATTAGTATTTTAAAAAATCAGGTGTGCGAAATCGAATTTTGCATTTACCCGAAATTTGGGTTTTTCCATTGTTGGCATTTCCTCAAAAATGCCATTTTTGACCGTCCATTATTAAGCACTAAAAAGCATTGGAGGAAAAATTCTTCCTACGCTCATTGAAATGACTCAAATAATGATCCGATTACAACCAAAGTTTAAATCCAATATGGCTGCTAAATCCTAATATCCACAACATCAAAGTGAATTGTGTAACAAAAAGAGTGTAAAAACAGCACGAAAACAGTATTCATATTGTGAATATTAGGAATTAGCAGTCATATTGGATTTAAACTTTGGTTGTAATCGGATCATTATTTGAGTCATTTCAATGTGCGTAGGAAGAATTTTTCCTTTAATGCTTTTTAGTGCTTAATAATGGACGGTCAAAAATGGCATTTTTGAGGAAATGCCAACAATGGAAAAACCCAAATTTCGGGTAAATGCAAAATTCGATTTCGCACACCTGATTTTTTTAAATACTAATGAAAGCTTTCACAAACCCCGTACAAAAGTCCTTTTGTATTTAAATCGATTTATTACGGATTTACCGGGCATTGTTTGATGCTGGGCGTGCAAATTTGGAAATAAGCTGGTACTCCAATGAGCAACACATAAACCACGATTTTGTGACGTAACCTTTGCCCCTACCAAAACTATAGAAGACACCGGTTTTGTAGGGAATTAAATAGGGAATATTTTTGCCATTGAGATATTTTGTCTATCTCAAACCAATTTGGAGATATTCGATAACAAACACCTTTGGGCCGCCATTTTCCAATATGGCGGCCGAAGCTCCAGTCCGATTGTAGGGGAGTTTTAGTATGTTGATAAGTATTATATAAGGAAGGTCTCTGCAAAAATTCAGCAACATCGCAATTTTTTCCTCCAAACGTCAATATACGATCTTATTTGACAGGATTAATAGCTACTTTATTAGCAGTATATTTTTCAAAACAAGTGTTGTTGACCAGTGTTATGTATTGTTAGTAATTGGGAACGCGGGCCATCTGCTTTGGTTTTAGTAGAACAGACTATTTCGACAGATAGACCGGGACCTGCCTCGCGCGTCACACATCGCTAGTGGATGTGCCGTGCTGCAACACATCGCCAGCTCAAGAACAGTGACGTCACTGTTCTTGAGCGTGGCGATGAATTTAAAGACTCCTATTGACGTAGGTCGGGAAATATACACAAATTACTTAGTGTTTATGTTTCTATTTGAAATTAAGACTAACTTGTCAAAGAGGTGAACGGACACTTTAAGCGTTTTCCTAGTATTAAAATTCTTGTCCCATATTTGGATGAGCGAAGTGAAGATTTTATTTCACTACACTGGAGAAAAAGATCGGGAATGTTTTTTTTAGTTTTGTCTGTTTGTTAACACGATTTCGGCTAAACCTATACTCCAATTGCGATGAAATTTTCTGGAGACCTTCGAAATCTCTGAACTTAGAACTGCCACGTTTTTGAGCGTAATCGAAATATTATTTCTTATGAAAATCACAATTTTACGATTTGTTTTTTATTTTTAAACAATTTCTTCGACTTATAACACTAAATGCTTTATCCAATTGTAATGATTTTTTCACAGAACCTTAATTTTATAAATTTATATATTCGTGTGAAATTTGTGCGCAATCGAAAGATTATTTCTCATGAAAATCGCAATTTCTTGATTTTTTTTCATTCTTTAAAATAAATATTTAGTCGTTTAAAAAAAATGTCTTCTAAAGATTTTTTCACAGAACAACAGAAAATCTGCATAATACATGGCAGCTCAATGCACCAATTACGCTCATCCAACAAAGCACCTGAAAAAGCATTTGCGAAGCTTCCTAGTAGTATTACAATATTATGGTTAGGCCTACATGGTGCACATCAATACATTTATAAATATTCTTTATTCCTTTGTGAGCTGATTGCATACATCAATACTTTCAAAAGTGACATAACATTTAGCACTATGAACTATTTATTAGAGTTGCATGATGATAAATAAATTCATATCGATAAGTATTATTGTAATTGTTTCGAAAATATATCGCGATAATACTGTCTACATTTATTTTTAACGCTATAAGCTAGTATCGAAAATATCACGATAATATCGGTAATATTAAAACATCGCGCTGAACACAGACATTTTAAAATTTGTTTCGTCATCTTAAAAAGGGCACAACCGCATAACAAATCTATTTTTTATATTTTGTATCATATTTTTATCATAAAATCGCTTACTATTGTTCTCGTCGCAAGACCCAGAAATAACAATCCTTTTCGTAATAATAAAGATTTCTGTAAAGAAGTCGAAATATCACATTTTAAATAAAGATATTAATATTTATTTATTTATTTATTTATTTATTTTATTTATTTATTTAACGTCTATCATCGTATTCAGTTATAAAAACTGATTTACAAAGGAGGACAACTAAATAAATCTAATCACATAGATGCACAGTGGAAACAGTGGAGAGTCCAATGATTTGTATTTATAAAATTCTCTATTACTGAGTTGCAATCGGTTTCATTAATAACTTCCTCCCACATTTTATGGAAATTAATTACGCCTACGGGAGTGTATGGGGACAAAAATTCATCCCACATCTTGGCTTCGATTGCCTTAGTATTACATGTGTTGAGAGTACCGGTACGTACTTTTATTTTCAACTCAACGATTCTCTTTAATTGGCATATTTTCATTTATATTGACAAGTGTCATACATAAAATGGTCAGGTCGTGGTCTGTTATGCACTTTTCAATATTCCTGGGATAATTTCCCCCAAATTATTAGATTTTTTTAAATGGTCTATAGGCCCTACCGGTACACTGAATGGTAAATTAAAATTTTATACAATGTACACGTAGGAAACCATGTGAACATCAACATATTTATAATACTTAATAATTTTGTAGTTTTACTCTCAATTATTAGAATATCAATATTAGTGTTGCCCACAATGATCTTGTGTGAGGCAGGAGGACAGTTTTCAACAGCTAAAGCAACTTAAAATTATATACGTACTAGTTCTTTAATGCATATTGGTTTTCAGCAGCAACCCCAATATCGCTCACAAGTGCTCGGAATGAATCAACTGGGCCCCCGCGGCCCGGCGGCTCCGGTCAGCAACCAGCCCCAATCGGGGCAGCAGCCTCAACAGCAGCAACAGCAATTTGATGACGTTTCTACATTTGACTTCCTTAATTAAGACTTGCATGATTATACATATTATACTTGTATAATATTATAATGTAGTTATTAAAATTATGTATAACATTAACATTGCTTTATGGGTTCATGCGCCGTAATGGGCTTGACCTTTTTGCACATTATTTTGTTACGATAGCCTATGTATATATTATGTAATAATAAAATGCTTGTACCCTTACACAGTGTATATTTCTGTATAGGGCTGGTTCCAATTGACGTCATCAACTTTAGTTTAATGTTTGCTCGAGAGATGGCAGCGCTTGCGTCGGTACAAACTTTCGGGCTACAGGTGACAGCTCCCATATGACTACCGTTTGAAGAGACGTTCTGTCACATTTTATTCACTTTGTTTACTCCGCTGTTGGCGATAATCATGGGCTTGTTGTTATGGATTATTTAACTCAGACTCCAGGTACAAAGATAGGCCCCATATGGCCGGCGTATTTTTTATTTCCTTTCCCAAACCAACCCATTTAGCCAAGTGTCAACAATGGATGGTAGGCCCTATGTCCGAGCGTCCCCAAATAATCATAAAAATATGGATTTAAAAGTGTGCGTGCGGGCTTCAATGCACCTAATTGTTTTAAAAAAGGATTGGCACTGGCCAAAGCAGGTCATGTGTTAGACGTGACGGAAGTTAAGTCGGGCGAAATCAACTGCATAACTGCCGAAGTTGTGAGACAGACATCTGTCAACTTGTCTCCATATGACGTGAAAGTCGATATATCATTACGTCACGTCCGTGATTATGTTGGAGATGATAGTAATATCAAAACAATAGTTTGTTTTATCTATGTCCGTGTCACTATAAAATTGCCGCAATCGCGGTCTGAAAGGCTGACTAATCGTTCATCAATAAAATGTAATTACGCCTGGCCGCGGCCTAGGCCTACAGTAATCTGTCTGTCATGTCATGTCCTGCGATTGTTATAGGCCTTCCGAGTGTAGTGTTAGAAATAATTTTGACTTTCTGCTTGAAATGAAGTCCCTTATGCAGCCATAGGGCCTAAGCCATAGGTTTTTGCGACCTATTTGGTTGATCTAGGTCTTCCCTATAGGCCTAGTGTTTTATCAATACCATACGTGTAGGGGCTTTTTCTAGCTAGGTATTTGAATGCCACAACTTTATTCCCTACCTTAGAGGCAACGTTGAAACAATAATCCTATACAAATGCAATACATTTGCAATAAAAACCCTGAAGTAGGCCTATAGGGCCAAGCCCAGCAAGGCCCCTATAGGCCTAGGCCTACCCCGAGTTTGTAGGCTTTGTTTGCTTTAGTCGGACTAGGGCCTATGAGCCAAGGCAGACCATGAAAAACACAATTAAAATTTGTAACCTAGGCTAGCCTAGACTTCGCTTATCACATAATTTAGAGCAGAAAGTAAAAAGTACTTTTACAGGCTAACACTACACTCGTTATCACAATCGCAGGACATGACATGACAGTTCCCCTTCTGTAGGCCCCAGTCTCGTCGGTACCGCCTAGGCCTAGGCATAGGCTAGCCGGCCAGGCTTCTTTTTATGAACGAATCATTGGTCGGCCTTAAAGATTGCGATTGCGGCAATTTTATAGTGACACTGAAAAGGGGAAAACAATTTTACTGACATCGACTTTTACGTCAAACATGAGCAAAATACGTCAGCTGTGGGCGCGCCAGCCTTAGCTTGCAGCCGACATTTCAGCCACCTCTTCAGTTGCACATTACTACTGCACGAGTGCAAGTTGCAGATGTCCAATTTAGCCTCTGGGACATCGTCTTCTGTTAAAATATCTTTAGCAGACATTATTTTTAACACGCCGGTGTCTCGCTCAAATGTAAACATTCCTACGCCATTTTTCAATATTTGTACCGACACGGCCTTGATACGACGCTAGCGCTGCAGGTAGTAGTTAGTTGAACTAGCTTGGACCCAGCCCTAAAAGTTTCATGGAACAAATTCAAGATAGAGATTAAATGGGTTTGAACATTTTACTTCTTAACCCATTGGAGTACTTCGACGAGTCCTACTCGTCCATTTTTCGGGGGAACTTTAAAGGGGTGCAAAAAATACAAATATTCAAAGTTTGGGGAAAATGTCTAAAAAATTTGAACAAAATTTACAGTTTAATTTTTTTTTATCTTGAGAATTGAATGGCTAGAATGAATTCTATTTTATGATCCAAAATCCAAAAGGGTGGAAAAGAACAAAATAGAAAATTTTTGAAAATCTCAGTAATTTCAAAAAAGCTAACATGCTCAATTTTGTTGGATGAGCGTAGCGAGCGAAGCGAAGATTCCATTTCACTACACTGGAGAAAAAAATCCGGAATGTTTTTTTTTCTTTTTTTTTTGTATTTTTGTCTGTTTGTTAGCACGATTCCGGCTAAACCGATACTACGATTGCGATGAAAATTTAGTGAGACCTTCGAAATCTCTGAACTTAGAACTGCCACGTTTTTGAGCGCAATCGAAAAAAAAATTTCTCATAAAAATCGCAATTTTACGATTTTTTTTTATTTTGAAAAAATTTCTTCGATTTATAATACCTACACGCTTTGTCCGATTGTAATGATTTTTTCACAGGACCTTTATTTTATGAATTTATATATTCGTGGAAAATTTAAGCGCAATCGAAAAATTATTTCTCATGAAAATCGCAATTTTACGTGGTTTTTCTTTTTTAAAACAATTCTTTGACTTATAACACCTACATGCTTTATCCGATTGTAATGATTTTTTAACAGAACCTTAATTTTATGAATCGATATATTCGTGTGAAATTTGAGCACAATCAAATAACTATTTCTTATGAAAATCGAAATTTTACGATTTTTTTCTTTTTTTAAAATTACGATTAATTAAAAAATTAAAAATTAAAGTTTATTTTTTATTTATTTTTAAATAATTAAAAAAAAATCTTCAACTTAGTAATGTTTTTTCACAGAACAGAAAATCCGCATAACACATGGCAGCTCAATGCACCAATTACGCTCATCCAACAACGCGGCGGGACTTAAGCGTTTTCCTAGTAACTACAAAAATGTTACTCGTATGAGAAAAATCAGAAAAACATCTTTCCAGCCAAGCATAGAAAATAACTGTTTTATTTTAAATTAACGGGCTACGTCACACCCCAAATTTGCCAAAATTTTCAAAATATTGCCCCGGAAAAAAAAGTTATAAAACTATCAGAAAAAATTACAGTTTCATATTGTCCACACAGGTCCACATTAAAAATTCAGGAAATCCCGTAATTTATACCTTGTCAAATGAGATACGATGACAATAACCACCCAAAATAAGTCACACATTTCAGACTACTTGCCTACTGTTTTGTTGTACAAATAATAAACTCTGTTCCATGATTAGTTTACACTTTCCTTATAAAACAGTTAAGTTGTGTCAAATGATACTTTTTATTTGACGTAATCAATTCACTCAAAGTCTTCATCGTAATTCACTAACCAGGATTTCTACAAATTTTAGGTTACCATTCTTCACAATTTCCCAAGTTTTTCAGATTCATCATCATTATCCATCGCCAATTCCTGCTTGCTTCTGGCAGGGTCAGCTTTGGTTTAGCAACCAATTTTTCCACTTCTTTCTATCCTCTCACAATCGTATGTCCTCCACGTCTTACAAGCCCTCTCCTCTTGCCTCCAAGTCTCCTGCTATGGTGTCCTTCCATCTCTTTCTTGGCCTACGCCATCTTCGTTCTTCTTCAATCCTTCTTTCATATATTTTCTTGGGCATCCTATTTTCCCCCATTCGTTTCATATGTCCATACCATCTCAAACGTGTCCTTAATATCCTCTCACTTAACGTCTCTACACCTAGCATTTTTCTAATGTCCGTGTTTCTTATTCTATCCCTTCTGGTCTTGTCCACTGTGCTCCTCAGGAATCTCATCTCTGCCGCCTGCATCTGACTCTCCTCTCGATCTCCCACTGTCCAGGTTTCTGCTGCATACGTAAGGATCAATATGAAATAGGTTTTATATATAGTGTCATATTACACTGAATAAGTATTTCCCTATCCAACACCAGGCCTTTTACACACTGGTTGAAGTTATTGGCCTTTTGTATTCTGATGTTAATCTCCTTTTTAATCTTTCCACTTGCCATTACTTCACTTCCTAGATAGCTTAAACTATCCATCACTTTCAGGGGTTCTCCTCCAATGTTTGTCTGTGCTTGAATTCCCTGTGTCCCCTTCTCCTGGCATAGCTACAACTTCACTCTTTACCACACTTATTTTCATACTTACTTCTATGTTACTATTCCACAAGTCTGTATATCTTTGGAATACCTCCCCATACTTGGACCATGCCACCAAGTCTTCGTCAAACAGCATTACCTCCACACCTTCCATTGCCTCCATCTTTATCTTGTTGTGGATATCATCCATGAATATTATAAATAACATGGGTGACAACACACTTCCCTGCCATAGCCCTTTTGTTGTTTGGAACCACCCTGACAATCCAAATTGTGTTTTCACACTGCTTCACATACTTCATAATATATACTTTTAACCCTGTCTATCAGTCCATTGTCCACTCCTTTTCTTTCCAGACTCTCCCATACCACTTTCCTTGGCACACTTTCATACGCTTTTACTATGTCCAAGAAGACCTACTCATTCTTCTTCCAAGCTTCCAACTCTTTTCCATGGCCTGTCTAAGTACGAAAGGATCTATTGTGGATCTTCCCCATCTAAACCCGTATTGTTCCTCATTCAACATGTGGTTAACCTCTCCTCTTATTCTTCTGTCAATAATCCTTTCACAAATCTTCACTGTGTGGCATAGTAAAGTGATCCCTCTGTAATTACTACATTTTTTTTGATCATCTTTCTAATAAATCGGCACAATAACTCCTTTTCTCCAGTCATCCGGTATCTTCTTTTCTTTCCACATAACTCAAATAACTCTACACAGCCACTGCATGGTAACTGGGCCGCCTGCCTTTATCATCTCTGTCACCAGTTCATCAACTCCTCCTGTCTTTCCATTAAAAAATTTAAAAAAAAGCTTAAAACCCCGTTTAAATTAGGCTGATTGGTAAAATAAGAGAGACAATTTTTTATGTTGTGATTGTGCACAAGAAAATATTATATAAAAAGGATTGAAGATGAAGACTGAAGAAGACAGGGGAGGCCAAGGTAGAGATGGAAGGATACTTTAGCAGGAGACTAAGAGGCAATTTGTAAATGGTGACTTTGGAGCCGTCCTAGCAACGAGGTGCGTAATAAATTCTAATGTTGATTCTGGCACTGTCTGCAGGTGGAATCATGCCAAGCTTGATTGATTGGTGTTTCCAACTTAAAATATGCCAGTCTCTAGTTGGTCATTGTTCGCTCGTCGAAAGTGTCGGCGCCTACAGGGTTGGCTTGGTCTGCTTTAAATTTAATGTCTTCCACTGAAAACCAATTCTGTGACTGAGTGAGTAGACTCTAAATACAAATTTATTTATTTATACGACTGTGGGAGGTTAGAAAGAAGTGAAAAAATGTGGTTGATGATCCTGCGGGAAGCAGGAATCAGGCCACGGCGATTAATGATTATGATGATTGGCAATAATGACATGTATGTTATGCCTAAGAGAATGTATGAAATAAAAATTGAAGAAGGAAGAAGAATACAGGGGAGGCAGATGGAAGGATACCATAGCAGGAGACAAGAGGCAAGAGGAGAGAGCTGGGAAGATGTGGAAGAGATACGACTGTGGGAGGAGTGGAATAATTTGGTTGCCATATATGTTTGGATGCGTGGCGGTCTGCACTGACTGCTGGAAACGCAGTACCTACGCCACACACCCGAGCATATGGCATTTAGCGTGTAAATGCCCTTTCTCCCGTAATGCTTTATGCGCGATATAATTTTGAAAATCGTCTATTGTCTCCTCTCACAGTATTAATAACATATCTACTACACCTTCTGAGGTAAGAGAACTTATTAATAATCTACAATCTAGTCGTGCAACTGGTCCAGATGGTATTGGAGCAATATTTCTTAAAAATTGTTCCTCTGTTTTGTCTCAACCTTTGGCTGTCATACTATAATCACACACATAACAAAAACTTGTAGAAATACAGCCAAACCTTACACACTCAAAAGGAATGAGATCTAAAAAAAGGGCCAAGCTCATCTACCCTTCCACATAAACGTACAGTGTCCCATAACAGCATCCTCGAAAAGCTTTTCAAAATAGAATTTGCGATTATTAATTTAACGTAATAGTTTATCAAAGTTCTTTTTTTGTAATTAATTTAAACGTAAACATGCAAATTCTATTTTGCCAAGCTTTTCGAGGATGCTGTTATGGGACACTGTACGTTTATGTGGAAGGGTAGATGACCTTGGCCCTTTTTTTAGATCTCATTCCTTTTGAGTGTGTAAGGTTTGGCTGTATTTCTACAAGTTCTTGTTATGTGTGTGATCTCATTACTTTTTCAAGTTCCATTACAAAATTATTTGCTAAAATATAATATTTTTATCAAAGTTGATTTAAATTCTATGGTATTAGCAGTAACAATATAGGATGTAAAATATCTAAACCCGGATTCATGTACATCCTGGGTATAGGTGGTATAACCATGGTATAACGACGGTATAAGGACTGGACCCCAATTCTTGAGTTCGTGGGAGATGAGTTGAAAACGCAATTTGAAAACGAAGTCGTTTTCGTTTTCGAAGGAATTGGTATTCTTGAACGGTATCGTGGAAAACGTCATGGGTTGTGAGTTGAAAGCATTGATATTAATGTCTATGGTTGAAAGAGTATCACGAAATCCAAACACTTTAAAAAGATTTGCGTATAGCAAAGAGCTCGAAAAAGTTCTATATTTATTCTAGATGGCAGTGCCTTCATAAACGCGGGCCAATCGAAAGACAAGTTGTATGAAATGATTTGATTGTTGCAATTATGTAAACAAACAGTTGAGCAAGTTCATATCAAAACAATGTTGTGCTGGCATAGGGTTGGCTAGGCTTGTCAAACATGTAATGTAAGTATGAATTTTACTAGTCCTATAGCCAAATGGAACTTTAGACCTACACTGTTGTATTATAAATAATTTTCTACATCTGGGCCTAGGCCAGGGACGGTTTCTGATTTGTTTTATGAGAGTATAATGACACCTTTTCTCGTTCCACACAAAGAAGAAAATTTTTAAATGTCCGCCATTTGTTTACGTATCGCACTTTCCCGCCTAACTCTGCTTATACCGTCAACAAGTGTCAAGTAACTATGGTTACTTGTTGAATTATATGCCAAGTGTTTTAAGGCTTATTTTAAAACCTTTATTTGGAAGCCTTCCAACAAACTTTTTCAACTTTTTTTTTCAAAAGAGACTATCATTCTATAACCTTAATGTCCATGTAAAATATGAACATTGTAGCCCCACCCGTCTGGTCAGAATCGCGGGCCGACGTATTAGATGTTAGCAGTAGCTAGCAGTAGCTAGCAGTAGCTAGCAGTAGCTAACATCCTTAAAGTGATTTTGAGCATGTTTGAAGACATTTTTTCACCAAGAAGGAATGGTCGTACCCCAATAAAATTTGGCATGTGTTGTCAGGTACCTAAATCCCCTCGATTGTGATAGTTTTCAAGTTCACATCACGTTACATGACGGCTGGGTAACACCTCGAAATCACCCCAACTCTGCTTGGTGTATAAGGTGCTTGAGTGTGTAGCGCACCGCGGCTTGGCTGCGGCGCCCTAACGGGCACCTAGAAACAAGATTTTTATGGCAGGTAATTTTCCATCCGCCTGGAAACAAGCTTAAAGCAGGAGACAAAACATCTGTGAAATTCCTAGACCTTCTATTATCTGTAGATCTATCACCTTCGTCATTTTATAATAATTTGCCTTCTTTACCAAAGTTTGACTTATTATCTTATTTTAATTCTTTCTTTTAAAAATCAATCCGTGATTGTACTCAGTTGAAGGTCATTAGCATTTCCCCCTCTATTCTTTTATAAACACATTCCTGTTAATATTTGTACATAAACTTTATTTACTCTCATGTTTTGCTGCCCTTTTAATTTTGATATATTTGTTTATTGTTCATCACCATATATAATTATTTGTTAATTTGTAGGTAACTTTTCCATATTTGTAGACAACCTCTGACCTCATTCTGCTTGACAAAATGCATCTTGTTCAATGGACTGACAATCATTTTGTAGGCCTACTTACATAAGAAGGCCAAATAGAAGGTTACAAATTATTCTACGCCCTTCAGTACCGGTACCTGTATGTGACCATTTGCTAATAGGAATAAACGATTCAATAAAACGGAATTTCATTTTCAGTCTCTCAAACTGTTTGTCTGCAATTTTTTTGCACCTTATTAGTTTCAAACAACCATACACATTGAAAACCTCCAAATTCTTTACTAAATTTCTAAGTTACTGTCCTGATTGATTATACATGTAGCCTAGATGTGTTGCATTAAAAATTATTGGATGAGCGTAGCGAGCGAAGCGAAGATAAAAGGATAATTTCTTTTTTAATATGCTCACAAGTCTTATTCTGACAAATTCACCAGACACTTTTTTGGTGAGATTTATAGTTTTGTAATTAAAATATGGGAAATATAGATTTGTTACAAAAAACATACATTTTCCAACAATGCAAAGGAAAAAATCATATTTATCAAAAAAAACGAAAATTATAAAATCCGTCTGGTGAATGTTTAGATGTATTGTTTTTTAAACTAAAATACCTTTCACTTGAAAAAAATGAATATTGTAAAAGCCTTAGCATTATCGCAGCATCATAGCAAAATCGTAAAATTGCGATTTTAATGAGAAATAATTTTTCGATTGCGCTCAAAAAAGTGGCAGTTCTAAGTTCAGAGATAACAAAGGCCTCCAGAAAATTTCATTGCAATTGGAGTGTCGGTTTAGCCGGAATCGTGTTGACAAACACACAAAAATACAGAAAAAACAAAAACAATCCGGATTATTTTCTTCAGTGTAGTAGAATGGAATCTTCGCTACACTCATCCAATCAGTCTCAAACAATTTACGAAGATTGTCAATATTGCACTTTTTAACTAGGAAAACGCTTAAGTCCCGCCGCGTTGTTCGATAAGCGTAATTGGTGCATTGAGCTGCCATGTGTTATGCGGATTTTCTGTTGTTCTGTGAAAAAATCATTACTAAGTTAAAGATTTTTTAAAATAAATTTAAACTTTAATTTTTAATTTTTTGAATTAATTGTAATTTTAAAAAAGAAAAAAATCGTAAGATTGCGATTTTCATAAGAAATAATTATTCGATTGCGCTCAAATTTCACACGAATATAATTGGATGAGCGTAGCGAGCGAAGCGAAGATTCCATTTAACTACACTGGAGAAAAAAATCCGGAATGTTTTTTTTTTTTTTGTATTTTTGTGTTTGTCCGCACGATTCCGGCTACACCGATACTCCAATTGCGATGAAATTTTAAGGAGGCCTTCGAAATCTCTGAACTTAGAACTGCCACGTATGATTTTTTTCACAGAACCATAATTTTATGAATTAAGATATTCGTGTGAAATTTGATCGCAATCGAAAAATTATTTCTCATGAAAATCGAAATTTCACGGGTTTTTTTCTTTTTTAAAAACAATTCTTTGACTTATAACACCTACATGCTTTATCCGATTGTAATGATTTTTTCACAGAACCTTAATTTTATGAATTAATATATTCGTGTGAAATTTAAGCGCAATCAAATAATTATTTCTTATGAAAATCGCGATTTTACGATTTTTTTCTTTTTTAAAATTACGATTAACTAAAAAAATTAAAAATTAAAGTTTATTTTTTATTAAATTTAAATTAATTTTTAAAAAAATCTTCAACTTAGTAATGATTTTTTCACAGAACAACAGAAAATCCGCATAACACATGGCAGCTCAATACACCAATTACGCTCATCCAACAACGCGGCGGGACTTAAGCGTTTTCCTAGTAATAAAATAAAGGTTCTGTGAACAAATCATTACAATCGGTTTTAAAGCATGTAGGTGTTATAAGTCAAAGAATTGTTTTAAAAAAGAAAAAACCCGTAAAATTTCGATTTTCATGAGAAATAATTTTTCGATTGCGCTCAAATTTCACACGAATATATTAATTCATAAAATTATGGTTCTGTAAAAACTCATTAAAATCGAATAAAGTATGTAGGTGTTATAAGTCGAAGAAATTTTTTAAAAATCGAAAAAAAATCGTAAAATTGCGATTTTCATGAGAAATAATTTTTCGATTGCGCTCAAAAACGTGGCAGTTCTAAGTTCAGAGATTTCGAAGGTCTCCAGAAAATTTTATTGCAATTTGGAGTATCGGTTTAGCCGGAATCGTGCTGACAAACACACAAAAATACAGAAAAAAAAACGTTCCAGATTTTTTCACCCGTGTAGTAAAATGGAATCTTCGCTTCGCTCACTACGCTCATCCAACAAAATCCAAAAACGTAAAGATCAAATAAATTAAAAGAAAAATATATTTTAAAATCAGAATTTCAAACAACCTGTGTTGTAAGTCAGGGGACCGAACAGAAATACCACATACATTCATAGGCATTGAGATCTAAAATAAGGTCCAAGCTTATGCACCCTTCTTTATTTGCGCACTTTCCACTTTACAAAACGTAAACAAACTCACTTTCCCCCGATTTGACTGCATCCTTGCAAAGCTTAGCAACGTCGAATTTGCTGTGTACACATACGATGTGTTTTTTCTTCAAATTCAGAAAAATTTGTTTCCTACATTCAATTTTTTTCTTTGGCAAATGAAATACTAGGAAGCTTCGCAAACGCTTTTTCAGGCGCGTTGTTGGATGAGCGTAATTGGTGCATTAAGCTGCCATGTGGAATGTGGATTTTCGGATGAAAAGATCGTAAAATTGCAATTTTCATTCCAAATAATTATTCGATTGCGCTCAAATTTAACAAGAATATATTAATTCATAAAATTAAGGTTCTGTGAAAAAATCATTACAATAGGATAAAGCATGTAGGTGTTATAAGTCAAAGAACTGTTTAAAAAAAGAAAAAAACCCGTAAAATTTCGATATTCATGACAAATAATTTTTCGATTGCGCTCAAAAACGTGGCAGTTCTAAGTTCAGAGATTTCGAAGGCCTCCAGAAGATTTCATCGCAATTGGAGTATCGGTTTAGCCGGAATCGTGCTGACAAACACACAAAAATACAGAAAAAAAAGAAAAAAAAACATTCCGGATTTTTTTCTCCAGTGTAGTAATAATAATAATAATAATAATAATAATAATAATAATAATAATAATAATAATAATAATAATAATAATAATAATAATAAAGTGAAATGGAATCTTCGCTTCGCTCGCTACGCTCATCCAATAAATATTTATAATATATGTATAAATATATTATGTAATATATTATGTCCATAATATAAAAATCGTTCCTTTATGAGATTTAGTTCATCCGTTGCTCGATTGTTCTTTTTTCTCTACCGCACAAGTTAGATAGAAGAGTAGAGATAGAGGACGGTTAGAGTTTGATAAAAGTTTTCAAAACCTACCTTCCCGATATTACCACAATATGTAGGTTTTCATGGTTTTTATTGTATGGAACGAAACATAAAATTTATATAAAAATTATCACAACTCATTAACCGGTTAACCCGGAAACGTATTATTATAAAACCACTCAACTGAGCTTTAACCTGGGTTTCTTACTTTTATTCGTGATATCGGACGATGCTTGAGGAAGGAGACAGAGTTTCCGAAATATCGCGATTAAAAGCAAGTAACCCAGGTTAAAGTAAAGTTGAGTGGTTTTGTAATATACTAGGAAAACGCTTAAGTCCCGCCGCGTTGTTGGATGAGCGTAATTGGTGTATTGAGCTGCCATGTGTTATGCGGATTTTCTGTTGTTCTGTGAAAAAATCATAACTGTTGAAGATTTTTTAAAAATTTAATTTAAATAAAATAAAAAAATAAACTTAAATTTTAAATTTTTTAGTTAATCGAAATTTAAAAAAAGAAAAAAAATCGTAAAATTGGGATTTTCATTCGAAATAATTATTCGATTGCGCTCAAATTACACACGAATATATTAATTCATAAAATTAAGGTTCTGTGAAAAAATCATTACAATCGGATGAAGCATGTAGGTGTTATAAGTCAAAGAATTGTTTAAAAAAAGAAAAAACCCGTAAAATTTCGATTTTAATGAGAAATAATTTTTCGATTGCGCTCAAAAACGTGGCAGTTCTAAGTTCAGAGATTTCGAAGGCCTCCATACAATTTCATCGCAATTGGAGTATCGGTTTAGCCGGAATCGTGCGGACAAACACACAAAAATACAAAAAAAAGAAAGAAAGAAAGAAAGAAAGAAAGAAAGAAAGAAAGAAAGAAAGAAAGAAAGAAAAAAAACATTTCGGATTTTTTTCTCCAGTGTAGTGAAATGAAATCTTCTCTTCGCTCATCCAACAATTTATTGCTATGTTGAGCAACATGGGCACGTTCCCCCCAAAAAGAAACTTTGAAAAGTTAAGTTACTTCTGCCTAAAAAGGAACTGATCCAAGTTCCCGTTCCTTTTCAAAAAAAGTTACTTAGAAGTTCCTCAACAAGCTTAGTTTCTTTCACGTTCATTTTAAAATCGTCAATTAGAACCCGGAGACTGGGGCGCATAAAGCCCCACAATGAGAAATTTCCCTTATATATCCTCGGACGCCTCTCACGTTCGCACAAAGTTTTTTAGACTATGGTACTGAAATGAGATGATCGTTTTTTATATTTGAAGTGTATTTTTTCAATGATTGAAGATATGAGAAATTTAGTATTTTTCTCGATTTGATTAGTCGGGAAACACTCCCGTAGGTGAAATTGTTTTTTACCTCGTCTGGAAGAACGTTGGATAAACTAGGAAAACTCTCAAGTCCCGCCGCGTTGTTGGATGAGCGTAGTTAGTGCATTGAGCTGCCATGTGTTATGTGGATTTTCTGTTGTTCTGTGAAAAAATCATTACTTAGTTGAAGATTTTTTTAAATTAAATTAAATTTAAAAAAAATTAACTTTAATTTTAAACTTAAAAAAGGAAATAATCGTAATATTGAAATTTTCATAAGAAATAATTATTCGATTGCGCACAAATTTTAAACGAATATATTAATTCATAAAATTAAGGTTCTGTGAAAAAATCATTACAATAAGAAAAGCATGTGGGTGTTATTCGCCGAAGAAATTTAAAAAATCGAAAAAAGTCGTAAAATTGCGATTTTCGTAAAAAATAGTTTTTTGATTACGCTCAAATTTCACATGAATATATCAATTCATATAATTAAGGTTCTGTGAAAAAATCATTACAATCGGACAAAGTATGTAGGTGTTGTAGTCGAAGAAATTTTAAAAAAATCGAAAAAAATCGTAAAATTGCGATTTTCATGAGAAATAATTTTCCGATTGTGCTCAAAAACGTGGCAGTTCTAAGTTCAGAGATTTCGAAGACCTCCATAAAATTTCATCGCAATCGGAGTATCGGTTTAGCTTGGAATCGTGTGGATAAACACACAAAAATACAAAAAAAAAAAAAAAAAACATTCCGGATTTTTTCTCTCCAGTGTAGTGAAATGGAATCTTCGCTTCGCTCGCTACGCTCATCCAATCATTTTTAACAATTATTTTATTTCATTGTGTTTGTACCGCCAATATTTTCACAGCGCACCTGTTTTAGGCAAAAATGTATATCCAGCGTTCTTCCGGCCCATTCAGAAGTGGTCTAGTGGGCTAAGGCGCCTACCTGGAATGTGGGAGACTCGGGTTCGATTCCGTTCGGGAACCCCGATCTGGATGGATTTTTTAACTTCTGAATTGTATTAAATATTGAGAAATGTAATGTTAATTTTACTACTTGGTTCCCCCCCCCCCCCCCCCCCCCAATGGGAATGAAGAAGGTCCAACATGCTAAATGAACAAATCATGTTCTATTAGCCGGCTGACGTGGTTGATTGTTGTTTTTAATTGGCCAAGAAATATCTAGGGCGACGGTCGTTCGCCCGCAGCCAAGCGCACGCGACTGCTTAGGCGACGACGAACTCGCGGCCCTGTACACACCTACCCGAGTTGGGGGGTTTTCAGCTATCTGCACACGCCGCCCCGAAAGATTTACAATCTTGAAACTCGGTGTATGACATGATATGTGGTCCATGACCTACCAAAAAAACAATCGAACCGATCCGATAACCCGTTCTGTGTCAAAAAGTGCCTCACTGACGTTGAAATCCTAATCCAGCCAGCCAGACGGCTGGCTGGCTAATTCCGGAGAGGTATAAGACTAAGAGCCTACAGAGAAAACGGTAGGCCTACATCTTAGATTTAGAACTATGAAACTTAAACTTCATTTTAGATATACCTCAAACGCAGTGCCTTTTGCTTTGAAAACCAAAATTTGGTAACAGGGACAGGAGAAAATCCAAATTTTGGATAATAATCAAAACACGTAATTACTATGGCGTGGTTAAGCGAGTGAAGCGAGCGTTCCCATTTGACTCTGCCGGAAAAATTGTCACTGTTTTTTTTTGTTTTTTTTTGTTTGTTTGTATGTCTCGCCATAACGTTCGAACGGAGGCTCGGATCGAGTTGAAATTTTGACCATCCGCAAGCTTCGTTCCCGATTCAATGCCATTAGTTTTGTGGCAAAATCGTTCAAAAAGTTAAAAAGTTACATTAAAGTTAATCGAAAGTTTTTTTTTCAAACTCAACGGCGACAAAATCTGAGGTGGCCAAATCATTTAGAATGTCCATCCGGTCACGAATATGTTAATTTTATTTTGATCCGATAAGTAGTGTTGATGGAAATAACATTATAACAAAAGTAACGTTACCATGGCAACGAAAAGTCGCACGAGGTTCGCACTATGCACTGCCACCTAGAAGTAATCACAATACTATCGAGGAAGCAGTGTATTATTTGTTACCAAATAGTTAAAATAGTTTTCCCAAGAAATGATGTCAAGGTCCTCTAGATGGCGGTGGATTTTAGTAAAGGTTTAACCCAAATAGGCCTACCTTGCCAATAATAAATAATATTGGAAACATGGCCCCGTGGACAGTGAACGTCACATATTTTAAAATTTTAAAAATTGCAATGTGGGTCTAGCTATAGCACGTGCTCGTTTATCAACGCGTCCAACTGAGCGTTTCCTAGTTTGTACAAACTTGAAATTAAACATGCTCTTAACCATTATAAATATCTATCGTCCAAGACACAAGGGGTTAATTTTGAGGGGACCGTGGACCCAAAAATGTCAAAAAACAACTCTGAACTTAAAAATATTAATCATTTAAAGAAATGGCTACAACTGAGAAGTTTCAAACATAAAATACACTTTGTGTCGGTAGAGAGAGAGAGAGAGAGAGAGAGAGAGAGAGAGAGAGATTTGATTTGATTTGATTTGATTGTCGTCTTTATTGATGGCGGGATAAAGGCCTGTTAAGCCTTCTCTTCCATCCAACCACTTCCTAATTACAACAAATCACGACATTACAGGATTATATAATGATTTTAAAAAAAAATACTATGATCACACAAGTTAAATGTGCAATTTAAGAGCTAAAAAATAATACATTACATTAGGAGTAACATTATTGCAAAGTTAAAATTTTCTAGGGATATGGTAATGTTATGCAAATTGTGGCTTTAAATCTATTAATGTAAATCTACAATAGCTTAAGAAACATTCATTCATCCATTCACACAAAAGTACACAATTAATATGGCTTTAGCCGTGTGCGGCGTGTGCAGAAATACAAAGTGAGCAGGAGCAGGTTGTGGTGTGCATTACTCAATACTTACTATACAATATTCAATACTATACAATACTACTCAATACTCAATGCATTACTACTCCTCCTCATCCGATACCTTATTTCCTTGTTGAAAACAGTTTCTATACATTGCAGGAATATCTCACCCATACACCCAGTCAAACCTAGTGTTCCTCCCCTGGTTCGTATAAATTTGTAAAATTTTGTATGCCTAATAATATCTATCTATTCAAATATTCGACCATTGTATTAGGCTACATCTATTTTAGTATCACTTGACAATGTATATATCTGTACTATTTACTTAGATCTAATACTATCTATTTATGTAAATATTTTATTATTCTATTATTGTATCAGCTTACATCTAGCTTAGTATTAGTTACATGACAATGCCTATATCTGTACCATGTACCCATCACCAGGCGAATAAAACTAAACTAAACTAAAACTCATTGACAAAGGCTGTAGCGGCTGATGTTTATAGCTGCTAATTAATTATAATTACTCAAGTAATGTTGATATACTTTACGCTTGAAAGTGTCGTAACTAATTCCGTAAACATCCCTGATACTGGTTGGGAGAGTATTCCAGACTCGAATAGCGTTTATTGTAAAAGAGTGGTCAAGAAGATTGGTTCTATGGGTTGGAAATGTTAATTGAGTACCGTACCTGATCTAGATCTAGTGTTGAAGGTATGGTTTGAGAATAATTGAAAATTAGATGCTAGATACGAAGGTGTTGATGTTGAGAGCAGACGATGAACAAGGCAAATCGAGTGTAGATTTCTACGGTCATTTAGACGAATCCACTCAAGATTTTTGAATTCAGGGGTAATATGATCATATTTTTTGATACCAAAGATGAAACGAACACAGGCATTTTGAGCTCTCTGAAGACGAATAGAGAGGTCCTCAGTTAGGTCATTGTACACAACGTCGCGTCGCAATAATCAAAATGAGGCATGACGGTGCTTTGTACGAGCATTGATTTTAATTTTGTTGGGAGGAAGTTTTTTAAACGGTTTAAAGAGTGTAAAGATGCGTAGGTTTTCTGACACACGTGTTTGATATGTTCAAACTGCCAACCTGACACCGCAACACACTATTGAAGGAATCGACAGCGACTCCTTGAATTTTTTTTATAATCATTCATCATTCACGCCTTGATAGGAAACATACATCAAAAAGATTTAACATCAACCACAAATACAAAAATTTGTAAAAAAAAAAAAAAAAACGGCAGCCAAGCTCTCCTTTAAAAGTCTTCGGCTGTGAATGCTGTGAGATAGAAGTTGAGCCAAGCATAGCATTTCATTCTTTCTCCCTATAGTTTCGCATTGAAAAGAATCAAGATCATTTCGCTTGTTGACGAGCGCCAAGCCAACCATTTTCGTGGTAAAAAAGTAAAAATTTTTAACTAAAAAAAATACTTGGCCATTGACTTTTTAGAGTTCTCGTAATGAACCAAATTCAATGGCCAAGCAATTTTTTTTATATGATTTTGAGGTTTTGAGGTTTTCTAGGCAAAGCTGATAGCAAAAAGTGGTAAGTTTTTTAACAGTTTCATAGTAATAATATTATTAATCTAAGATGTCGTCATGTGCATATTACAAGTTTCTATCTACGCTATAATATATTGAAATTTAATGTATGTAATGTAAAATAGACACTGGTTTTGTAAATGCCATACGAAATATCTTGTAACATAGCAAAGGAGCTTTTAATAAACATTCACAATAATAAACCCTTTGATTGCTATCAGTTCGAAAAGTCGACTCCGGAACCCCCACCCCCCTGCGAATTCCTGGATAAAAGCCAGTGACACGGACAAATGCCTCAACTGGAGGGTGGTAATGAATCAATCATGTCATAACACGAACGGGCGGCACGAACTCATTCATGCTCTTCTGCGTAAATTCATTGAACACGAATCCGACAAGATATCAATGAAACTGCTATCCTGATGTTTTTTATCCAGGTAGTACATTATAAACGCCCAATCGTTGATGCCACAGTTCCCACTGTTTACCTACTAGCTAGAAGGCGGTGAATTAGGCCATGCCTCCATTTTACCTTCAATGACAATAAGCGCGTTTACATTATTTGTACAGGAATGCTAGACGTACAGTATCTGTAATATTGAAAAGAAAATTTACAGGTGATTAGTTCAACGTTTCAACAGTGGGTGAAAAGTGTCTAAATTATATTCTCATTATGAGAGGCGGACTATATTTTATTGGAAATGGTATACAGACATGCGCGATCACACCAGGCTGAACTGAAGATTGAAGAAGCATCTTCCTAGAGACTAGGGCCTACTTCCTGTCTTTTGCAAGTTGTGGCTGATGTATTTTATGTGCTCGAAAAATGGTGGAAATAAGGACAAAATGGGGCAAAAGTAGGGCATTTTATTTTGGGAATCATGACAGAGGCATATGAGGAGTAAGTACCATCCATTTATCTGCCTGCCGTAATTAATACGCAAATAGTTTTTAAAATTGGGGCTAGGTCATGGCAGGCACAATAATCTTTGACTTGCCTCCATTTTCCCTTGGTTTTCTTACTTAAAGGTTTTATTCAAACAATTGGCATGTTTAATATAGTGTTGCTGACATTTGACGTGTATGGACAATATTGGCGAATGCACATTGTTGCTTGGTTGTCGTATTCTAGGCCCTAGCCTACGCGTTATGTGACGTTTAGCTTGGTGCTTTCTACTTCATTCAACTTTACGTCAAGGCCTGTGGCCTATTTCCCATTCATACTCGACACTAGAAGCCTAGTAGCCTTGGGGACTAAGCCCTAGGATGGGGCTACCTTGCCCTAACCCTAGGAGCTAAGTAGGGCCTAGGGCCTATACCTAACTATGGTTAGGCCTACACATTTTACAGCACTGCTGTCTAAGCCAGCCAGTAGGGTAGGCCTGGGACGCCTAGGTTAGGACCCTGACCCTTATATTTAAGTCAAGCCCCTTATCCCAAGGCTAGATAGGCCTAGGCCTATTAGGCTTTGCTTTGGAAAACCTAAGTGTAGGTAACACGTTGGACCCATCTGTGCTTTGGGCTAGAGGCTGGTCCTAGGCCCTAGGCCTACACTTTCTTTGTCGCCTTTGTCCATAATTCTGAAACTATTGAACTGGTGTAGCCTAGGCCCTAGCCCTAGCCCTATTCCTATGACATTTTCAGGACTGGGACTAGACCCTAGGGCCTTGGCCAAGACTACCTACACCAGCTCAGGCTGGGCCAGGACTAGGCCTAGGTAGGAGGTCCAGGCCTAGGCCCTAGCCTATTGGTTGCAAATTTGGGTAATTATGCCGTATAGCGCCTCACGCGAAAATCACCAAAAAAAAATCCCCAAAAACGACATTGAAAAGCATTATTATGTTACCTTTATCCATTTATTACTGTTTTTGTTGTAAAAGGTGAATAGCCCATATTCCCATTTTTATTTTATTTCAATTGTGTTTATGTGTTGTTGTATAATAAGGCCTACATCAGTTATCATCACGCCATGTTGGAGCATGGTTGCCAACTGTCATTTTGGTAAAACTACCGTAGGGTACCCCGCTTCCAATCAATCAATCAAGTCAATTGTTATTGTAGGTGTGGCCTGCCCACTTATGTAAGACTAGCTGGGGTCCAGGGGCGAAGCCCCGGTGGGGGTTGGGGGGCAAAGCCCCCCATTAAAGACAAGAAAATAATAAATTATTTCGGTACAGAAGTACCGTAACGGAAAGAATTTCGGGTGTTTTATTGTCTAAAGTGTTTCAGTTTATGTTTCAACAGTCGGTACAATCATGGCTTGTGGTGTTTACATTAAAATGGCTGCTCAGTGCAGCTACTGTCACTACGTAGGTCTAGTCATATTTTAAGAGGTTAGTACTTACGTAAATACTTTTGAAAATAAATTTCGTTCATTGTAAATCGTGATTTCATTATTTATTAGGTTATTCACAGTGAAAATTGTGTTTTTGGGTGAAAATATGGGTGATTTTTGCGTGAGGCGCTATACGGCATAATTACCCAAATTTGTATTTTGTAGTTGTTGTTGTTGGATCTCTCTCTCTCTCTCTCTCTCTCTCTCTCTCTCTCCTCAACCAAATTGTCACTATTAAGAATAAAAGGCTGCATTGTCCCAAGGCTCAAAATTAGTCTTAGGCTATTTCTTCCATTGTAACTCCAATATTGGCCTAGGCGTACACACACCTAGAGGCTTCGCCTAGGTAGCCTACTTCTTTGGCTAGAGGGGTCTAACTTTTCAACACTGTTTTTTCTCTCAATAAAATCAACGAAAAACCACTTCAAATTAGAAATTAGGCCCTACTCATTATTAACGATTTATTAATGGGCCTACTAATCACTTTGAAAATATACCAATTAGCCCTATACAGAATAATGATCACAGATTGAACACACAACACTCGCTGTCTTGGTCCGTTTCCGCTATGTTGGTCATTTAGATCTTCGTTCATTTCACTTAGTACCCTAACAAGCCTAGAATTAACTAACAGTAACAGCTGACTTAGATTGTGCAGAGCAGGTGCTGATAGTGTTAAAAATCTTAACAAATTACAGCCAATTTGCAAAAAACAAAAATTTCCTCCCCGTACTTTAAATTTAGGCTAGATCGAGAATTTTCCTGCTCCGGGGAATATTCCCGAGGTCCCATCACTACCACGACCACACCACTGCCTTATAGTTATGATCAGGTGAGAATTTTCTAGGAACCAATGAATTTGCCAGGCGGTGTGGCGGTGAGCATATTAATTTCTTTTTGCACTACGTAGCCTATCCAAAAGATAAAGTGACGTTACTGTGAACAAGAGTAAAAATGGAAAGTCTTCCACACTAGTAGAGTAGGCCTACCTACAGACTAGGCATACTTAGGATATAAGTAATAAAAGGATCTAATTTTTTAGAGTTACATGCACTGCAACTCTACTAATTAGGTAGGCTACGGTACTTCATTAATATTTTCGTGGAGTCTCGCACTTTCCCGCCGCCATGCTCGACCCGCGTTTGAACTTGGAAGTAGCCAACCATAGGTATGCCTACCGACATCAACAAACTAACCGACAACACCATTTTCCACCTTCCTGCCTTGCCAGCTCTAAGATTTTGTTTTAGGAGCGCACCCAAAACTATTTTTGTCAATTATGAGGTTTTCCAGGCTCTTCCTTTGTAAGCCTTAGGGGTGTCGCGCAAAGCTCGTTGGGATGAGGCGCTATAATTACCAAGTGGTTTCTTGTAGTCGAGACGTCTACATAGCAACTTTCGATTTTCAAACGTTGGCATTACGCGCTAACGTCGAGCAGGAAATCGGTGTGCTAGTAGTAATAGAAGTTTTCCATTACTTCTTTCAAAAGACCATTTTCATAATTAACTGCACATGCGCACTCCGTTGCAAAGCATTATGGGAGAAAGGGCCTTTACGTGCTAAATGCCGTGCATGATTGGGATTGTGGCAGACGACACTGCCATTGCTGGAAACCCGACCCGAGCATATGGCATTTAACATGTAATGCCCTTTCTACCACAATGCTTTGCGCGCGCGACATAGAGGGCAGGGCGCTGGGGATTTGAAAATATAATGGAGCCACCTCGAGGAATGCTACTGAGGCTTGTGATATTTTTTCACAACATTTCAAGTCCGTCTTCCAACCTAGAAGTGAGTTACCTAATCCTCCGCCGCTACTACTAGATGGTTCAACTAACTGTTTAGGTAGTGCGACAATTACGAGGATGCAAGTTAAATCAATTATTGGAACTTAAAAAATGGAAAATCCCCGGGGAGTGATAATGTTAACTTAACATTCTTACAGTTACCGGTACATGCCTTTACATTCTCAAGTCAATTTTAGTCATAAGAAAAAACATCCACACTCTCACAGTCAACAGTGGCATACACACCCACAACACAAGGAACAAAAATAACCTCCATCTTAACCAATATCGTACAAACCTAGGTCAAAAAAACTCTGATTATTTGAATAAAACTCTATTCAATAAACTCCCCCAATCAATAAAAACATAACAGAACACATCAAATTCAAAAATGAACTAACTAATTCCTAATACAAAAGGCATACTACAGCATAAAAGACTTTATGACAGACAGAACTACCTAATAATTGCTATATTTTATTATTAGTAGGAGGTACCATATAATAGGCTATAGGCCTATACTATTTTGTAAAATACCTATATTATATTATATTAATACTTATGTAACAACTAGTCTATGTTTAGCAAAAATGGACTACACGGTGAAAAACTGTTATAAACTTTAACTGTACTTTGTATTGTTATTTGTTGTCCAAATAAATAAATAAATAAATAAATAGCTATAATTAAATCATGTGCTGCTGAGTTAGCCGTTCCCTTAACTATAATCGTATGTTGTCGGAAGGAACATACCCGGAGAGGTGGAAATGGCAAATGTCACACCGGTTTTTAAAATTGGTGATAGGAATGGCCGAATGGGGCCTCTAATTATAGGCCGATTTTACTCCTTCCAATTTTCCAAAATATTGGAGAAGTACGTGCATGGTATTATTTTTTCTCATGTTAAGACTTTCATTCCGGATTGTCAGCATGGATTTATGCCAAGTCGATCAACAGTTACCAACTCTGGTTGGTTATGGTAACACAATATCTGAAAATTTAGAGCAGGGTGTACAAGTGGACGCTCTCTATGCCGACTTTACAAAAGGTTTTGATTCTGTGAGTCATTCACTTCTCATTTACAAGCTTAGACATCTCGGCATAGGCCTATCTGGCTCAATGATTAAATTATTGTCTAATTACCTAACGGGACGTACCTAAGCAGACAGTTGTCATCAATGGAGCGAGTTCTCGGGCTGAAGAGGTTACGTCAGGGGTTCCTCAAGGCTCCATTTTGATGCCTTTGTTGTTCAACATTTTTGTTTATGATATCCCATGTAGAGTTTTTTCTCCATGTCCTTTGTATGCTGATGACATCAAACTGTATGCTGCAGTAAGATCTTTGCAAGACTGTTTACAGCTTCAAGAAGCTTTTGTAAGGTTATGTGACTGGTGCTATTCTTGGAAGTTGAATTTAAATTTAAAAAATGTTTTGTTATTACTTTTACGATTAAGAAAAATCGAATTCACTTCAATTATTCTGTCAATAACGAAACACTTAATAGGGTGTTTAGTGTAAATGATCTAGGTGTTTTGTTAACGTCTGATTTTTCGTTTAATGAACATATTCATACTATTCTGTTAAAAGCTTTCAAGTTACTGGGCTTCGTTAAACGAAATTTTCAGTCTGCCTTCTCTAAAAATACAATTAGACGTATATAGGCCTACCTAGGATTAGTGCGGCCACAGTTGGAGTATGCAAGTATTATCTGGTCACCACATCACAAGACAAAAATTGACAGTTTAGAGCGACTCCAGCAGCGGTTTGTTAAATGGTTGTCACATCATAGCGATCCTACATTTGTGTACCACAGAAGGAATTATGAACAATTATGTGTGGACTTGCGCTTGCAGTCGCTCTGTGGTAGGAGGCAGACTGCTGACCTCGTGTTTTTAAAAAAGATTTTAACCAATGGGGTCGATTGCCCAGATGTTTTACAGTTAATTAATTTTAATGTGCCTGTTCGTAGGGCAAGACGTACTTATTTATTTTATCCTCCTAAGGCTAGGATTGATTTGTAGGCCTATAAATACTCTTATTTGCCTAGAGTGCTGACCAATTTTAATAACTTTTCAGGCAGTAGAAATGACTTTGATTTAGATCTTTTTAATGACTCAACTTTTACTTTTGAGAAAAAGTGTTGTTTGTTGGTGGGCAAATGTGTAGGTCCTATGTGTATTTTCTATTTCAGGTTTGTTATGTTGTTGATGTTATGTTGTTTTTATTATATCCTAGTATTAGGCTACTGGTTGTAAAACTGTTCTGGGATAAATAAATAATAATAGGTAATAATAATCGTCTATTAGGCTATTGCTTGTTAACCTTTCACTGTTGGTGTTGATGAAATAAAAATGAAGAAATACCTAAGTGCTACAAAATAGGCCTAGGCCCTATAATTTTTTAAACATAGGCCTAGCCTACCCGGTATTTTATTTTGCGACATTTTTTAGAACTGATCAAAGTATGATTTCTTTTTCCCCCAAATCTTGAGAAAGGTAAAATAGTGGCCATTGCAGTGGTGGTCCCCATGTGAAAAAATGTGAAAAATGTAAAAAAATTAGAACTAGGTAGGCCTAGGATGTGAAAACCTGTGAAAAAGTGCCACTTTTTGCTATTTTGTGTGGAAAAATGTGAAAAACCAGAACCTCAACCAGTAAAAAATGTAAAGAGTTGGCAATGCAATATCAGCTTTCTTTTAATTTTTTTTTTTTTAAGATTCTAGATGTAGCCTCAAATCGCGTTTTAGGCCACCAAATGTAACACAGAACCCCAAAATTTTACCGCCTTCTGCGGATTTGCCTCTGGCGACTGGGGCTTTGCAATTGCAACTCTTTTTTTTCCAGGTGTGAAAAAATATGAAAAATTGCATTTTTCAAATGTGAAAAATAGGTGTAAAGTTTCACAAATGGCTGGGTCCACCCCTGGGCCATCTTGTTTTGTAATATAGGTAGGCCTACTAGTGCACTAGAAATTGAAAGTAGGAGCATAACTTCAAAATTTTGACTAAATGATTTAAATTTACCCAAATTTGGATAATTTGCTTAGTCTACCCTAGGCCTACCTTACCACAAAAGTAGGCCTAGTTAGGCCTAAAGGTCAAGATGATTTTTCCTACAGCGGATATTTTTTATTTAAATAGTAAGTTATGTGATAGCCTACTAGGGGCCTAATGTATTATTTTAATTTTCCATTTTCCCTCAAAAAAATATGCCTAGGGGTAATTAGGAATACGGGGTAACTTGGAACAATGCATAGGCCTAGCGCTTACAAATATGTTGATTAAAATCTATCTTTTGCACATTATTCAAAGTCAATAGGCCTACTTGAACTACTTGGTGACATAGTTATATTTAAATAAATAAAGGTAGGGGCTACGCCTACGTGTTCATTAAAGGGACCCCCCCCCCCGAAAAAGAAAGTAGGTTAGTAGGGTGAGGGGGTGGGCCCAAAGCGGGCCTAGCGGTATAATGAGTAGGCCCTACATTAAAAAAATTGTAACAGGCACGGTGACGGTAGGCCTATCAATCAGATCAATGTTTGACTTAGTTGGCCTACCCATGGTCATAATTGTCACATTTTCATTAGGCCTAGTTGTTCCCACTTACCCTAGCAAGCACATTTTTAGACATAAAAATACTGGCTAATTTCATGGGGCTATGGAAAACAAATGAAAATAAGCTATAGGGAAATTTTGCTTTACACACTCATTTAAATGTTGGTGAACTTGTCAAGAATTGAAGAAGAATATCTGGTGTTAAAAAGTGAAGCTAACAAAGTGCCACAATTGTAAATTAACATGCTAAAATAATTGATAATTGAATTGCACACAAAACCTGTAAAACTATTTTTTTAAAATACGCCACATGTTCACTGAGATAAGCTCTTTGTTCCTAATTACCCCAGATATTTTTCCATGGGGGTAGGGCCTACATCCCACACAGTCACAGAGTGATGGGCGTTGTTCCTACTTACCCCATATTGTTGGACAAGTAGGAACAAGTGCACATTAAAAAAACAAAAACATGTAATTTGATTTGGGTTGTCAAAAACTCAAAGGCCTACTAATGGTTTAAAAGTAAAAAAATAAAAATATTATGATGCAACTTGTAAAGTCCAAACTTTTTTATGAGACAGTGATTTTTTTAAAGTAAAAATTTTGCAAAAGTGTTCCTACTTACTTAGTACTTACCCCACTTTGATTTGATTTGATTGATGTTTGAAGTTGATTTGATGATGGTGATTTAGATGTAGGCTTAGGGGCCTAAAATGAGAAATTAAGAAAAATGACTGTGATATTAAGTCTTGATACTTTTGATACAATAGGGAAGACTCATAACTTTTTTTTATTATTCTACTGTACTAGGAAAACGCACAAGTCCCGCCGCGTTGATGGATGAGCGTAATTTTTTAAAAACGAAAAAAGCGTAAAATTGCGATTTTTTAAACAAATAATTTTTCGATCACGCTCAAATTTCACACGAATATATTAATTCATAAAATTAAAGTTCTGTGAAAAAATCATTACAATCGGATAAAGCATGTAGGCCCTATAATCCAGTCCCTGGCCATAAGACCCGTAGGAATTTCGACCTCGATGGAATTTTTCTTCTGGTCCTGTTAGGGTGTACCTTAGGGATAAAAAAAATCTTGGGTAGACATCTGGCATTACAGGCCTAAGTTTTTTTACGACGCCATCTTGTTTTGGGCATATACATATACTACACGCTCCAGGTTTTCATACATTTTCTATACTTTTGATTATAGCTGTAATATATCTGACGTTATATTTGGATTCTTCATAAAATTTCAAATAAAATAATACTAATTTGGTCTTCCTGGGTACATTGTGGGATTATTTTTAGGGAATTACATATTATTAGTCCTGCATATAGGTGCACTAATACACACATACAATCCCTGACCATAAGACCCGTAGGAATTTCGACCTCGATGGAATTTTTCTTCTGATCCTGTTAGGGTATACCTTAGTGATAAAAAAAACTTGGGTAGACATCTGGCATTCCGGAACAAAGTTTTTTACGACACCATCTTGTTTTGGACTTATGTATATAGTGCACGCTCTAGGTTTTCAAACATTTTCTATACTTTTGAATACAGCTATAATAAATCTGACATGTGATTTGGATTCTCCGTGACATTTCCAATTAAATAATACTAATTTGGTCTTCCTGGGTACATTTTCCGGCTATTTATTGGAAAATAAAAAATAAAATTCATCACAAAAATTGTATATTATTTTTTATTTATTTTTTACTCGTCATGGAATGCAAGTGGAATGAATAGACTGCAACTTTTGTTACAATTAATAATACACAAATAAAAAAAAAAACTTGGGTAGACATCTGGCATTCCGGAACAAAGCTTTTTACGACGTCATCTTGTTTTGGGCTTATGTATATAGTGCACGCTCTAGGTTTTCATACATTTTCCACACTTTTGAATACAGCTACAATAAATCTGGCATGTGATTTGGATTCTCCGTGACATTTCCAATTAATTAAAACTAATTTGGTCTTCCTGGGTACATTTTGCGGCTATTTATTGGAAAATAAAAAATAAAATTCGTCACAAAAATTGTATATTATCTTTTATTTATATTTTTACTCGTCATGGAATGAAGTGGAAATAATGGCGTTTTCCATTGGCATGCACTCGGCAAGTGCAGAGATGTCATTGTTGTCAACTTCCACTTGATTAACATTGCTAAACCGAACAAATGAAGAGACAAGGTGACGATTCTGTGCACACTAGGGCGCACTAGTGCGACCTGCGAATAAAAAAACACCATTATACTGAAATTGTACCCCTTAAGAGGGTAGGGCGGTGAGGGTGATTTGGGTTGATTCTCTATTGTTGTAACAAAAGAAGAATCGTTGCATGTCCAAATATAGTATCCTAGCAGCAAACAGCATTGTATTTGTTAAAGAAACAACAAAGTGTAATTAATAATAATTGAATTATATTGTTGAAGATGAAAGTGATAGAAGTAATTGTGATATATGTGGTAAGTTTTTTAAGTTTTTTTTTTTACACTTTTGAGGGCGAATGATTCGGACAATGATAGATAAAAAGGTAATTGTGGGGCTGAAATTATGTCGAGGTGTAGCACTAAAGGCAGTGACTGTAGATATATCTAAGTGCATCATATGCCAAATATATCAACCAGGACAGAATTTAAAGGGGCTAAAAACCCCAAAAATTATTTTTTACCACGTGATCTATAGCACAATACTACACTAAATCACCGCTTAAAAAAAGATATCTTGTAACTGTGATTTAAAACGAATTTTTTAATTTTTTTGGTCCAGAAATTTGCGAAAATTGGTGTTTTGGTAAATTTCTTAAATCGGCTTTAACCGGCTACTTTTTCGCTCCACATAGATACTAGAGCGTAGTACCAATCTAAAATGCCCCTTTATAACATCGTGTCTTAAAACTGTGCCCAAATATACCCTCAAACACGCAAAAATATGCATTCCAAAATCACACCCTATCTTGGTAATCAGCATATTTTGACCGAACTACTTGCTCAAATTACAAAACAAAACATAGAGAATTTACAGAAAATGCTGTAGAGTACGTCAATAATGACCAATGTTTAAATAATTTTTCTGTTAATTGCTAAATTCATTACTAGTTAGCCTGAATGAAATATATTTTTTGAGTTTAGCGGTTAAATACCCCTTTAACTTCTACCATGGAAGGAAGACACAACATTTTAAAATATTGTCTTTTATTATTTCTGCGGCTGATAAAATGTTGTGTCTTCCTTCCAAGGTAGTAGTAAAATTCTGACCTGGTTGATATATTTGGCATATGATGCACTTAGATATATCTACAGTCACTGCCTTTAGTACTACACCTCGACATAATTTCAGCCCCACAATTAACTTTTTATCTATCATTGTCCGAATCATTCGCCCTCAAAAGTGTAAAAAAAAAAAAAACTTAAAAAACTTACCACATATATCACAATTGAATGGGCCAAGTCAATAACTGACCAAGTTACACAGACCACATTCTTAGATAAATCGATAAAACTAGATAACGCAGCCAATTTTTAATTTAAAAGCATGCAAAATTGCACACTACTTAACCTTAAGATACCTAACAATACAATTTAAGGAATTTTTTTTTTAGACTTTACTTTTCCTGGAAAAAAATCGGGAACTTTTTTTACTTGGTAAGTTATTGACTTGAGGTTGTCACTTGGGCATTTCTTGCATTAACTTTTTTAATTTTAAGGAATAAAACCATTTTTTAAGCCTTTTCCATTAACCCCTTTGCAGCCACATATCAATAAACTATCACGCCACTTGAAAAATAAATTAAAAAATAAAAATATATGTGTACATATATATTTTTTAAATTTTACCCAAAATATATTTTTTTTTTATTTTACCCAAAATATATTATTTTATTTTAAATTATTTGTATAACAATATAAAATAAGACTAGGAGAGGAGGAGGATTCCTTACTGTAGTTAATATCTACATAAGCAGTCCCATGATCGCCAACCTCATGGCAAGAAATGACCAAGTAACACGAACTTGGTCAGTTATTGCCTTGAGCCAAGTTTTCATCGCCTGGTAAATGGCTTTTAATTACTCGAACTTGGGTGTTTCTTGCATTATCTATGATGCCCCTATGACTAGGTAATAGAATGGCGGTCCTAACTCATTTGCGCATTTTTTGTAACTTGGGCACTTATTGACCTGGCCCATTCAATTACTTCTATCACTTTCATCTTCAACAATATAATTCAATTATTATTAATTACACTTTGTTGTTTCTTTAACAAATACAATGCTGTTTGCTGCTCGGATACTATATTTGGACATGCAACGATTCTTCTTTTGTTACAACAATAGAATCAACCCAAATCCACCACCACCGCCCTACCCTCTTAAGGGGTACAATTTCAGTCTAATGGTGTTTTTCTTTCGCAGGTCGCACTAGTGCGCCCTAGTCTGCACAGAATCGTCACTTGTCTCTACATTTGTTCAGTTTAGCAATGTTATTCAAGTGGAAGTCGACAACAATGACATCTCTGCACTCGCCGAGTGCATGCCAATGGAAAACGCCATTATTTCCACTTCATTTCATGACGAGTAAAAAAATAAATAAAAAATAATATACAATTTTTGTGATGAATTTTATTTTTTATTTTCCAATAAATAGCCGCAAAATGTACCCAGGAAGACCAAATTGGTATTATTTAATTGAAAATGTCACGGAGAATCCAAATCACATGTCAGATTTATTATAGCTGTATTCAAAAGTATGGAAAATGTATGAAAACCTAGAGCGTGCACTATATACATAAGCCCAAAACAAGATGGCGTCGTAAAAAGCTTTGTTCCGGAATGCCAGATGTCTACCCAAGTTTTTTTTTATATTTGTGTATTATTAATTGTAAAATAAGTTGCAGTCTATTCATTCCACTTGCATTCCATGACGAGTAAAAAATAAATAAAAAATAATATACAATTTTTGTGATGAATTTTATTTTTTATTTTCCAATAAATAGCCGCAAAATGTACCCAGGAAGACCAAATTAGTATTATTTAATTGGAAATGTCACGGAGAATCCAAATCACATGTCAGATTTATTATAGCTGTATTCAAAAGTATAGAAAATGTTTGAAAACCTAGAGCGTGCACTATATACATAAGTCCAAAACAAGATGGCGTCGTAAAAAACTTTGTTCCGGAATGCCAGATGTCTACCCAAGTTTTTTTTTATCACTAAGGTATACCCTAACAGGATCAGAAGAAAAATTCCATCGAGGTCGAAATTCCTACGGGTCTTATGGTCAGGGATTGTAAATGTATGTGTGTATTAGTGCACCTATATGCAGGACTAATAATATGTAATTCCCTAAAAATAATCCCACAATGTAGGCCTACTTAGGAAGACCAAATTAGTATTATTTTATTTGAAATTTTATGAAGAATCCAAATATAACGTCAGATTTATTACACCTTTAATCAAAAGTATAGAAAATGTATGAAAACCTAGAGCGTGTACTATACGTATGTATATATGCCCAAAACAAGATGGCGTCGTAAAAAACTTAGACCCGTAATGCCAGATGTCTACCCAAGATTTTTTTTATCCCTAAGGTATACCCTTACAGGATCAGAAGAAAAATTCCATCGAGGTCGAAATTCCTACGGGTCTTATGGCCAGGGACTGGATTACTAGGCCTAGATGTTATAAGTTGAAGAAATTTATCAAATAAAAAAAAATCGTAAAATTGCGATTTTCGTTAGAAATAATTTTTCGATTACACTAAGATTTCACAAGAATATATAAATTCATCAAATAAAGGTTCTGTGAAAAAATCATTACAATCAGATAAAGCATGTAGGTACCCTAGGTGATAAGTCGAAGAAATTTATTTAATCGAAAAAAAATCGTAAAATTGCAATTTTCATGAGAAATAATTTTTCGATTATGCTCAGATTTCACAAGAATATATGAATTCATAAAATAAAGGTTCTGTGAAAAAATCATTAGGCCTACAATCGGATAAAGCATGTAGGTGTTATAAATGTTTTAAAAATTGAAAAAATCGTAAAATTGCGATTTTTACAAGAAATTTTTTTTTCGATTGCGCTCAAAAACGTGGCAGTTCTAAGTTCAGAGATTTCGAAGGCCTCCATAAAATTTCATCGCAATTGGAGTATTGGTTTAGCCGGAATCGTGTTAACAGACACACAAAAATACAAAAAAACATTCCGGATTTTTTTCTCCAGTGTAGTAGAATGGAATCTTCGCTTCGCTCGCTACGCTCATCCAATCAGGGCAAGTTTCTGATTATTTAAATGGGTCAGTCTCATATTTATTGCACATACCTTGTCCCCTGACTTTGACAATAAATTTACGAAGTAAAAATAGTAATACCTAATGTACCTAACCTAGGCCTATATACAATTTATGTTTAAACAGATTAATTGTGTATAATGTACATAAAAGTTATATTATATAGCCTAGGACTATAGTTTATAATTTTCAAATTTGATAATTTAGCCAAAGATTTAATACTTTTGTACATAGGCCTAGAGGTGCATGAAATAGGAATATGCTGTCCCTCTAAACAAACTTACAAGACTTTCAACAAGAAAACATAGCTACTCATCATTATCTGTTGCCACGTCCAACTCTGCGTTGGGTCGGCATTGAAGACAGGCCTCTCCATCTTCTTCTGTCCTGCCACCACTCCTCTTCTTCCACCACATTCCACTCTCCTCCCCGCTGTTCTACATCTTTTCTCACACTATTCTGCCATTGTTGTCGTGGTCTGCCCCTTGGTCTCCTACCTGGAATTTCCAATTCCATCATCCTTCTCGGTAATCTTGATCTTTCCATTCTCTTGACATGTCCGAACCACTTTAATCTTCTCTCTCCAATTCGCTCCATTAAATTACTCACGCCTTCTTGATCTCGGATATCCTCATTCCGTATTCGGTCCCATCTAGTCTTACCTACAATGCTTCTCAAAAACTTCATATCTACAGCCTGCACAAGACTCTCCTCCACTGCTGTCATATTCCAAGTCTCTGCTGCATATGTCAGTATTGGAACAAAGTAGGTCTGGTAGATGATAACCTTGCACTTCTTTGGTACTTCTCTGTTCCATATGAGATCTCGGATAGATTGGAATAACCCAACAGCTTGCTGTGTCCTTCTTCCTATCTCTGGTTGAATCCTTCCATCGCATGCTACTATACTCCCCACGTACTTGAAATTTTCCACTTGCTTCAAAATCTGTCCTAGTAGAATCCTATCCTGACATTCTTCGCTTTATCTCGTGTCATCAGCATTGTTTCACTCTTGCCACTTCCAAACACCAGTCCATATTCTCCTGCCACCACACTCCACACATCAACTTGAGATTGCACCTCCTCTTCATCCTCTCCCCACACCAAAAGATCGTCTGCAAATAACATTATTTTCATACATTCTTCCCCGATTCTCTCTGCAACTTTCCTGGTGATTTCGTCCATGACAATAATGAACAATAGTGGAGACAGTACACTTCCTTGTTTTAACCCACTCCTAATGTCAAACCACTCTGTGATTCCACCTCTTGTCTTTACAGCACTTCTAGATATCGAGTACATCTCTTTCACTCTTGTTATTATTCCTTTGTTAACTCCTATATTTTCATTGCATCCCAAACCTTCTCTCTTTCGAGGCTATCATATGCCTTTGCGATATCTAGAAAAGCCAAACACAGGTCCTTTTCTCGGTCATAGCACTTTTCCATCATCTGTCCGAGTGAGAAAATCAGGTCCACCGTCGATCTTCCTGTTCTAAATCCATGTTCTTCTTCTCTTAAATCTCCTTCTATCGAGTTTCTAATTCTATCATCTATTATTCTTTCGTAGATCTTGGCACAGTGATATGTCAGAGTTATCCCTCTATAGTTGGCACAGTTTTGCTTGTCTCCCTTTTTAAATACAGTGAAACCTCTATGCATCGTTTTTCAGGGGAGTACTTGAAAAAAACTATAGATCCGGAAAAACTATGGATCAAATAGAAAATAACAATAAAGCTTATTATGGGAGTGTATAAAAAATACTATAGATGCAGGAAAATAGTAGTTTGAGAAACTATGGATAGAGGTTTCACTGTATAGGTACAATGAGACCCTTTTTCCAGTCTAAAGGAACTTCCTTATTCTTCCATACAACAGATAAGACTCTGTATAGCCATTGCATCCCCACAGGCCCTGCCGCTTTTATCATTTCCACTGCCAGCTAATAATTCCAATAAAGTAATGTAGGCCTAGGTAATAGATAGTTATATTAAACACCTAGTAGGCCTACCTATCATTAAATCAGTACAAAACTTCAAAAAATACATTTCAACACCGGGGTCAAAATTAACGCTTGCCCGTGGCTGTAAAACTTTGGTCGGGCTAGTAAAAAGCAAAACATTGTCTCAAATAAATAACACACGAACACGAATAATCGAAAGCTATATTTTAACAACCGTGAAAGCCTTCATTCATTTTATTTGTAGGCCTATATATGATGTTTTACCTTTGCTCCTATAGTAGGCGACTATGACACTGTTATGTTAGTACTTTAGACAGAAATTAAAAAAGTGACTACACCGGGGTTCAAACCCAAGACCTTAGCTGTCCGGGCTATGCTCTTACCAACTGAGCTATGCAGCCACAGTCTAAAGTACTAACATATATTATATATATTTAAACTTGGCTTTATAGTAGGCGACTATGACGCTGTTATGTTAGTACCGGTACTTTAGACCAGTGTTTCTCAACCTTTTGTTGCACACGGACCACCTTCACAACCTCATAAATCGGATGGACCACCACATTCAAATTTAGGCCCTATAGTTATTATATACCATATAATGGGCATATAATGGAGAGAACAATAATTTTCTTGTTAAAGTAGGGTACCTAGGGCATCGAGAGACTATCATTAATTTTTGTAGTTATAAAACCAATTATTTTTGTATCAGTTTTACCTCAAACTCTCTCGGCTTGCCCCCATTGTAAACTATTTTTTTGATATAGGCCTACCTACGTACCCTTACAAGAAAATATGAAACTTTATCTACAGCCTGATTTAGTAGTAGGTGAGAAATTAATTATTAATTATTGTGAGCAGAAAGGTGCGGGTTTGTTTTTTATTGAAACTATTTATTTTGTGCATCTTTTACAAACTTAATACCGTACCTCATGATTTTTGCAGTTTTTCTAGTAAGAATCATTGCAAACAAGTTTGTACTGCAAACGTCATACTTTGAGGATTTGGTGCCTGCTCTGTTCCCACGGGAAATGAAAAGTTATCTGACATATATGATATATTTAGGATTTGATTTTCTTTTAGCACTTTGTTTAGTTTTTCATCAGCAGATTATATAATTTCTTTATTACTGATCACTATGTGCCCCTTCACCTCCCTTTAGTGACGATTCTCTTCTCACAACACATGGGAATACAAACACATTATTTTCTTTGTTAAAACTGTAATGAATTGATTATAAATGTTTTCTTTATTTGAAACAAAATAATACTACCGGTATTTAATAAATAAAACCACAATATAGTAAATACTGGTACGAGGTATACGTGGTGTGGTTTGGCACAAGGAGGGTTTTCATTTTTTTTCATCTGAGCCATAGGCCTACTATGTGTGTATCAAACCTATTACAAAGCAGAACTTATGATGAGCTATGCTAAGTTGACAATGTTCAATGTTAGGCCTACGTTCTGTTTGTAATTTGCAAGTTACGCGCAAAGAGAAAATGAAAATAACTGCAGGATGTTAAAAATGTATGAACCCAGAACCTCCGGCTTAAATGTCATGTCATGTCATGGAAGTCAACAGTCACAACACATAGCAGTTTAGTAAAGGTTTGTTCTGTGGTCCCGGTTGCTTAATTGAATGAGCGTAGCGAGCGAAGCGAAGATTCCATTTCACTACACTGGAGAAAAAAATCCGGAATGTTTTTTTTTTTTCTTTCTTTCTTTCTTTTTTTTTTTTTTTTGTCTGTCTGTTAACACGATTCCGGCTAAACCGATACTCCGATTGCGATGAAATTTTATGGATGCCTTCGAAATCTCTGAACTAAGAACTGCCACCTTTTTGAGCGCAATCGAAAAATTATTTCTCATGAAAATCGCAATTTTACGATTTTTTTCGATTTTTTAAAAATTTCTTCGACTTATATAACTCCTACATGCTTTATCCGATTGTAATGATTTTTTCACAGAACCTTAATTTTAAGAATTAATATATTCGTGTAAAATTTGTGCGCAATCGAATAATTATTTCTTATGAAAATTTCAATATTACGATTTTTTCCTTTTCTTAAATTACAATTAATTTAAAAAATTAAGTTAATTTTTTATTTAATTTGATTTAATTTAAAAAAAAATTTCAACAAAGTTCTGATTTTTTCACAGAACAACAGAAAATCCGCATAACACATGGCAGCTCAATGCACCAATTACGCTCATCCAACAACGCGGCGGGACTTAAGCGTTTTCCTAGTTGGTAAAGCTATGGCACGTTAAGCCGGTGCCGGAGATTCTGGGTTCGAACCCCAGTCGGGGCAAACTTTTTCGACAATTGCTATGAATCAATAACTATGTCCTTAAAGCGGGCTTATGCTTAAAAACCTTATATATTCATACTACCCAACTCATGGGAGACGAGATGTGATTGGATTTTATCCATGTGATCTTTCAGATTTGACAGCTACATTGCAGTCTTCTGTTGGATTTATGTCATGGAAGTCACCAGTCACAACACATAGCAGTTTAGTTAAGGTTTGTTCTGTGGTCCCGGTAGCTTAATTGGTAAAGCTATGGCATGTTAAGCTGGAGGTTCTGGGTTCGAACCCCAGTCGGGGCAAACTTTTTTGACAACTGCTATGAATTAATAATATATATGATAACTTATTTTAGAAATAATAGTTAGCAATTAAATTCAACCGAAAAAAAAGAAGAAAAAAAATATTTCTGAAATAAGTTATCATAATGTCTAGCTACGAAAGTATGATTCGTCAACATATATAGTATATACTATATATAATATAGGCCTACATAGGGATTTACATATAGGTAGGCCTAGGGAGAAATATATTAGGCTTACCAACAGCAAAACCCCCTCTCATGTTTAGGGTTGCCAACCGTTGGAATTTCTCTGGACAACAGACAACACGGATTTCAACGAATTTGTCAGGATGGAGGAATTGGCTTGTTTTGGATGGCACATTGTCCGGATTTGGAAAAATGGCCTATTAATGGAATTTGAAGGCGTATGTGATATGTAGGGTATTGTGGCATCTTCTTGCATGCTAACAACAATGCCCAGCAATGAAAGTGACATCACAAGCGGACCTTTGAATAGCTGGCTGTGAGTTAGCAGGCCAAAATGTACATGTCAGTGTGCCAAAAGCATTATTCTTCCTTTAGGTATTAAAGTTCTCCTCGTATGCCTTTCTACTCGTGTGCTGTTTGCTTCCACTTTGAGATGGTTACTGCCACGGGAGTTGCACTAACGTATCATGTGTGGTCTATGTGACACCAGTAATAGGCCTATTTTCCAAATATTGCGGCTGGGTGTGGTCAAAATGTTTGGTCTGTTCGATGAGCTTGCTCTAGCTTTGCACAATAATTGTAAATGTCCACTTAAAAATCTCATTATTCAAAATCCAATAAATTTCTCATACTTTCAGGATTGAATTGACCTCTGATTTTCCCCCAAACTGTTAAACTTCTGGGGGCTGCTACCAACAGTGTATATATGCATGTCTCAATCAGAAAGCATTTTCACATTTCAAATAAAAATTTAACAAGCTCGAGGGAAGGGGGTAAAATTATCCTTATTTGTGTCCCAATTATAACTAGGCTTTAATTTTTGTAAGTTGACCCCAGGTTAAAAACTAGAAATAGAAAGTTCATAGCCTAGTACCGGTATGTAGGTTCGATTGATTTACCTACACGGTTTGTCTGTTAGTACAGTGGGATGATGTCATTGCACTGCTACACTTTGCCACTAATAATAAAACAGTTTTTAGGACTTTTGCCTGCACCTTCTCCCCGGTTCCCACTCACAGCCACTGTTTTAATGAAGCATGGATGGTTTTGGTGGCTCTTATACAAAAAGTGTTAGGGGTAATGTGGGTAATTGGAAACAGGGCGTAATTGGAAACGCCCTTTATAACTTCCGTATGTGAAGTTCAAATTAAAAAAAAATTGTTAGATAGCATGGTCCAGACCTTTATGGAAAATGTGCAAGTAGTTGCAGCTTCTTCTGTTAGATGATATGCATGTCATACACATTGCAACCAACCTCTACACTAAAAACTTGTTTCAATTTGAAACACTTCTCAAAATTTCCCCTGTTATGGTCCTTATTTTGTTTTTAAGAAATTTGTTTTCGGATGGAAATTAATAAAGACACATTAGTCAACAATATGGTACAGGTGAAATTTAGATAATTATCATAGTTTCTCCTGATAAGCAATGTTTCCAATTCCCCTATTATCTCATACTTGGGGGTAATTGGAAACATGAATTAGGTGTAATTGGAAACATACAGGGAAATTGGAAACAAAGCCAAAAGATCCATGTTAAGCTATGGACAAATTTCAGGGGTAAATGGAAACACATTTAAAAGTTTGGTTCAAAAGTAAGGTAAGTTGGCAACAGTGTTTGCCTACACAGCCTTCTTACTTAGGCTTCAGATTATCATGTTTTGGAAGGAAAGATACCCTCGAAGAGATGACCACGATTCGGTATTGATAAATAACATTTGCTGGTCCAATAAAGATAAACTTGGCACTGTGGACTTTGTCTTGGACCCACACCAAGATGCCATTGAAAATATGTGCATTTTAATTTTTTTTCCCCAAAATCACAGGAAATCCAAAAAACCGCAGCTAACGTTTCCATTTGCCCAATCGATGCATGTTTTGTTTTTGTAGGTAATTTACCAATCTGTTGATGTAGTTTTTGTAAATTTAATTTTAAGTGATGATTGTATTAATATTTAAATACAAAATACAACTTTTTTTATACAACAGCCTTATTTTCATGCTTGTGATGCTTTTGAGATTTCCGTACAATTCTGCGTTGCGACGGAAGGTGTTCTTTAAATGTACACAGAATCTACAGTTTGTATCATAATGTATTATTTTTTTTTGTGTTAGAATCACAGCATAAAATGCTTTGTTTCCAATTACCCTACTTTAGTTTCCATATGGGTCTACGAGTTGTACCATGGCTGTTTCCATTTACCCCAATATCCGGGGTAATTGGAAACAAATTCGAGTTTTTAAAAAAAGCAATAAAAATACCATACAATATTCTTCCATGAAATTCTTGTTGGTGTCATGATTTAGTTTACACCCCAAAGCACAATTTTGCTCCTTACATTTTTTCTCTCCTATCAATACCCTAGCCTACAAATAAGGTCAAAGTTTAAAAACACAAAGTGTTTCTAATTACCCACATTACCCCTACCTAGTAAATCAAACAAACCTAGTGACATCAATTTAGTTGAAAAATAAATTAAAGCCCCCTTTCCCCCCTACCCCTCCATCATCTGTGGTTGTGTGGAATTTTTCGTAACCCCACTCATGTTGGCTGTTTTCCGACAATAATCTTCTAGTGTGGTGTAATTCCTAGAAGTCATACCGGTACCGGCAGTACGCCACCTGCCAGCAAGGATTAGCTGGTTGAATGAAACCATGTTGTACCGCTCTTCTCAATAATATTTCGGATCACACTGCTCTTACAGAAGTTCTGTTTGTTGTTGCAAACATTCCCACACTAGATTTGCTAGCGTGGAGGGTGTTGCTGCCAGCAGGGGTTGGTTGGAGACAGTGCCTTTATAAGCCTAGATCTAATACAGGCACCAGGGTCTGTGCTAGCTAACACCAAAGTTTGTTTCAGGATTAGGTAGCTCAAGAGTAGATTGTCTATCAGTTAGGACTGGTCCAATTATTAAAAAATATTTATAATTGTGTCTTACTTTATTTTTCAGTGGGAACTACTTGGTTCGTGTCCGGGCTCAGGTGATGATGCGCGACGACAGCACGGGTGGATGGGTCCCGATGGGGGGTGGGGGCCTGTCCAACGTGTCTGTCAGGAAGCGCACTATATCTTTGGACGAAACCAAGCACGAGTACCTTATATTCGGCAAAAGAATATCTGACCAATCAGTAAGTCTAGTTATGTGTAGGAGCTTTCAGTTGAATGACATTTAATTTCCATTCATTGAAGTTGGAATTCCATTCATTGATTCGTAAATTCTGGCAAGTTGCCACAGTTGCCTGATAAGCCCTACGCTGGTGATAGCTCCGATAGTAAGGTTGTAACTTGGTGCTGATGTGATCTTATGTGCCTACTAAATTATTAGGGTGACAAGATGTCCTAATTTTACCAGCCTGTTTGACCTGCTTTTGTCTTTTGTAGTTACCACGGACCCCAAATTTATATTTATATTTATTTTTTAGAGCACCAAAATTGATTTATGCCCTATTAGGCTATTAAGTGATGGGAATTTTCATGTAAACATTTTCAAAAAATAATTCAAACCGTTGAAAATTTTCAACAAATTTTAAAAAAATGGTTTATTCTTTGTTTAGGTATAGGAACAGGGTAGTAAATGTTCAATTTATCACAACTTTTCTAATATAGGCCTATGCTATTTCTATTTTGCAGGTGGTTCTAAGTTGTACCATCAAAAAAGATTTTGAATACAACAAAGTCATGCCAACATTTCACCATTGGAAAACTGGTGACAAGAAATTTGGTCTCACATTTCAAACCGCTGCAGATGCACGAGCTTTTGACAAAGGTGTTCGAACAGCTGTGGAGGAGCTTCTTGATGGTGAGAAATTTTACTTTGCAAGTTGCCTTTTTTTTAAAAATGATGGCGTTAATTTTAATGTTCATATTTGACTTAAAAACAACTACTATGGCAATCATAATAACAGTAGCCTACCAGTAATGTTTTGAGAAAGCATATTTTGTGGATCAATAAGCATACCTAACGTTTCGATACGACTGTTCATATCATCATTCGAGGCAGACTGAAGACATAAAATTTGAAATGTAGAATCCTTAATGCTGTGTTTTAGCCTTCCATTAGCCACTTTAGTTGAATAAAAAATCCCTTCGGGCTAATGTCAACAATAGTCCTCTAGCCCGAGAGCATTTTACAAGCCCGCAATCAAACAGGTTACTATGATGTAAAACGATCATACGTGAATGTTTTAAGTCACAATATTCGCCGGGTTTGACGTGTGGGTGTGGGGAACTTGGGAGGGACCGGAAATGAATTTTCACTATTATATTAATAATATGTATTAGCCTAATTTAAGCGATTTTTATTTTGATTACATATATTTAGAACGATTTTCCATACCAGGCCCTAGGTCTAGCGCACTACTACTGAAAACTTGTTAGGCCCCTACCTAGGTTATTGTTGCAAAATATTAAGATTTTTTGAACAGCAATTGGGAACTCTGGAAAAAGTACTCGCCTATCGGACTAGTGAAATGAGATTTTTACTAGCCCGAGCTAAGTTTCACTAGCCTCGGGCGGGCGTTAATTTCGACCCCTGCGTAGGACTAATCTTGTTTTGATGGTTCGAAATCTTGCCACAAAGCTAAAGTTGCTTTGTCGTATCAGCTAGGGATAGATCGTTTTTAAATGTTTTTCTTTTCACCTTGTTTAAATTACTTACGGTACAAGAAACAACTTCTCTGCTATTATTTTTTCATCCACATAGCTGTGGCTGTGGTTGTTGTTTTTGTCAGATGTTTGTATTTTTGTAAATAATTTCAGCCTGTCGAAGAAAAGTGAAACTTCAAAATCTATTGCTACGTAGTAATAAAAACTTATTTTCCCACCTAAGAGCAGTGTTAAGTTCAATTAATTGTTAAATAACAAGTGAAAAAAGTTTGCAAAAAGTTACTCAAATATTTACTTCATTTTAACAGGTCATCACTTTTCAACATACAGTACTTGTTTTTATGAACGTAAGCATGTCGACTAAAACTAAAAGAAGCAACCTTGGTGTGAGTGCGAGTTCTTAAAATATTTTTTTTAAATGCATATTTTGTTTGTCCCCATACGTTATGGATGGTAGGTGTAGACGCCACGAGGCGTGTACATGTTGACCGCGATGATTATCCTTGATAAGCAAACGATTTTGATTTTATGCTATTTTTATCCTGTATATGACCAGCCAAACTGTGTTTTCTCATGAACCAATTTATAGTCATTTATTGTTCATTCATATGTGTGAGAAGTCTCCAATTTCAACACCCCTCCCGTCTTCACCTCAGCAGCGCCGAGTCATCGCACACCTACAGTAAAATGTTACAACGACCGGGCAGAACATTTGTCTCGCGCATGTAGTGTTTACGCTCACGATATATATATGTAGGTATTCGAACACAGCAAAATTACCTTAAAAAATAATATGATTTCTCAAATATTTTGGGCTGTGAAAGTATTGTGTCAAACCTGAAAAAAACAGTTATAATAAAGACGGAAAGGTTTAGGGCAGGGTGTTTTAAATTTATATCAAATGATTTATTTTATAAAAATCATTGATTTAAATCAAATGCACTTTTTCTTCATTTTGAGCAACAAACAAGAGTTTTAACTGATTTAGGCAAAGTTTCCCATAAAAAATTTAATTAGATTTTCTGAAATCCTTGTGAAAGTATTTGATCTGCTCACCATTGACAAGTTTTGAAACACTGATATTGTTGATTTAAATCAGAAAGAGTCTTGATTAAAATCAAATAAATCATGATTTTTTTATTTAAAAAAAAAAAAAAAAAAAAAAACACGTTGGACTTAGGGAAAGAATCGGGGTGCCCTAGGCCTTATACTAATAAAATGGTTATGAAAACTATAAAGCAATAATAATAAGCAATAAAAGCAATTTGGCAATTTGGGCACTTAAAAGTACAAAAATTGTACAGCCAAAGCCAGGGCATCGAACCGGATTATTTTTTCTCCGGTTCAACAAAATTATTTTGGTAGCCTAAAGATTCACTCTTACAACAAAACATTTTGAACAAAGGGCCTAGTCTAGGGTTGCCATAATTTAAATTCAAGGCGGCGGGACAAATCTTTCAGGGAAAATAGCACGGGGGGTTGGGGGGGGCTCCCCCCAACTATAGCGCCGCAGTCGAAATTTTTAAAAACTATGTTTTACGAGTGCATTTTGAGCATTTTAGATAAAAATGCTGGACTGAATGCAATAACGAAACATTGTAGTTTTTGTAGTGCAAAAAACAGAAAACCGACAAAAATGCATTGGAGTGCGGAAATGAGTTGGACTAAGGTTTCGCGATGTACTCGGTTCACCCCTACCCCCTTACCCCCTATCATCAATACTAACCAAAGTGCTGACTGTCGAGCCAAGCCAAGTACTTTGGCGACGCACACGCCGCCCGTGGCCCATATAGGTTGCTGTTGATAGCTTTGCATGTTTTGGACTGCATATAATCTGATATTGTAAATATTGGACTTTGACAATTTTTCTACAAAGCGGGACAATTGTGTCCCGCTGGGTGCATTGGCGGGACGCGGGACTTAAAATTGGATATCGGGACGAATGGCATCCCTAGCCTAGTCCTATGTTTTTCAACAGTGCAGGGCCAAGCACAAGCTCACATAGGCAAACCACAGTTCACTATAGTGAGTATAGTGTGATCAAGGTGTCTTCTCAAACACAACTATAGTGCAAAATGTGATACCAGCCTAAAAATTTGCAATTATGTAGATTTTGTGATGAGAAATTTGAAAATAACTGGCTCCACGATGGGGTCTTATTATTTAACTATTAATTAATTAATTAATATTAATTAGTTAATTATGTGACACGAATTTCAAAGTGGCAATAAATTAGTCATGTTTGGTATTAATTTAGAGCATTTTTCACCTACATAAAGAAAAAAATATATTGAAATATACATTTAAGTTATAGCTAGGCCTAAATATGTTGATTTTGCTGATTTTTTAGTTTTTGAACCAAAAGATCAACGTTAAAGTAAAATTTCTTCTAACTAGGAAGCTTCGCAAACGCTTTTTCAGGCACGTTGTTGGATGAGCGTAATTTTTTTAGAACGAAAAAAAAGCATAAAATAGAGATTTTCATGAGAAATAATTTTTCGATTACGCTCAAATTTCACACGAAGATATTAATTCATAAAATTTAAGGTTCTGTGAAAAAATCATCATATCATGTTTATATTTCAATATATTTTTTCAATGTATTTTTTTCTTCTTGTTGGTGAAAAATGCTTTCAATTGATACCAAACACTACAAATTTGTCTTTACTTTGAAATTTTAAGACTAAATTAACTAATTCATGTTAATTAATCAATTAATAGTTAAATTCTAAACACTCAGTTTGGAGCCAGTTATTTTCGAATTTCTCATTACGGTACAAAAGCTTTAAGGCTCGTTTACAATCACTTAGCAACACGTTAAAACATAACGTAACGTACGGTAATATTATTGTGGTGTTTACAATCACATAACAACACGTTAAAAATTAAGCATATACATGCCTATGTGTCAAAATTCCTATATTGACTTACCGAAGTATACTTGAGAATGCAACCAATATCGGCCCACAAGTTTTGCTCCTTAATAGAATCTTTAAAATCATTTCTCTTCTTAACATAAATAGTAGGACACATTTGCACCAGTTCAATCAATTTACCATCATCCATGGTTCACAATAATTGTAGGTTATGTGAGTTGTTATTGTTTACAAACAATCACATAACAACACAACAATGTAAGACTCGGCAACGGGCTGTGATTGGCTAAATTAAGAATAAAATTAACATATCGTACAGTAAAGTTGAGATTGGATCAACTTCTTCATACGTTACGTGCGTTGCGTTTCTTGCTATGTGATTGTAAACAACACAACTGTTTTCAATGGTTTCAACTTTCTTACGTTATGTTTTAACGTATTGCTAAGTGATTGTAAACGAGCCTTTAAGATTGCTAAATTTTTAAGTTGGTATCATATTTTGTAGGCCTACCATAGTTAGACATCTTTACGCCATATTGTAATTTGTGTTAAATGTATTGTACCAATTACTATTATTGAAAATTGAAAAATGATTTATATTAATTATAGTTAGCCCTACCATCTCTTTTGTGAACACTGTGATATCATTGGTTTGAAGAAATTTTACTTTTACGTTGATCTTTTGATTCAAAAACAAAAAATCAGCAAAATCAACAAATTTAACTATAACTTATGAAGGCCTATATTTCAATTTTCAATACATTTTTTTAATGTATTTTTTTTTCTTTATACAGGCAAAAAATGCTCCTAATTGGATGAGCGTAGCGAAGATTCCATTTCACTACATTGGAGAAAAAAAATCCGGAATGTTTTTTTTTTCTTTTTTTCTTTTTTTTGTATTTTTGTCTGTCTGTTAACACGATTCCGGCTAAACCGATACTCCGATTGCGATGAAATTTTATGGAGGCCTTCGAAATCTCTGAACTTAGAACTGCCACGTTTTTTAGCGCAATAGGAAAAAATTTTCTCATGAAAATCGCAATTTTTCAATTTTTTTCGATTTAAAAAAAAATTTCTTTGACTTATAACACCTACATGCTTTGTTCGATTACAATGATTTTTTCACAGAACCTTTATTTTATGAATTGATATATTCGTGTGAAATTTGAGCGTAATCTAAAAAATATTTCTCATGAAAATCGCAGTTTTACGATTTGTTTTTGATTTTTTTAATTTTTTCAGCTTATTCGGATTTAAAAGCAAAGTGGCTGACATCTGGTGAGCGAAGCGCGAACCCGCCGGAGTAGCATTGCGTTGAGATATGGCCGCTTATAAGTATGTTTTCCTATGGCACTTGCAATGGATCATGACCTATTTATGAAATTGAGTTTGTAAGTCTAGTGGAATATTTGTAGCCACATCGTATACAGCCTAGATAGAAAAATGTTAATGAAAATAAGCGTGACAGTTGAACTTCGGTGACGATAACATTTGAAGTAACCCTGAGTAGGGTAGGATGTTTTCGTTAGTTTAATCGGGGGAAAAATATTGTAGGGGACGTTTAAATAGTGTAAGATTATATTTAAACTATCTATGAATGAAATAAACTGGTAAGATTGTTAAAAACATGTGATGATGGAGCGTCAGCTTGTCATGAGTTCGTTCATTTCTAGGCCTAGAAGTGGGCGTGTGTGGCCTACACACAGCTCTCAATGTAGGATGTTTTCGTCAGTTAAATCGGGGGAAATATTGTAGGCGACACTTAAATAGTATAAGATGATATAAAAACTATCTATGAATGAAATAAAATTGCAAGATTGTTAAAAACATGCGATGATCAAACATCAGCTTGTCATAAGGTCGTTCATTTCTAGGCCTAAAAGTGAGCGCGCGCGGCGCACACACACACCATATCAATCATTTGTTTGATATTTTTGAGCCTGCTCGGCAACTTATTTAATATAAACTAACGCTGGTCAATACTAATAATATAACGCCCATGGAGAAATAATTCTGGTAATAATAATTTATAGCACGAAATTGTTTCCCGGACAGATCTAGGCGTTCCGTAGGGGGGCCTAGGCTCTAGCTGCGAGTTTCCGAGTTTAGCACCACCAACGACGTACGTTAGGTTACGGGAAACAGCTTTTTCCGAAAACATGGGTTAACGAAATGGCTGTAGGTCTAGTCTTTTAGAAATTACACGGATGCAAGTAAAATAATTTCCTATAATTTTGCCCGGAACTATCTGGTTTTGTAGGAATCAAATCGGGTCCGATCGGAAATATAGGCCTAAATTGACTCTTGGGAAAAAGGAATTAAATTATTTCAATGAGTTGCAGGATGATTCTGAACATGACAACAGGCTAACTAATGTCATAACATTAATTTACAACAAAATCACATATCACAACATCACCAACGATTGATTATTGAGCATTCAAATCGTCAGTTTATCACTGCTGCTTAGGGAAGGACTACTTCTAATGCTACTCCGGCCGGCCATGATGCACGTTACGCCCACGGACAGTGCTGCCCCTGGATTTCACTTTAAACGCGTAAAACACCTACATGCTTTATCTGATTGTGATTATTTTTCACAGAATCTTAATTTTATGAATTTATATATTCGTGTGAAATTTGAGCGTAATCGAAAAATTATTTCTCGTGGTAATCGCAATTTTACGATTTTTTTTCGATTTTTTAAATTTCTTCGACTTATTACACCCACATGCTTTATCCGATTGTAATGATTTTTTCACAGAACCTTAATTCTATAGAGTCATATATTTGTGTGAAATTTGAGCGTAATCGAAAAATTATGTCTCGTGAAAATCTCTATTGTACGCTTTTTTCGTTTTTAAAAAATTATGCTCATCCAACAACGCGCCTCAAAAAGCGTTTGCGAAGCTTCCTAGTAAATACCAAACATGACTAATTTATTGCCACTTTGAAATTCGTGTCACATAATTAACTAATTAATATTAATTAATTAATTAATAGTTAAATAATAAGACCCTATCGTGGAGCCAGTTATTTTCAAATTTCTTATTACAAAATCTACATAGGCCCTAATTGCAAATTTTTATGCTGGTATCACATTTTGCACTATAGTTAGTAATCTTTACTCCACTACTAGTCTGATTTAGGGATGACATCGATTTCAAGATTCCCAAAAATTCAGAATTGATTCCCATGAAAAAACTTTTTAATTGTAAGCACTTATTTTGGTGGTCATTTTCCGCAAAACCCGTGATACGCGGCGATATTCCTGCGGTCTTTTCCCGCGGAGCCCGTGATCACATCACCGGTTCGGTTGGCGTCGAGTGGGTGGGCGGGGCGATGCGCTGGAGTTGTATTGTGGGTGGCCAGAAAGTTTTAAAACTAAAAGGTTTAAGTGGGTTAGTTAATAATAGTATTTATTTACCGATACGTACATGTCCACAAAGTTTCTCAGTCTCCTATGAACTTAACAGTTACTGAAATGTAGAAACTTTGAAATTGCAACGAAGTTGGCACCCACAATTTTTTTATTTATTAATAACAGAGTGATAGGTACTCAAGAAGGCAAACAATGAAATGCACATCATTAATGTGCCCCTTCCCACTGTCAATCTCACGTTAAGGTCGGCATATGTCCTAACAAAGGTGACAAAAGTGGTTGGAAGGTGCATTATGAAAGACTATGGGTTGGACTTGTAAAAGTTAAAAAAAAGTCAGCCATCCAATGCACTTATTATTATAAGCGGGAATGTGTTCGAAATATACATTATTGAAGTCATTAATTGACTAATAAGTGTAGGGCCTACTACTAGGTAGGCCTACTCAAACCAAAAATAAACACCTACAAAATACATTTGGTGATACCGTATCTGATAATCATAATGTAGGCCGAGGCTATTCCTATGCTAGAACTAAACTATTTAATGAGAGTTAAAGAAAACTTAAATTTGGCCAAAAGCTTCACCAAGTAACAGCACCTGGAATAATGGTTCTGGATGTTATGTGGATTGTGAGGCTCGTTGGTCTTGTGGTTAGCGTATCTGCTTCCCATGCATAAGGTCCTGGGTTCGATTGGATCTGATTTGGACTTAAGTCCATCAGTTCTCGTCTTAGGAGTTTGTAAACGGTGACTTTGGAGCCGTCCTAGCAACGAAGCACATAATAAATTCAGAGTTGTACTGAATCGGCCTTGTTGATTCTGGCGTTGATCCGCGGGTGTTCGCATTGTCCATATAAAAAAATATCGATCTTTGGTTGGTTATCGGCTTATCGCTCACTCGTCGATTGCGTCGGGGCCTACAGGGTTGGCTTGGTCGCTTTTATTTACTGTCCCTCACTGAAAATCAATTATATTATTGAGTGGGTAGACTCTAAATACAATTTATTTATTTATTTATTATTTATTTATTTATTTATTTATTTAACGTAAAACTTGTGCTGTTGACAGCGGTTTGACAATTACGCGTCGATTATAAAAGATAGTAAAAAGTAAAAATACATAAAAATGGAGGAAGAACATCTGAGTTCCGGTGACAGATCAGTCTGTCTAATACTTTTTCAAGGCATGAGGATCGAGATAAAATTACTATACGTACGTATTCTATTAAATTAATGTTTTTCCTGCTTATGTGCACTACTATAAGGCTGTTTAGTAAGCCATAACAAACTTAATGAAATTGCAAATTCGTTCTGCCTCTGTTAGCGCAAAACTTTAAGTGAATACAAGTGATATTAATATGTTTAAAGTATGTAAACTTAAATTTACTTGTACACCTAAAAAAGGGGGCATGAAAACGATAATGGTGCCGACAGGATTGTAGGACCACTTTATCTCAAGTTTTGCACAGAAAATCACTTCTGTGACTGATCGCGGGATATTGCTCTTGTCTGGGGGCCCTAGGTAAACGAGGCTATTTGCATGAATTTTAGATTTTAGTTTACACATTTTACTTTATAGCTAATAAAGCATCCTAAATCCAAATATGCATCATGTTTATTGGATGAGCAAAGCGAAGACTTCAGTTTCATTTTTTTTTTACACCCCAAGAAAAATTGCTCGGGTGTTTTGTTTATGTTAGTTATTTGTCTGTTTGTTCACGCTCTAACGGGCAAACGGCATAGGCGTAAGCGATCTTTTTGAAAATTTGAGGGGACCTTCGAAATCTCTGAACTTGACTTGCCACATTTTTTGGTACAATCGATCAAATAATTCCTATGATTTTCGTACTTTTACGATTTTTTTATTTTTAATGCGATATTTTCATGATATTTGGCGAACGGCTACTCCTATCTTGATGGAACTTTATGGGAACGTTTAAAATCACTGCAATTATATATGTTATGATTTTAGAGACATTTGAAGAAATATTTCTCCTAGAAATCGTACTTTTACGATTTTTTCCCCGGTTTTTAATACGATATTTTTGTGATATTTGGGCCGATTCTGACTAAACGGGTGGGGCTACAACGTTCAAATTTTACATGGAAATTAAGGTAGGTAATGGTGATGTATTTGCCTTTTGAAAGAAAAAGTTGAAAAAGTTTGTCAGAATCTATTGAATAAAGGTTTTATTATGAGTTTTTTTAGGTATGTAATAACAATTAACAAGTAACAATAGAAACTTGACAACAATAACCTACAATGCGTTCAAAAAGCACTTGCAAAAGTAACGAGATCCCACACAAACTAAAAACTTACAAAAAAGCTCATCCATCAACGCGACTAAAAAAAGCGTTCGCGAAGCGGCCTAGTTTTATATAAACAAATTACTTTGGTATAGCATAAGCATAGCTTAAGATCTGTGAAATGCACTGTCTTTTGGTCATTCCTTCATGACGCAATCGGACCCTAAACAGGCGATGACTCCATCCAAAGACATGATTTAATGATTTTGGCTCGATTTTATTCAAGATTCCACACAGCAGCATTACATTCAGTTGTGCAAACTGATTGCATATGAATATTACTTGTTACTTGTTTTCATATTCAAAAAGACACGATGGAAGAATAAAGATTAGATAAAAGTAAAATACAAAAAACTGGGACCCTGAAAAACCGTCTCTATGGCCCAGATCAAGGTCCAGAGTTTGTCAAAACTGCACCACCTTAGTCTGCTTGTAGGCCTGTTTTATTGTTTTTAAGGCACAATCCAAAGCTGTTGCTATTCCAAAGATTGTCTTTGCTATGTAAGTTACATAGTATTAGGAAGACTGCAAATATAGGGCCAATACGTTACAGTTTTGGCACGGAGTTTAAACTTTTTTGAAATAAAAAATAATGTTTAATTACTTTTTATTTAAATACATTTTGGATTTTAAAACTTAGTTTAAGAGTCATTAGAGCTAGTAGTTTTAAAGAAATACATAGCAGTGTCATTCAAATAGCCTATTTAGCTTGTAACCTTCTTCTGCTGATCGTAACAGGCTAGATAAGAGGCAAAGACTCTAGCAAACATCAGGTAGTAGGTAGGGGAGTGTTTTACTTACCAAAACTAGAGGTAAGCTCTATCATTACTTTTTACACACTGGCTGCCCTAACGAAGACAACAGCAATGTGAACGCTGACAAAACGACGACGACATGAGAAAAACTCTCTTCTTTCCTCTCTGCTGCTTGTGGTTTGATCTATCCAGCACAGTTATGTCCTTTCTACCTCCTGTAGGCTAGAGTAGTGCAATGACCTACTTTAAACTAAAAAGATGCAAAATATTATTAGGGTATTTAAATTTTAAATATGTACCAGTACCAGTAACTCTACTATCCCTAATCCTAAGTAGTATCTTCAATAGAGCCTAATAAAGCTAAAATCAACAGATTTGTGTAAGATGACTGTTCAAATAGGTTATACGGTAAATGTACGATACATGATTGTCACCCCAATGGTACTGATGATAGGCCTACCGTAACTAACCATCTCCTTTCCAAAGCTTCATTTCCAGGGGCGCACTAAAGCACGCTTCACCCCTCTCACATTTGCCATGTGTCTCATTGGATTGGTTAACTTGTGAAATGACAGTCTTCTAATGAAAGTGTTTCTTTTCCTTCTCGCTTACAATTTGGAACTCCTTATGGTGAGTTTTCCAACTGATGCTTTATTTTTGACAGTGCCATAAAATCTGTTCTGCTTGCATTAATTTGACTGTTTTCATTTTATTAATTTCCTAAGTAAAAATGTTAGTCTATCCACTATAGCCTATTACTTAAGCATATACAAATCAAATCACAAAACGGATGGTATTTATTGCGGGGTTGACCTTTAAATGGAATATCAAGTGAATATGCCTACCTGTAAATTGTTGCAAGTACTAAGGTCTATGATTGTTTTTTACTCTCACAGTGTTTGGTTCAGGCTAGTATTTTAAATTTAACCCGGCCCGGGAGTAGACCTAGTTGCAAGAGGTCATTTGGATCGTCTTTTTTTCAACAGCTGGCATCATTACATTACTCATGGACGAGTGCTCTAGCTTCATCTACCTTCCTAAAATGTCTTTGTAAAGTGAACATGAGGTTCACAATTTAACAGTGTAAATATGTTTAAAAGCTTATTGACATGGAAAGTGACAATTGTAAAATGAATGAATGAATGAAAAAGAAAAAAAAAATGAAAAATGAAGCTTTCAGCATAGGAAAAAAAAAACAAAAACACATGGATACTACCAGGGTCATAACACACAAGAAAATTATGAATTTTCGAGCCAAACTTCCTGGCTCTTTTTCAAGCAGAAGCGTGCTGACAAAGTGTTTGTTTCCTCTCTTGTGACACAACACGACGACCCTGCTCTCAGAGGTAGCTGCTGTCATGGCCTGCAGTAACACCCCCTTCTCAGCCAGCCTTCTTTCGACTTCCACTCAATGTGTGGTTCCAAGTGGTGCCCCAAGATGTAAACAGAGTAACAACAACCCCCTCCCTATTGCGAGAACACCACCCCACCCCACCCACAACAGCCACAGGAGCATAGACGAAGATGTCGCCAGTAGGCCTCTACTCGAGGAAAGAGCCAGGAAGTGTGGCTCTTTAACTGTGTTGGTGATCAAAATAGTATGTACAGTTCAAATTCACAAAAAAATGTTGACTTACTCAAATAGGCCTACCCAATCATTTAGACTGCTGTGCAACTGATACTAATGTCCTGGCCTCTTGAATATATATATTTTTTAAATTAATTAATTCAGCAATATACGTATGCAGTGTAGTAAGTTTTAATATATTTCAAATTCATGTTGTTTCATAACAGATTTAATATTTTTGATGATATCTTTCACTGTCTATGTAGTATAGCTTTATAGAAGTAAATGCAGAAGGTCAGGTGTCATCATCCGATTCAATATTTCCTCTAATGAACAATGCAAGTTTTTTTTTTCATTTTTAATACAATCCAGAAATTACAGTTCTATGGCGACTGCCCACCGGGGTTTAAACCATGGTCTCCCCCTTTCCAGGTAGTCGCAATCATATTAAAAAGTCAACGTAACGTAGGCCTAGTAGTTTTGCCAATAAAAGTTTATGCTATCAAAAAGACCTCACGTGACCATGAACATAACAAACGGGTGTGCGACTACTCTTGTGATAATTAAAATGATAAAACCCAGCTTATGCAACCTTAAACCACAAGGTGTATTATCCTACCTACTGACTGAAAATAGAGCGGATAACCTGAACTAATTAATAGTTCATTGGTAGATAGTATTTTGACATTAAAAGTTATTACGCATGCGATTTAGTACAGCTAGTACCTACCTAGACCTACTTAAAATACTCACTTCTGAAACTTCTAACTTAGTTTGTGTCAATATTAATCATATAGACATCACCGTTTGAATAACTGGTAGGTTATAATTTTAATTAAATATTAAGACATTGTTTCGCCACATCAATTTGACTTTCTCATTGTCGACGTGTTCCGAGTGGTCCAGAAACAAGACAAATTGACGTGAGCAAATGAGCACAATCCGTTGCGATTTAATCCTACAAGACATAATAGATTGAAAAATAGGGGTGAATGTGTGGGAAACAACAATGCTTTTGCTCTTGAAGAAGTCATTTTTATTGAATAATTTTTGTCAGACTGTGATAACATTGCAAATTTTGCATGACCAAGGTTCCCCTAAATTCCGCTGGGACATTGAGTAAACCTTGCAATCTTTACTCCAATTTTGTACTGGCTATGTTTTCCATAGTATTGTATGCATTTCAAAACATGTTTTATAATTTTTTTAAATACAATCCAGAAATAAAAAAATCTTTTCCGACGGGGATTTGAACCCAGGTCTCCCACATTTTGGGTATAAGGGCGCCTTAACCATTTAGACTAGGGAAACGCCAAAGTTGTTGTTAGACGAGTGAGCGAGTCATGTGTTGAGTAGGTACCCGGGAACATTTTCATTTAAGTTTGATAATTCAGATTCAGATTCAGATGTGCTTTTATTCTCAAATACATGTTACATATCATTTATAATAGGCATTTAATACATATAACTTTGAGAAGCCCACAAAGTCTAATATTACTAGGGAAACGCCAAAGTCGTGGTTCGACGAGTGACGGAGTGAGTGAGCCATGTGTTGAGTATCCGGTAACATTCCCTTTCTTCCCCCTACCTAAAGCCTCTCTAGCCTATCATAGGCTAGAGTGGTGCATTATGGCCTCAGTTGACACTCAAAACCCTACCCTATTAATTATACCTTCATAATTAGACTTTTATTATAATAATATTAGACTTTGTGGGCTTCTCAAAGTTATATGTATTAAATGCCTATTATAAATATGTAACATGTATTTGAGAATAAAAGCACATCTGAATCTGAATCTGAATTATCAAACTTATATGAAAATGTTCCCGGGTACTCAACACATGACTCGCTCACTCGTCTAACAACAACTTTGGCGTTTCCCTAGTTATTTACAATACAATGAATGAATAGCCTAAAGTTTCACTCTTACAACAAAACATTTTGAACAATATTAGGACCTAGTTCTGTTTTCCTAAGCAAGGTCCAAACAGAAGCTCACATAGGCCAACCACATTTCACCAGTCTGAATTAGGGATGACATTGATTCCAAAAACAAAAAAAATAAAAATTGATTCCCAAGAAAAAAGTTTTTAATTGTACGCGCAGTTATTTTGGTGGTCATTATCGGCGGAACCCGTGAAATGCGGCGATATTACCGCGGAGCCCGTGATGACATCGCCCGCCCGCCTCATGTAACGGGTTCGGCTGGTGGCGAGTGGGGAGGCGGGGCGATGCGCAGCAGCCGATGCGGGGGAGTTGTATTGCGGGTGGCCTATGTTCAGGCGCTATTTCAAATGCAAGAGCGCGGAAAAAACGAGAGTGCTGTTTTTGTGATTGTATTTTCTAGGAAAAAAACATGGCACTATATTCGGTCTGATACGTAACTAGGGCCTGCATATTAGCTTATGTCTATGCTAACTAGGCTGGGCAAAGAAATCTATATTTCAATACAATATTGATACATAAAAATATTTTCGATATCAATATTATTTTGGACTCCATGGCAAAATATTGAATAGTGAATAGTAAAACAAGGATACAAACTTTGCAAATGCAAATGTTCTATCCATTTGTGTTAAAAATACTTCAGAAAACTGGATTTCTTCCTATTTTGGTTGGACATGCATTTAGTATGGTGGAGGTGCCGGTTCATTAAATGCAAGCGTGAGAACTGAGAATGTAAAGATTTTAATGCATTTTTGGTGATTTTGTACCAACCTTTTTTAGCCACACATTAATAGTAGGCCCACTCTTTTCATGTTATTTTTTTTTTTTTTTTTAATTTTTCATCCAAGTTTATTTTAAAGAAATTTGAATCTCTCCAAAGTTCAACCGCCTTTTCCGACGAAAGGTAAGGTGACCATATTTGTAGGGGTGTGCGAATCCATGTTTTTCATTTCGAATCTGAATCAAATTTTTCCGAAGATTTGCGAATCCGAATCTTTTCCAATGGAATTTTGCGTAGCCTATCGTTAAAAGATGTGTAAAAACTAAAAATGTTTTGTTTAAGTTTGAAAATTCGTGTCTTAAAAATAAAAATTCAGATCTTTCGTTATTTACCAAAAAACAGTTTGATAATGCACAACTTATTATTTTTTTTTTTTAAACGACTAGTTTAAAATTATCAGTAGGGGCCTATCACAAATTCTAGGACAATTTATGATTAATTTAAAAGAAAAACAAGCACATAAGAGTGAGAATCAATTTTAATTTTAAGCTCAATTTTAGCCTTCAGTTTTCTAAGTTTCTGATACCACCAGATTAATTTCGACTACCTGGCACCTCCACCAAAATTACGAAATTATGCATTTTTTGTGTAATGTCAATATTTTGATATGAAGTATTTTGAGCTTACTCGCATACAAACGATTATTACGATCCCACAATTGCGCTTTATGACCCGGCACCTCCGCCATATGTACCAGCCAGGAGTCCAGGATTAATTTAATTTTGACTACCTACCCGGCACCTCCACCAAAACTTTGAAAAAAGCTTTGTTTGAAATAGAGACCTAATTCGTGTTAAAAGACATAATTCCTGCCTTCCTGATACATGCGGGAAAACGGCCGGTAAACGGAGGGAAATTCAAATTTTCGAAAACTTGAATCTGTTAAAATTGACTCGAATCCGAATCCAAAATTCGAATCCATCTTGGATTCGGATTCGAATTTCGTGGATTTGCACAGCCCTACATATTTTAAAAGTCACAAACCAAGACAACTAAAATGTAAGCATAGCATTATATGAATTAGCATGGGGCAGCTTCATTCAAGCAAAGCTTCATCCGCCAGAGGCAGAAAAATTCAAGATTTTTAGAGTCAAAATGCCCAGAAAAACAGCTTCATGAAAATACTAGGAAAACGCTTAAGTCCCGCCGCGTTGATGGATGAGCTTTTAAAAATGTTTAGTTTGCATGGGATATCTTTACTTTTGCAAGTTCTTTGTTTTGCTGCCTACGCATTGTAGCTGATTGTTGTCAAGTTTCTTTTGTTACCTGTCAATTGGTATTATTTTCCGTAAAAAACTTATATTAAAAGCTTTATTTCTATAGATTTTGGCAAACTATTTAAACTTTTTCTTTTAAAAGGTACTACATCACCATAACCTTAATGTCCATGTATAATATGAACGTTGTAGCCCCACCAGTTTGGTCAGAATTGGCCCAAATGGCACGAAAATATCGCACAAAAAATCAAAAAACTTATATTAAAAGCTTTATTTCTATGGATTCTGGCTAACTTTTTCAACTTTTTCTTTCAAAAGGTACTACATCACCATAACCTTAATGTCCATGTATAATATGAACGTTGTAGCCCCACCCGTTTGGTTAGAATTAACCCAAATGTCACGAAAATATCGCACTAAAAATCGAAAAAAATCGTAAAAGTACGATATTCATGAGAAATATTTCGTCGATTGTACCCAAAAACAATACACCTCTAAGTTCAGAGATTTCGAAGGTCCTGTCAAATTTTCATCAAGATCGGATATGCCGTTTGCCTGGTAGAGAGTTAACAAACAGACAAAAAAACAAACAAAAAAACAAACAAAAAAAAAACACCCGAGCTAAATTTTTTGGGGGTCAGTGAAATTGAAGTCTTCGCTTCGCTCATCCAATTAATGACATGGGTTTAATATGTACAATTCTGTATTTTTTTTATGGTTTTATTTAAATGTTATTACATTTTGCATTTATCAGAGAAGTGGATGGTTTCAAGTAAAACATTATCCTTCCATACACGGTACAGTTGATAGTAGGGATGGGACGTGTACATGTGTACCTAATTTTATTTAAATTACACATCGAATTTCTGGTTCTGCAATTGACATTGTTGAATCGTCGAGATTTCAGTAATTTATTTAGAAATACGCGCTCTTTCAGCCGCCGCCTTCCCCAAAAAACTGTAAGTTGATTGCGATCGCCGATACAGCCATGTAATCATGCATATCTCGCTTTTGCACTAAAACTCGCTTTTGTGTCAATTTGAATTGCCCGTCATCTCAACACTGGTCGGCAGATTGGCCGCCACCTACGGGCCCCTCGATGCCCCTCCTCTTCGAGAGAGAGAGAGAGAGAGAGAGCGCTTCACCGTCCCGGTGAAGCGCTCTAAGAGAGCTCTAGCCATGAGTGCTGTTCCTTGATTGTCGCGGCGGGTGAGGGGTAGTGGTACCGTGAAGTAGGTAGATCGCGAACGGAAAAATCCAGATTCCCTATAATTATCGCGATACATAGAACACGTGTACACGAACAGACGGCCCAGTGTGTACACGTGTAGGAAGATACACGCGTTTGCCCATCCCTAGTTGACAGAATACCGGGACACTTTGCCCCTCAAACTGCAAACCGGTACAAATACACCATTTTTATGAGTCTCTCGGGACACCGGTACAAGTGTTCTGAAAACGGTACTGTACCGGTGACCGAAGGCCTACCGATTGCATCACATTGCACATTGCATTGCCCACCCCGTTTCTTGTCTAGAGACTTTTTAACATTCTTCATTGTGATTTTATGTCTTATCTGTTTTTAATTGTAAACATGATACGAATAAACAATAAATAATAACAATAATTGGATGAGCGTAGCGAGCGAAGCGAGTGAAGCGAAGACTTCAATTTCACTGACCCCCCAAAAAATTTAGCTCGGGTGTTTTTTTTTTTTTTTTTTTTTTTTTTGTATTTTTGTCTGTTTGTTCGCTCTCTACCGAGCAAACGGCATATGCGATCTTGATGAAAATTTGACACGACCTTCGTTTTCTCTGAACTTAGACTTGCTACGTTTTTGGGTACAATCGAAGAAATATTTCTCATGAATATCGTACTTTTACGATTTTTTTCGATTTTTAGTGCGATATTTTCGTGACATTTGGGCCGATTTTGACCAAATGGGTGGGGCTACAACGTTCATATTTCACATGGACATTAAGGTAATGGTGATGTATTGCTTTCTGAAAGAAAAAGTTGAAAAATTTTGCCAGAATCTATAGAAATAAAGCTTTTAATATAAGTTTTTTGATTTTTTGTGCGATATTTTCGTGCCATTTGGGCCAATTCTAACCAAACGGGTGGGGCAACAACGTTCATATTATACATGGACATTAAGGTTATGGTGATGTAGTACCTTTTGAAAGAAAAAGTTGAAAAAGTTAGCCAGAATCCATAGAAATAAAGCTTTTAATAAAATTTTTTACGGTAAATAATACCAATTGACAAGAACACAAAGAAACTTGACAACATTCACCTACAATGCGTAGGCAGCAAAACAAAGCACTCGCAAAAGTAAAGATATCCCACGCAGACTAAAAACTTTAAAAAAAAGCTCATCCATCAACGCGGCGGGACTTAGCGTTTTCCTAGTAATAATGAATATTAGGTTTTTAAGCATAAGCCCGCTTTAAGGACATAGTTATTGATTCATAGCAGTTGTCGAAAAAGTTAGCCCCGACTGGGGTTCGAACCCAGAACCTCCGGCTTAACGTGCCATAGCTTTACCAATTAAGCTACCGGGACCACAGAACAAACCTTTACTAAACTGCTATTTGTTGTGACTGTTGTGATTTATGTCATGAAAGTCAACAGTCACAACAAATAGCAGTTTAGTATAGGTTTGTTCAGTGGTCCCGGTAGCTTAATGGTAAAGCTATGGCATGTTTAGCCGGAGGTTCTGGGTTCGAACCCCAGTCGGGCAAACTTTTTCGACAACTGCTCTGAATCAATAATAATAATAATAATAATAATACACCTACGGGAGTGTTTCCCGATTAACCAAATTGAGAAATAAACCCTCGCTCATACCTGCGTAAAGGTATAATGGACATTATAATTAATGTTTGGTGGTCAGTTCAAAGGCAGCAGATATTCGTTGCAGTACTGTTCCATCCATTCAGATGTATAATGCAACTACAATTCAGAGATTAGAATGTACCCGTCATGATGGTCTAGTGGTTAAGACGCCTGCCTGGAATGCGGGAGATCTGTGGTTCGATTCCCGGTTGGGGCGTACTTTTTTAACTTCTGAATTGTAGTAAATATAATAATTGGATGAGCAAAGCGAAGACTTCAATTTCTCTGACCCCCAAAAAATTTAGCTCGAGTGTTTTTTTTTTTTTTTTTTTTTTTGTTTTTTGTCTGTTTGTTCGCTCTCTACCGGGCAAACGGCATATCCGATCTTGATGAAAATTGTAGGGGACCTTCGAAATCTCTGAACTTAGAGGTGTATTGTTTTTGGGTACGATCAAAGAAATATTTCTCATGAATATCGTACTTTTACGATTTTTTTCGATTTTTAGTGCAATATTTTTGTGACATTTGGGCCTGACCAAACGAGTGGGGCTACAACGTTCATATTATACGTGGACATTAAGGTTATGGTGATGTATTACATTTTGAAAGAAAAAGTTGAAAAAGTTAGCCAGAATCTATAGAAATAAAGCTTTTAATATAAGTTTTTTGATTTTTTGTGCGATATTTTCGTGCCATTTGGGCCAATTCTGACCAAACGGGTGGGGCTACAAGTTCATATTATACATGGACATTAAGGTTATGGTGATGTAGTACCTTTTGAAAGAAAAAGTTGAAAAAGTTAGCCAGAATCCATAGAAATAAAGCTTTTAATATAAGTTTTTTACAGTAAATAATACCAATTGACAAGTAACAATAGAAACTTGACAACAATCACCTACAATGCGTAGGCAGCAAAACAAAGCACTTGCAAAAGTAAAGATATCCCACGCAAACTAAAAACATTAAAAAGCTCATCCATCAACGTGGCGGGACTTAAGCGTTTTCTTAGTAATAATAATAATTACCTACAGGCCTACAGGGTTGGCTTGGTCGCTTTGATTTACTGTCCCCCACTGAAAATCAGTTATATATAACTGAGTGGGTAGACTCTAAAAACATTTTTTTTTAAATTTATTATTATAATTCATACCTGAACGTTCAGTGGAAATTCTTGTGTGTTTTTATTTGTAGGTTTGATCTGCGCTGAGCATCATTGCAATATCTAGGCCTAGGTCTATACATAATTTGTTTTCACATGCACATGCTGTAGTTCCTTAATTCATTGGTTAGCTAGACATTGAGAAGCAAGGTTTTGTAGGTAATCTAGCATTTTTTACCTATCGATACTAGTTCTTAAAAGGGGTTACTGAGGCTGGCGCGGAGACGAGTTTAGACGCTCGGCTTTCAGTTTTTTTTCTTCCGAGTAAACGGTTTACAAACATCGGTATAATATTGTCTCGCAATGTTTATAAAGGATCAATCTATGAGATCCAGTACTTTTATGTTTAGATTAATTAATCGGTTTTGAATAAAAAAGTTGTGAAATCTCCATTATTTACTCAATTTTGGTGAACTTCGGGAATTTATTCAAAGTGTACACATTTTTTTAATGCAAATTTTCATACTAAATATCAACGTTTAAATGAAAGTGAATGCGCACGTTAATTTGTTTTATCGTAGGATAAACGTTTTGGTGGAAATTTCCTGAATTGAAAACCATGTTTTTGATTTTCCATTTTTTCACGTTTTGGACTTACCTCTCGCATTGATTTTTTTAAGGCTCTGATAATTGAGGGGCTCAGAAGCAAAGTGGACCAACCCACACGATTCTCTTCCTGAGATAATTTGACTTAAAGTTGGAAGAAATTAATAAAATGCAGCTTAAACAGTTTGTATTGGGATGCAGTCTATTGCTTCCCTAACATAATGTACTTTAGGCTACTTAAAATATCACATTTTGAAATTTTATAAAAATTCATAACTTCATCCTAAAACACCCTACCCTCCACTCCTACGCGTTTGGTCCATTTCGCCTTTCAACAAATTATGTTTTTATTTCTTTTGTTGATATTTTAAAACTGTATTATGCTAAGTAATACACGCATAAACGCATTATTAATGTTAATAAACAATGATTATATCATTACAAACTAACGTGGGGAAATATACAAAGATGCAGCAGACAATAATGTAGGTAACTTGGTGGTTTAATCCACTTTGCCTCTGAAACTAATTGAGGTTGGTCCAACTGTTTTCATTAATAAAGGTGGCGGTGAGAGGTTGGTCCGTTATACCATGGAGTTATAAATAAGTAAGATCTCTCTTATCCGAGTTGGATGAGACCGGGGGCACCTCGGATTTGCGAAAAACTCGGATGGCGCGGATCAATTGTTTATTTGCTCTCGTAGCATAGCCTGATGTGGTAAAATGATATATGACACATGTAATGGATAAAGGAACATAAAATACACACGATACACTTCATACAGGGTATACTAAATGATTTAATAGCTTGTAATTCAAGCTCACGAACACACGTACACAATTAGGCCTACATGTCGTAATAAAAACGTATGTCTAGGCCTAGGCCTAGGCCTAAAACTCGACGCAGTAGGCCTAGGCCTACAATGCAAACATAGGCCTAGGCCTAGCTCTCTTTCTCATGTGGGAAAACCTCTCACTACTATGCCCGCGCTGAAGCTCACGACGCAAGATAAGTCTGGGAAAGAAATAAGATAAGCCCAGGAATAACAATTCAATGCGTCGTGATTACGAATTTCGTGAATCGGTTGAAACATGATTGCATCTAGTTCCACAACGACCATCTTTGAACAGCTGTGTGTGAGATGGCTGGATCGTATGCGCACGCGCATGCGCGCGACGCACACTGAACTCTATATGCTCAGTGGGTGGCACTGACGCTTACCGGCGATGCGCCCGACGCACACTGACCACTGAACTCTATACGCTCAGTACACTGATGCACACTGCTCGAAAGTCGAGATATATCGCCGATCTATCTTCTTTGCACTCACTCGTAAGGCATGCCTACAAATGTATGCGAGTACATTTAAAAAAGTGCGGCGCGGCGTCTGTAATTATTTTTATGTTTTATTTAGGCCTACGTATTTAAAACTTTAATTTTTTTTTTTTTTTTTTTTTTTTGGCGGCTCGGTTAACACGGAACATCGGATAAGAGGAGATCGGATAAGAGAGATCTTACTAGTACTGTTGTTATACCACGCAATATTTTGAATGTGAGTTATACAGAAATGCACCTAACTCAATATAAAAAAGTGGGTTGGTCCACTTTGCTCTGAGCCCCTCATAAGCCTTGTGAAGGTTATGTTGTCCCAGACCAGCTTTGGTAATTTGAATGTGTTATTTTTGTAGATGATCTGAGATTCAATAGGCCTACAAATGAAAACTTCAATAATTCGTCTTAGCTACATAAGGTCTTGTACAAAATTAATGCACAATAATAGAAAAAACATGATGTTCAAGATATGGAAAGTAGGCCTAGTAGGCCCACTGTTCTGGAACTACTTGAGTGGATATCTGATGCATTCCTGGCAAATGTTGAGAAATGAAGTTGGCGGAAGTTTGCCGTCCGCCATTTCCTACGTCTCTAATCAGCGGCAGATTCAAAAGAACTAGGCCTAAACATAATAGATTTGTTCACCTTTGTCACTGGTCTGTGTTTATCAGTTTATTTAGTGTAACATTGCAGTAAAGACTATTCCTAGGCATCCTGAGTGACCCTGATAAAGACCACTGTAATGTAGGTCTACTAGTCAACATATCCTCAAAATATGCTAGCACAAACCGCCATCTGGACGTTAAGGTTAACATCTAGACAGCGGTGCAATCGCAATGCAATCGCAATATAATCAAGGGACGTATAAAATGGCCGCTCAATCCGCCCATTTGGATTAGGCCTTTTCGCCCATCGCTTTAGGCCCATATCGGCTTCAAGGTTACAGTATAGCATCCGCCGTCCACGTTAGTATTTAGAGGTCAGTGAGTAGGCCCTAGTTACAGTAGAATAGGCATAGGGCCCATTTTTGCTCAATGCTATTGCTAGGGCCTAGGCTCCTTAGGAAAACACTAAGACTGGAGTTTGAATTCCTTGTTTAGTCTAGGCCTATATCTCTTTTGTATTAATAGTGAGTGGGACATAAAATTCAAGTGGAAGTTAATTAGGCCCTAAGCCTAAAACATCAAGGTTCACCTTATTTAGTATCCCTTGTAACTAGTACATATCGTAAATAACATTGGGGAGTACTATATCAAAAACAGAAAATGGGAAATTGAGGAAGAGATATTTTGCTATAGTATGTTATTGCAGGCAAAGTAGGGTTTGTCATCACAAGCAGTTACATGCAATGTTTTGTTTTTCAGGTCTGGAATCAACTTTTCTACATAAATATAATACAGATGTGGGAGACGATGAAGTTTTCATGGTAAGTACTTGCTGCTTACTATAGACATCTTGGACTGAATCTTGTTTTTATACTTATTGCTCAAGAGGAGGTCCAAATGGATTTATTTTTCTCCGGTTTTCATTAACAAACATGAGAAATAGACAGGTAAATAAACAATTATGTTATGTGGTACGTAGGCATTTACAATTTTTTAATGGAAATTGAGTTTTCGGTATAAAATATACATAACATCATCGATTAAACTAGCTAAGGTGATATTTAAAAAAAAAATCTATCCACCGTGGCCCTAAATGTACAGTGACTAGTCTCGACAGCTACCCAACACTTTCAAGGTAAGCTGTTGGTCTCCTTTCTTCTTTCCCCAACCTTATACACGAACAGTGCTTATAGTAATAGAAAAGGGTTATGGTGTTATTTTGCTAGAAAGTGGCAATTGTGGTGTTATATTGTGAATAAAATCTTAATTCGTTTTATAAGCATTTTATGGTGTTATTTTGCTATTTGATTCTGAATCCCAGAGAGCATAAAATAAAGACATGTTAGTTCTGTTGAGTGCTTTGTTACTCTTTATTTTATCACGTATTGCAAAAAACATGCATCTATTATCTACCTATTGCCTTTTCCCTCACCTTTTTTTAATGTGTTTCTCATTGCGCTAGGTTGGGTTGATGGCATGTTATGTTTTCTACATGCCCATTGATAGAACTGTTATTATTGTTAAGTAAAACATTTTGTTGCCAATCTTAGACCTAATAATAGGTAATTAATTACACTTCTAGAAGCTAACTGCCTGACATGCCTAGAAAATTGTAAGACGTAATCTTTCCTCAAATTTGTAGGCTATTTTAAATAAATGTTTTGATTCTCTTTCCATTTTCCTGCCTTTTCCCTTATCAATCAATCATGTTACTCATAGATAGCATAGTAAAAACTGTTGTGAGGTTTGTTGGAACAATGGTAGTGTTTGTTTCCAGACCCTCAACTTGCCAGTGGAGCGCGGTGATTCTCGGTCATCCTCCGACTCCTCTAGCCGCGGTATTGGTAGCCGTCACGCGACGCCCCCCACAGAACCCCACCACCTCCACCGCATCCACTACGTCCCGCGGGGTCTGGGTTCTGACCGGGACCCCAGCCCGGATCACCCCGACAAGGATAACCCGTACGTTCAGCTGACGGCCATGCACGAGTACATCTACCCCGTGGTCGAGGAGCACAAGTCTAGGCGGGACTCGTCGGGCAGCCTGAAGAAGAGGAGTCCCGAGGTGATGCCCACCAAGCCCCCTCTCCCGAGCAAGAGCAGCAAGAAGCAGAAGGAGCGGCAGAAGGCCTGTCGCAGCCGTTGCCGCCACTGTCAGGAGCTCTACTCCGACGACCACAACCCCCGGGGTAGCTGCGAGTACGCTCCCGACTGCGTGCGCACCGGCATCAACGCGGTCGCGTGCATCTCTTGCGCAGAGTGCATGTTGTACCACTGCATGGCGGACGCGGAGGGAGACTTTGCGCAGCACGCGTGTGAGTGTAGTCCGGTCGACGAGGGCTGCGGCAGGCGGTGGCTCGGCCTCGCGGTTCTATCGCTGTTCGTGCCGTGTCTGTGGTGCTACCCCCCGCTCAGAGGTTGTCACTGGTGTTGTGTGGCCTGCGGTCTGTGCGGCGGACGGCATCGGGCCACCTCCTAGCCATTCACGGTCGACTGCCATGTTACCAGGAAAATTATACTGTTGCCTTACACAACAAAATAGACCTAACTTGCTCATGGCAACCAATCGACGCATTATGAATATGATCAAGTCCTTTTTTAAATTACCTAGCGTTCGAAAGCAACGGTATGAAATAACGACTCACATCACTTAAAAACAGTTTTATTTTAAATGTCTCTTTGGTCATAATTTTATATTGTACATACAAACACTAAACGTACTTCTGCTATGATAAATGCCTAGTAATAATGTTGTGTTAAAAGTCTGTTTTAAATTGAAAGTGTAACCAAAGTTTACTTCGAACTGTTATTGTGCTTATGAAAAAATGCTTAGAAATGAAGTTTATTAACTATATTTTGAAAACCAGCTGCTTAAGCGCTATTCCTCATACGTATACATAATATATAATATAAATATTTTTGTGTCACCAAACAACAAAAGATTATCATATTTTTCCACGGGCTCAGGGGAAAATAAGATAGATCTCTTGTTATGTTCAAAAATGGTGTTATGTAACAACAAACCCCATCACATGTAATGAAAGCTGTGTTTTAAACTTATAAGTTTAATGTAGTTGTTTGTTATTACATTTCACCTGGTACTACTACGGTATTTGTGTGCAGCTGATTTGAGTACCATCTGTTGATAACGGGTCTGTTCTGATCGGGACACTTGAACAAGTGCAGACCATTGCGGCAAACTCGTATGTAACTCTATATAATATATGCCTGTTTTATTTCAATACAACATGTCACCGAAAGTCTACTATTTACTAATGCTTCTCTGTTATTGAACTTTATAGTGTTGTGTATAATTTATTTTAACAAATCATTTTCAACAAGTTTTAAGAGGGGTCGCTGAGGCTGGCGCGGAGACAAGTTTAGACGCTCAGCTTACAGTTTTTTTGGGGGTAAACAGTTAACACAACGTTAGTAAAAGATCAATCTATGAGATTTAGTACGCTTATTTTTAGCTTAATTTATTGCTTTTGCTTTTGACTAAAAAAATTGTTAAATCTCCATAATTTACTAAATTAGCCTTATCAATTTCAGTGAACTTCGGGAATTTATTCCAAGTGTACAGTTTTTTTTTACGCAAATTTTCATACTGGATATCATAGTTTAAATCAATGTAAACACGCACGTTTATTTGGATTTATCTAAGTTAAACGGTTTGGTGGGAATTTCCCGAATTAAAATCCATGTTTTAGATTTTCCATTTTTTTTCCACGTTTTGGACTTAACTTTGCATTGAATTTTAAGGCTAATTCTTGGCAACCAAGTGTGGATATCAATATAAAGAAACTCTATTAACATTCATGCAAAATTTGGTAGTGATATATCAAACCATAAGCTGAAGTCGTCGACACCTGAGCGCCCGCATTTGAGTTGGGTCAAGCTCAGCGCCCCCTCTTAAGATACCCATGTTGCACATTATGTGTGTTTCAATAGTTTCATCAGCATAAACTAACAACATTTTATTTCATCTCTTCTTTAATGTTTCAATGACAAAACTTTTGTATTCTACTTTAATTCCAAGCTCATAAATTATATTCATGAATGTTGGCAATACTAGAAATATTTCTCAAGTACCTAACTTACCAGTTAAAGACTCACTTGAATGGTAGTCCTAGTACATAACCTAGCAATCGATACTCTGAGGCAACCTAAAAAATTCTACTTGCAACCGTGCAATTTGTAAGTGCCAAATTATTGTTTGAGAGCATACAATATGAAAAAAAGCAGTTGCAGATGGCAGAGAGTTATATTTATAGGAATAGTTTGATTTAATATTTTTTATAATTTTAATTGTTTGTGTGTTATTGTGTTTTACCGAGACTTTTTAGGCCCAATACATTTCAAGTTTGTATGTCATCATATTGTATCACACACATGGTCCGAGGCTGGTATTTGTAGTGAAAATATAAAGCAATAGACCATTTTCAGAATTAACTGCACATGCACGCTCTGTTGCGAAGCATTATGGGAGAAAGAGAATTTACATGCTAAATGTTATGTGCTTGGGATTGTGGCTAATGGCACCGACTGTGTTGGAAAACAGTACTCCACACACTCGAGCATATGTCATTTACTGTGTTAATAATACCCTTTCTCCCGTAATGCTTTGCGTGCGCGACATTTAGGACTCTGGTGATTTTGAAAATCATCTATTGCCCTATTGGCAATTTTTGTTTTTGATTGCTCGAAAGGTGTGGATTGGCAGTGAAAATAATCCAAAATGTAGTTGAAAGTTGTGTATAATTTCTTGGATATGTTTGGAATTTTTTTGAACTGGTATCTTTTAAAGCAGTGGTTCTCAACCTTGTTGCTTCTGCAACCCACTTTATACTTTAAAAGAATTTGGTGACCCAATTACTATATACTAGTAGGCAGGCCTACAAAAAATGAATTTTAATACGCATTTTTAAGCGAGCAAAGCGAGCGTTTCCATTTGACTCTGCCGGAAAAATTAGTCACTGGTTTTGTTTTTTTTTGTTTGTATGTCTCGCGATAACGTTCGAACGGAGGCTCGGATCGAGTTGAAATTTTCACCATCCGCAAGCTTTGTTCTCGATTGAATGCCATTAGTTTTGTGGCAAAATCGTTCATAAAGTTAAAAAGTTACATTAAAGTTAATCGGAAGTTTTTTTTTCAAACTTCACGGCGACAAAATCTGAGATGGCCAAATCATTTAGAATGTCCGTCCGGTCACGAATATGTTAATTTTATTTTGATCCGATAAGTAGTGTAGATGGAAATTACATCATAACAAAGTACGGTTACCATGGCAACGGAAAGTCGTGCAGCTTTTTTGGCTCATGATAGCGGTCGAACGGAGGCTCGGATCGAGTTGAAATTTTCACCATCCGCAAGCTTTGTTCTCGATTGAATGCCATTAGTTTTGTGGCAATATCGTTCAAAAAGTTAAAAAGTTACATTAAAGTTAATCGAAAGTTTTTTTTTCAAACTCAACGGCGACAAAATCTGAGATAGCCAAATCATTTAGAATGTCTGTCCGGTCACGAATATGTTAATTTTATTTTGATCCGATAAGTAGTGTAGATGGAAATTACATTATAACAAAAGTAACGTTGCCATGGCAACGAAAAGACGCGCGAAGTTTCTAATGCACTGCCACCTAGAAGTAATCAAAATACTTTCGAGGAAGCAGTCTATTATTTGTCAACAAAGAGTTTAAATAGTTTTCCCAAGGAGTCAAGGTCCTCTAGATTTGGCAATATTTCACGGGTTTTACCCAAATACCTTGGCAATAATAAATAATACTGGAAACGCGAACGTCGTAAATTTTTAAAATTTATAAAATGTGCAATGTGGGTCTAGCTATAGCACGTGCTCGCTTATCAACGCGTCCAACTGAGCGTTTCCTAGTATTTTTAATACACTTTAGATAAGCATATGAGGAATGATGATCATGATGCTGCTGTTGATATACTTTTGGTTTAATTGAGCTTTGTTGTCCTTTCAATTAATTTTCTTATGATCAAAGTACACCACTAGCTTGTCTTTCACTGATGCATGTTATTAATTAGTCATAAGATGGCTTTGCATTGCAGTTTGTTAAGTTTCATGGACTCATTACTGAGTGTTTTCCCACAAAATACAGAGTGGCAAGTGGTTATTGTTTGTTACTGTAAATTATGTCATATGTAGCCAGCGGTTTAGCTGGTTCCCACTCAGCCCAAGCAGCCTTCGGGCATGGTCAGGGGGAGAGTGAATGAACACTCCGCCCCGAGATACGCGTATCCCTCTGGTTAGAGCAGATGGAGGGTTCGAGAGCTAGTGTAAAGGCTTCGTTCTCCTCGACGTCTGCTCGTCTGAATTAATGGAGGAACCTATATGACTGTCAAGATTACACAGTCCTTTCGGATGGGACGTAAAGCCATTGGTCCCCATGGTACTTTTCGAAAGGAGTAGGCTACGTGCCGGTACCGAGATTCCCCTCCTCCCTTCTATTCATACTTTATATTATACCACCACTCATGGTCTCGAATAGCCTGAGTGCATTAATATGAGACGTTAAGTAGGCCCTAATCAAGTCAATACCAGTATAGTATATCTTTTATTCTAGACAATTTGTCCATATATACAGTAGTAGGCCTACATATTAGGCCCTACATTATTTTAGGTAAAATCAAAATTACACACTTAAACAGTTTTAAAATGCTTTGGCTAATTAAATACATCCACAAATTCAAATTCAAAATATTTGTCCACATGCAATTCAATAGAAGGAACAATAACCAGTTCAGTGGTTATGACGAGTTATCTCGTCATGACAGGTTTGTCCCTACAGCGCTCTGGACGTAATATTACGTCATACGCATTTTGAAACGCTCCAACAGTGACTATTGTGACGAGCTGTGTTTGAGTTTAAATATTCCCGCTGGCTTTGAAATCTCTGTGTTAGTTTACTCATTGGCTACATGTGAAAAGATTTTTTCATTGGTTGGCCGAAGAAACTCCACCTTTTTAGGTCGGAGTTTTGGGATAGGTGTGTTACACGATGCAGTCAAAGTCAACATCTCGTTAGCGTGTTCTTTGATATTTATTGATATTGACGGTATTATTGATAGTTTGTAGTGAGAATCATTTCAGTGATATTGAAAGTGAAGGTGACTGTGATTGTATTACTATTGTAGAAGTGTCAGACAGTGACGGCGAGTCTGGTATTCTGGAAATCAGAGTTAATTCCAATGTGGGGGATTATTCAGATGATTACGCGATTATTGTCGTGTAACAAGCAGGCGGTCTTACGTAGGCGGGCCTAGGTCTCGGTTTTCATTCACTGAATTGTCTAGGCAAAATCAACAGGAGATAAATTTATAAGTTTCTGTTTATTGAACTAGAGATGTCAAAGAGCTCGCGTGCCCACTCTGCTTTCGCTCCTTGACCGTGAAATAAAGTAGCCACTATGGGGGCGGCTAGCGTAAAAGAACTCGCCACTGAAGTGGTTAATAAAACATAGGATGTAGCGCATTGCTCCATTTATTTAACAATGTTGATGTTATCCAAATATCCATTTTTACAGTGGTGCCAATAACTAAAGACTTGCTCAGGTATAGTGTATCTCTGTACTCAGACATGCGGTGATGCTTAAACGTTGGCGTCCGACCGGACTGAATGTAGATTGAATCGTGTTGTCTTATTTTAGTAGGTTTTACCATTTTTTCGTTGCTTTGCTTAATTTGTTCTGTAATATCATCTGATTCACAGTCTTTACGTTTTTGCGAAGCGAAACTGGACGAACTTCCATCTTCCCTCACCATTACATTCATTTTTTGCGACTGCCTTCTCTTGACTGAAAATTGCTCACCCTACGATTTCTACTTGTTTTGCAATGACTCATATTTTGTTTTCAAGTGTAATAGATAGATGTTGAGGCCAAGGTCATGTAGATATCTTCTTGTGTGGAAGACGTAAGCAGAATACTAACAAAATTCTAGAAATGAGGTGCTAACAACATTTAACATTAGAGTAATTATTTTATTTCAAATTGGAAGTACAAAATTCACTTTCACAATTCTTTTCCACCTTCTTTCCCTTAGATGCTACGTTTAATTTCCAAATATTGTTACGCCGACGCCGCGCTGCGACTCACCAGTTAAGAACCACTGTTTTAAAGGACTAAAGGACTGCAATAAAAACCAAGTTACGAACATTTAGAGGCGAGTATTCCTGTATTCATACTAAAAAAAAGAAAGAAAGAAATTTTCTTCAAGGTAAATTTTGTGTTTACTACAATACCTGCCTGTGCACATAGTAATTACATTGTTCATACTCATGAACAACATGTTTTGTGTCTTTGTATACCAACACATTTTACCGGCTTTAAAAGAGAGTGTAAGGCTATACGCGCTCCACCTCCTGCGCCATATCACATATACTATAGTTCTCGATTGTTGGGAATGGGCTTGCATTGCATGAAAATCAAAGATAAGATAACACTACAAAATGTGTCCCAATACTCTGGACCTATAACCAAATATTCTTCCTTAGAACTATCATCACTGTTCTTCATAGTGCTTACAATGTTTCATGTTCATGATTAATCATAAGAATGGGTATCAATGCAAATATGGGTAGGTATCCATTATCGAAGGGGAATTATCGTTACCGATCGATATTGACAAAATTATAAAGTTGATTTAATTTGTTCATTTTTGTGTTTTTCAACAACAACTATATCAATTAATATTCAAGGTGGCATTGACTTTGAGGGTAATAAAGGGTAATTTCAATATTTTTTAGTAAGCCAAGTGGGCATATGAAAAGAAGAAGATAATGAAACGTTCGTGGCCTGTCGGAAACATAATATTGTTTAAGCTATATGAATGGCAAGACTTGGCCGCTCTTGGGTGTGGCTGCAAAGTGCCAGCAGGATAAGGTGCCAGTCTGCAAATCACTAGTTCCAGTAAAGAAGGGACTATTTTTGAACCGGTTAAATGTTAGGTGATTGAAGTTGGAAGGATCAATAAATTTATAAAATTCGATAACAAACCCAATCAATCGATGTAGTCCATATATTATATTTAACCTTCCCTATTATTTATCATCATTTTCTATCTTATCATTATTTTTCATCAATACCTATGTCAATACAGTTTTTATTTTATTAATTTTGTTCATTGCATTTAAAATATTCAAATTGGCACTCTATACTCCCTGCACTGTGTGATATACAGGTATGTGTTTATGCCTTGCAAGTAGGAATTTTTTAGGGTTGCACTGAAAAAACTATCAAACTGCATGATTGGTGTTGGTGTAATGTTTGTGCATATGCAGTGATGACAACCATCCGCAAATAGTATGAGTAGAAATAAATTTGGCATCTGCTAGGGGTATGGAAAAAAACAAAAGGGCCTATCCCAATGCTGTTACGGCAGACTAAAGCCTCATTTTCATGCAGGCGAGCAAATACAAGTCAATAGGCTCTAGACGCCATTTGCTTGTCGACATGAAAACTAGACTTATGGTAAACACTAGTCTTCCAACTCACAGACACAGCCAGCCACAAGCCTACATCTCCACTGCTACCTGCTTGTGACTTTACTTCCAGTATTGATCATTGTTGAGTTAGTTCAACTGGAGGGGGTATAACACTGGGGTCACCACCAACTGGTTACAGTTTTTGGTTGGGTTTTATGGTACTGGGCTGCGCATATTTGTTCTATTCACTTCTGATCATTGGATGAGCAAAGCGAAGTCTTCAATTTCACTGACCCCAAAAAATTTAGCTCGGGGTTTTTTTTTTTTTTTTTTTGTCTGTTTGTTTGCTCTCTACCGGGCAAAAGGCATATCCAATCTTGATGAAAATTGAAGGGAACCTTCGAAATCTCTGAGCTTAGAGGTGTATTGTCTTTGGGTACAATCGACGAAATATTTCTCATGAATGTCGTACTTTTACGATTTTTTTTCGATTTTTAGTGCGATATTTTCGTGCCATTTGGTCTGATTACGACCAAACGGGTGGGGCTACAACGTTCATATTATACATGGACATTGAGGTTATGGTGATGGAGAACCTTTTGAAAGAAAAAGTTGAAAAAGTTAACCTGAATCCATAGAAATAAAGCTTTTAATATAAGTCTTTTACGGTAAATAATAACAATTGTTGGCAATAAACAATAGAAACTTGACAACAATCGCCTACAATGCGTAGGCAGCAAATCAAAGCACTTGCCAAAGTAAAGATATCCCACGCAAACTAAAAACTTTAAAAAGCTCATCCATCAACGCGGCAGGACTTGAGCGTTTTCCTAGTAACCTCAACGAATATGCGCATGCTCAGTACCATAAAAACCCAACCAAAAAATGTAACCAGTTGGCGGGTACCCAAGTGTAACAGTTGACAACGGTAAAATGGAACTTTGGAATACACCCTCATTGTATTATGCCTGCTTTATACGGTTCAGTGTATCCTTTTGACTTACATTGATTGCAAGGACAGAAGGGAATCAACTTCTTGCATATACTGTATGTATGGGCATATAGGCCTTGGGTAAATTTTAAAATATAAAGTTAAAGTGGAGTGGGATTGTTATGTGAAGCCATTTGTTAATATTATTTATAGCTCAACTCTTCAAAAGTTGAGTAGTCAAAATAGGGTTGCGGGCGGGGCCATTACTTGATGGTGATCTATAATCTAGTAAATACGGTAGGTAATATTGTAAAATACTACAATGCCCACTGTCATTGCTATTCTCTTTTGTCCTTGAATTAAAAAAAAAAAAAAACTGGATTAATAAATTGAACTATGTAGGCCTAAAGCAGGTTTTGCAAGCTAATGATAGAGGAGTTACCAAGGTTGTGGCAACTAAAATGCACACATTTTTAAGTGTTTTTGATTGCAGCTGAACTGTTAGTAATATAACCAAATTTTGCATTTGTGTATCATAAAGAACATTTACATTGATATCCACACTTGGTTGCAAATAATTTTAAAAAGTCATTGTGTGACGTAAGCCCAAAAGTAAAAAAATGAAAAATCCAAAACATTTATTTCAATTTGTGACATTACCTTCAAACCATTTTATCGAACAAATTAACAAGATTATCCTGCTCGTTCACAATGAGTAAATTACATAGATTCATTAATTGAGGAATGTGCATACTGAATCTCATTGATTGATTCTTTATTGATGTTAGCATGTGCAGGCGACGGGCCGAAATACGTACCCTGAGTAAACGATTATAAGGAACCAAGTACCTCATTTATAGAATAATAATAATTTATAGAATTTGTAGAATTTAAATAGAATTGATTGTTCTTTTGTTACTACAATATGTACACAAATCTTTCCGTTGTGGCACACCTCCAACCAGTCCTAATAATTGTCCGTCTTTGATAATTCGTGCTTACTCGTACATTCGTTTGTCGCAATACCAGTCCAGTGAAACGGTAACTATATCGAATATGCGCTAATGTTAGTTGATTTTTTTTTTTTGGGGGGGGGGGGGATGTGTACATAGCAATCACTGCTACTTCACTCTAGCACGAACAAGAGCATCTGAGTGAGATAGTCTGGTCCACCAGGCGATGTGCCAGCACAACACACATTTGTTCAGAGTACCTGCTTCCAATACAGAAGGTTCCGGGTTCAGAGCGTGGATCGGGCATAAGTTTGTTTGCTTGGACGATGAACTTATTAAACCCCTGTTCGCTCGGCCGACTGACACCACAGATGTTTGAAATTTGGGAGAGTTGACACGGAAGAGGTGTGACTGTACAAGTCACACTTTAATAAATTGCTTTGAATAAAAAACAAATTAAATTGATTTTCGGGATAATGGATTTTGTTTTAAAAAATTACAATTTTCGCAAATTGATCCTGGCTGGTTAACATAAAATGTTAGTATTCTACGACTATGGGGCTGTCCATGTATGGATATTGACAACAACGTAAAGTTTCATAACGTCGGATTCTTCCTGGCCAAACGAATAGCTATGTGCCAACTGCTAAATTGAAATGTGTCTTATTCCCTCCTAAATCCATCACTTGTGGTTTTGTAAATGGTTATACTTTGGAGCTCTCCTCATAGCAACGAAAAGCATCATATGTCACGTCTACATCGTTAGCTCGGTTCTCTTTAATTTTTTAAGTCCTCACTGAAATCATAACGTGACTGAATGAGTAGGGTAGACTAAAAACCCAAAATTAGTTCATTTTATTTGACAGAAGGACGTATAATTTATAGCTGCATGGCTGGCATAGCTTGACAACATTTTTACTGTCAAAGGTGCGTGTTATTGTACAAGAGCCATTGATTTACTTCTGACGCCATATGTACCATGGATACAGTACTAGGAAGCTTCGCAAACGCTTTTATTAGTCACGTTGATGGATGAGCTTTTTTAAAGTTTTTTTTTGCATGAGATATCTTTAAACTTTTGCAAGTGCTTTGTTTTGCTGCCTACGCATTGTAGGTGATTGTTGTCAAGTTTCTATGGATTCTGGCTAACTTTTTCAACTTTTTCTTCCAAAATGTACTACATCACCATAACCTTAATGTCCATGTATAATATGAACGTTGTAGCCCCACCCGTTTGGTCAGAATTGACCCAAATGGCACGAAAATATCGCACAAAAAATCAAAAAACCTATATTAAAACTTTTAAAAGCTTTATTTCTATGGATTCTGACTAACTTTTTCTTTCAAAAGGTACAACATCACCATAACCTTAATGTCCATGTATAATGTGAACGTTGTAGCCCCACCCGTTTGGTCAGAATTGACCCAAATGGCACGAAAATATAGCACAAAAAATCAAAAAACTTATATTAAAAGCTTGATTTCTATGAATTCTGGCTAACTTTTTCAACTTTTTCTTTCAAAAGGTACTACATCACCATAACCTTAATGTCCATGTATAATATGAACGTTGTAGCACCACCCGTTTGGTCAGAATCGGCCCAAATGTCACAAAAATTTCTTATAAAAAAATGCGAAAAAAAATCGTAAAAGTACCGGTACGAATACGATATTCATGAGAAATATTTCTTCGATTGTACCCAAAAACAATACACCTCTAGTTTAGAGATTTCGAATGTCCCCTCCAATTTTCATCAAGATCGGATATGACGTAATTGCCTGGTAGAGAGTTAACAAACAGACAGAAAAAAACAAAAAAAAAAACACCCTAGCAAATTTTTTTGGGGGTCAGTGAAATTGAAGTCTTCGCTTCGCTCATCCAAAAAACGGTGACAATTAAATTCGCGAAATTTTCTCTTAACAGGTTCATTTAGGTCCAGAAAATAATTTTTGATAGTAATAGTATAATTTTGTAGGGGTAGAGGAAAATCAACGTTTTAAATTTCGATTTTCGCGAGATTTGCCCTTCGGCTCAAAATTTTGAACGAAATTCAAATAAATCGCCAAAACGCGAAAAATATTATGTTTTCCGTTGTGTTTCTGGTTTTGGTGGTGGTGCCGAGTTGAAAGCACGTTTTCCGAACCCAGGCCCCCAAGTGTTATATGAAAACCTTCATCTTTTGTTTTGCAATATTTCATTGATATCTGCAGGTGTTGACAGCTTAAAAAGCAGATTATTATCTTGTTTTCTCTGCTTTTTGTTTTTTAAAGTACCTATACCTATTTTACTACTGTATTAATATTTACTAGGAAGCTTCGCAAACGCTTTTTCAGGCGCGTTGTTGGATAAGCGTAATTTTTTTTTTGAACGAAAAAAAAGCGTAAAATTGCGATTTTCATGGAGAATAATTTTTCGATTGCGCTCAAATTTCACACGAATATCTTAATTCATAAAATAAACTTTGTGTGAAAAAATCATTACAATCGGATAAAGCATGTAGGTGTTACAAGTCGGGAAGAAATTGTTTAAAAATCAAAAAAAAAACGTGAAATTGCGACTTTTATGAGAAATAATTTTTCGATTGCGCTAAAAAATGTGGCAGTTCTAAGTTCAGATTTCGAAGGCCTCCAGAAAATTTAATCGCAATTGGAGTACCGGGTATTGGTTCAGCCGGTATCGTGTTAACAAACAGAAAAAAAAAAAAAACATTCTGGATTTTTTTCTCCAGTATAGTAGAATGGAATCTTCGCTTCGCTCGCTACGCTCATCCAACTACAATTTTATTCAGAAATTTAAAAAATCCACCCCGATCGGAATTTAAATCCGGGTTTCCCACTGGGGCAGGTAGGCGCCCGCCGACCATCGAGCCGGTAACCTTGTGACTTCTGAATTGCAACTGTTTTTTTGTACCCCCGTCAAAAATTGCCATCTATAGCAGGCTAGATCCCCAGTCTCCAATATGTCCGCACAGGCGCGAACGTAGCAAATTAAAGCGCCAATCTGACCTATTCAAGATGGCGATTTGGCGTTTCAATTTATGCTTTACATTATGTTTTAGATGCGATTAAATATTTTTCTGGATTGTTTTGATATGGATTTAACTTTGAACTTGTGCAGCATGGGAATGCACACAAACAGAAGCAATAAGAAGTTATTGCATAACAGAATTTAGTAATCATTTGGTGTTAATGGCTAATAATATGCTCACCTGTCAAGCTGACAGCACCTTGAAAAATATTTGGGTTAACAAATCGCTCCAATCTACTTTAACATGCAAACTGCCCTAAGTATTCAAGATGGCTTCAAATTGTCACGGAAGTGGACCAATGATTGGGGATCTAACCTATATTCCAACAGGAACTCAATATGTAACGCGATTTTGTCGCAAAAAAGCGAAATTATTTTCTATACATTTTAATGTGGTCCAAAGTTGAAGCCATTATATACATCGACTTACTATAGTAGGCCATCATTACTTTTCAGTTTTCATTCACACAAAAATTAAATTATGTATGTTAATTGCAGTCAAATTATAATCAAGGAGGCCTTCTCCCTAACTACAAAACCAGTGAAATGAAGTTACAATTGTGTCTAAGTGCCTTCAAAACATTCTATTGACAAAATTAAATCTAGGATGGGAAAAAAATCCGGTGGTAAGCCCCCGAACACTCAGTTTTTATTTGTACGTATATCTGTAAACGCGTCGTTACTGTACCCCGAAAAGGTTTTTAGGTACCGGTACCCAGCCAGTGGAAATGTAGAACACCGAACTCGCCCTAGTATACTGTAGCCGCGATTGTACGGGCGCGTGGCGTGACTGGATCGCCCCACCCGCCCATTTTCCTTCGCGCCCGCCTGCTAGGATAACGCACTTTGAAGGAACATACCCAAAGCACAGATAGATTGCAAAGGGAATTTTTGGTGATTGGAGACTGCAACCAAAGTTTTTTTTGTCCAAAACTTCCTACGTCATACGTTTAAGCGTGAAAAACCACAGATTTTTCACAAAAACAACCAATGTTCATTGATGTTTTTTTTTCACATTTAAAGCTGTCCTAAGAGTTCTATGTTGGAACTATAGATATTATCCTGTCTATATCCTATAGAGCTTTCTGGAACACTGCCTAAAAAAAAATTCATACTTTTTCAAAATATTTTACAAAAACAACCAATGTTGAAAGGTTTTTTTTGGCTTTCTGGGAAAGACTATAACAAAATGGCATAGCAGAAATAAAAGCTATCATCAAGATACACAGTTAAAACCAAAAATTAGAATTTTATTACATTAATTGCGGATGGTATGAAGTTTAATTTGATCTCCTGCAAAATGTTTTTTTTTTACATTGGCTGTTTTTTGGAAAAAAAAACCCGCCTCAATTGAACTTAAGAAGTGTTTGTTTTTTTTTTTTACTATAACTTAGTTTGTGCAATTTTAAATACATTTTCTTAAAGGTCAGTTTTGAATTTTGATTGATTTCCTTTTTAAGAAATTTAACAAAACGCAAAGTTTTACAAATTTCGGTATAAAAAGCTTTAAAATATTCGTGTACAATCATCACAGTTATAAGATATCATTTTTCAGTGTACATTTATGTTTAGTATAGCTATATAGGATGTGGTAAAAAATAAATTTTTGGGAAGGAGGAGTTTTGTAAAAATACGGGCGCTACCAAAATTTCAAAGTGAACAGAAGAACATGACCCCTCTAGTGGTACTTTATACCCAGACTGCCGAGCGCGTACACCAATCCCAACATTCTAAAACTAGCCCGGGTGACACGGGAGTTGAGAGCTGAAGCTACATTATCAATCGTCCAGAAGAGACAAAAATAAGTGTATCTCTCGGGTTTAAACATCCGTTGTTGGTTAGAGGTGACGAGTAAAAAAGCGGCGAAACATTAAAATTTCTGTTTCAGCATTAGAACGTTGGTAGTGGAGGTTCCGAATACGAATATGTAAATTTTGGTCGAGTCTATTTCTGCGCTCCATGACCACAAGGAGCGTCAACAAAAACATGACCATCTTTCTTGTTGGAGGGCAATGCCAACAACAATAAACGCATGTAAATCGAAAATTGTGTTGGTATTTATTGTGAGGGAGTTGAAACTTGCTGATAGAAGTGATTAGTGAATTACAGAGGCTGTGGTCGGTAGGTGACTAACCATACATCCGGCCCTAACTTTGCTATTTTCATACGAAGACCAACAACGTTTTACCTTTTTGGATGAGCGTAGCGAGCGAAGCGAAGATTCCATTTCACTACACTGGAGAAAAAAATCCGGAATGTTTTTTTTGTATTATTGTGTGTCTGTTAGCACGATTCCGGCTAAACCGATACTCCAATTGCGATGAAATTTTATGGAGGCCTTCGAAATAAATCTCTGAACCAAGAACTGCCACGTTTCTGAGCGCAACCGAAAAATTATTTCTCATGAAAATCGCAATTTTACGATTTTTTTCGATTTAAAAAAAACTTCGACTTGTAAAAGTAACACCTACATGCTTTATTCGAATGTAATGATTTTTTCACAGAACCTTTATTTCATGAATTTATATATTCGTGTGAAATTCGAGCGCAATAAAAAAATTATTTCCCATGAAAATTGCAATTTTACGATTTTATCGATTTTTAAACATTCTTTGACTTATAACATCTACAACTACAAGCTTTATCCGATTGTAATGATTTTTTCACAGTACCTTAATTTCATGAATATATATATTCGTGTGAAATTTGAGCACAAGCTAAATATAATTTTTCATGAAAATCGCAATTTTACGTTTTTTAATTTTACATTTCTTTGACTTATAACACTTACATGCTTTATCCGATTGTAACGATTTTTATATAGAACCTTTGTTTTATAAATTAATATGTTGGTGTGAAATTTGAGCGCAATCGAAAAATAATTTCTCATGAAAATTGCAATTTTACGCTTTTTTTCGTTTAAAAAAACTTACGCTCATCCAACAACGCGCCTGAAAAAGCGTTTGCGAAGCTTCCTAGTCTTACCTATAGCATATATTCTACATAAATATAGTTGCGTATACAACTAGCTGTAGCATTGCAGGGCCTATATTAGTGCTCATGCAATTCTGCCTTGTCTGGGTGTTCTGAAAATTTTGAAGTGGCAACATTTTGTAAACTGATAAGTGTATCTTCACAAATTTTATTACTAGGAAAACGCTTAAGTCCCGCCGCGTTGTTGGATAAGCGTAATTGGTGCATTGAGCTGCCATGTGTTATGCGGATTTTCTGTTCTGTGAAAAAATCATTACTAAGTTGAAGATTTTTTTAAAATTAAATTAAAGAAAATAAAAAAAATACAATTTTTTTTTATTTTTTTAATGAATCGTAATTTTAAAAAAGTAAAAAATCGTAATGTTGAAATTTTCATCAGAAATAATTATTCAATTGCGCACAAATTTTACATGAATATATTAATTCATAAAATTAAGGTTCTGTGAAAAAATCATTACAATAGGATAAAGCATGTAGCTGTTATAAGTCAAAAAATTGTTTTAAAAAAGGAAAAAAAACGTAAAATTTAGATTTTCATGAGAAATAGTTTTTCGATTGCGTTCAAATTTCACACGAATACCTTAATTCATAAAATTAAGGTTCTGTGAAAAAATCATTACAATCGGATAAAGCATGTAGGCCTAGGTGTTATAATCGAAAAAAATCGTAAAATTGCGATTTTAATGAGAAATAATTTTTCGATTGCGCTCAAAAACGTGGCAGTTCATGGTTCAGAGATTTTGAAGGCCTACATAAAATTTCATCGCAATTGGAGTATCGGTTTAGCCGGAATCGTGCTAACAGACACACAATAATACAAACAGAAAGAAGAAAAAAAAATCCGGATTTTTTCTCTCCAGTGTAGTGAAATGGAATATTCGCTTCGCTCGCTACGCACGCTACGCTCTTCCAAATTTATCGACGATCATATCGGAAGAAATGAAGAGACTTTGTAAATAAGCAGCATGAGATTGTCAGATGAAGAGAAGGCTGAAGTTAAGAGGTCCGTTCTTGTCGCTATACACTTGTTCCACCTTGCACTGACGCCACGTTGTTTGAGTGTAGAGGGAAGAGGGAATAATAATTAGTTTCATGTCTGAGCTGCCAATAGTAGACTAAATGCCCGACGATATTCTTCTCCCGACTCGCTCCTAAGGAAAAGGGTAATGAAATGTCCTAAAAACAGTGGCGTGCATTTAAATAAGAAAGTCACTTACTTAACTAAAATTATTAATGAAATATTATAACAATGTCGTAATAATGCTTTTTTACAAGGTGACGTGCTTTTGACAATGAGCCAATGCTTTATAGGAACATTAGTATAACCATGACTACATTCGCTTATCATTAAATATATTTCCAAATTCTCGGATTTGCGTAATAATATGCAATTTCTCAACGCAAAGGACACTACAGTCTCATTTGAATACATTGCACGTTCTCGTTTTAAGCCTAGACCCCTGGACCTTGGTTTCGAGTACCAAAAATGGCATCTGTAGCGCAGTTTCTGTACGATGCTAGTCGGATATTCAATGAGATACAAAGAAGAGAAGAGTAAGTTACTGCAACATTTTGAATAAAATTTTACATTTTAACCATGTTTCTTATTGATTTGCGTAGGAACATATTTAATAATTTAGTTTCAATTAAGCAATGGAGTTTAACCAGTGGCGTAGCGCAAAGTCCTAGGGCCCCCCCGCAAGATTAATGTGTGGTCCCCACTCTCCAAAAATTACTTCGTGACAAATTGCAAAAAGCAAAAAAAATGGCACTGCATGCTTTTTTAAAATGCATTATTTTGCTTTCTTTCTACTTACATCATAAGAAGCGATTATTTCTGCTGGTGTTTTTCCTGGCGAATTCGTCGATTATTGCTTCAGTTGCGAGTTTTCGAGCTTGCTCGCATTCAATGCTTAAAATGGCAAGTCCCCTAAAACGTTCTTGTGACATGCTGATTGGATGAGCGAAGCGAAGACTTCAATTTCACTGACCCCCAAAAAATTTAGCTCGGGTGTTTTTTTTTTTTTTTTTTTTTTTGTTTTTTTTTTTTTTTTTTTTGTCTGTTTGTTAACTCTCTACCAGGCAAACGGCATATCCGATCTTGATGAAAATTGTAGGGGACCTTCGAAATCTCTAAACTTAGAGGTGTATTGTTTTTTGGTACAATCGAAGAAACATTTCTCATGAATATCGTACTTTTACGATTTTTCCGATTTTTAGTGCGATATTTTCGTGACATTTGGGCCGATTTTGACCAAACGGGTGGGGCTACAACGTTCATATTTTACATGGACATTAAGGTTATGGTGATGTAGTACCTTTTGAAAGAAAAAGTTGAAAAATGTTAGCCAGAATTCATAGAAATAAATCTTTTAATGTAAGTTTTTTTATTTTTGTGCGATATTTACGTGCCATTTGGGTCAATTCTGACCAAACGGGTGGGGCTGCAACTCTCATATTATACATGGACATTAAGGTTATGGTGATGTAGTACATTTTGAAAGAAAAAATAGAAATAAAGCTTTTAATAAAAGTTTTTACGGTAAACAATAACAAGAAACAATAGAAACTTGACAACAATCACCTACAATGCGTAGGCAGCAAAACAAAGCACTTGCAAAAGTAAAGATATCTCATGCAAAAAAAAACTTAAAAAAGCTCATCCATCAACGCGACTAAAAAAAGTGTTTGCGAAGCTTCCTAGTACGTAGATAATTCTTTATTAGTTTTTGAAAACTATCGTTCAGCGATGCGACAGTGCATGACCGACCGTTATCGCTTAAAATAGGAGATTGACAATGACGACGTCAGGTATATTTTGATGTTATGGCATTGTTCGTAACTATCAAAAGTTCCAATAGGGGCAATTATATAATCGAATTTGGATCACTTAGCGTTGTTAATTGTTTTCTAATAACGCTTCGAAAAGTTAACATATGCACGGAAAATCGTCGGTCAGATCGTTTTCGTATACAATGGTAGGAATGATTCGGTTGACTCGAATAATTTGTACTCGTACTCTATTTGCACTCGTCACCTCAAAGTTAGAAAATTAAACCTCTAAACAACACTGTCCATTCCTTGAAAGCGGTTTTTCAGTAGGCACGTGATCACATCGATGTTTGCGTAAAAGACCGAAATCTTGATAAACCAGCTCCCTGCGTAGGAATGGTGACCCATATTTTATAATAAGTCGATTATTTTGGAGTAGAAATCCACTTGTTGACCTTATGGCCATCAGTGGTGGGTGCGGGTTACAGGGGTGCCCAGGGGTCAATTGTGCTGAATTTTTCAACCGTTTTTTATTTTTTCAAGGCCAAATCGTTGAACGAACTTTTGATTCGTGTAAGAAATTAAAAATACAATTTTACCACATTTGCATTTTCTTGTATATCCCGGATTTTTTTTTTTACTTTTCCAAAAAGAAGTCAAAATAGCCCCCAAATTGCCAGTTTTTATTAAAACTTATATATCTGGGGGAGGGGAGGATATCTGACAATCGTTGGTTTTAAGATTTCGTAAAGAACGATTTCTAGTTTGTCCTTGCTACAAGAGTAGATCAAGTCCATAATTTTCGACTGCAACAACTTAAACAATCAATACTTTTTGTTTTTAAAATAAAAGATTGTATGACAAACATCATAACAATTTCGAATGTACCATTTCCCTTTGAATTGTTTTTGCTTCTTTTTCTCTACTTTTTTTTATGTGATGTTATTTAAGAGAGCGCGATCATTACGTATGTATAATCGAGTCGTTTATTGAAGACCATCCGTTTATTCCTGCAAACTGAAAACCCGTCTGTCATAAAAGGCTTTTTGAAATTATTTTTAGCAATAATTTTGGTTTTCCTCTGTTCACGAGTATCAATAAATTCATATTTTTGGTACATGAACTTAGCTTGACAGGTGGGGCCCCCAAGCCTTGCGGGGCTGGCTTGGGTCCGCTTCGCCACTGGGTTTAACTTTGCCTTTCTCGATAATGTTTATTTTTAAAGCTAGAGTAGCGTATAGGTTATCTTAAAATTTCTCCAGAACATAGGATATAAAAACATTATTAAACCAATCAGCTATCTACAAAAGTGGAACAATCGTTTTCTACCTACACTACAACGTTTTGTTACGTCGTATAGTGCTAGCGTTGAGTGACTAATATATTAGTCACTCAACGGTGCTAGTGCTAGATCTTGCTTCAAGGTTAAAGTTTGTACAGCAGAAGGCACTCATGAGTTTTGCGAAGTGTTTTAAAATAGAAACTTGAACCAACCCTACGCGCGGTCTGCGGTCAGGTCAGACAGTTTGTCCGGTGAAGCTCATCAGCCATTACCATGGACAATGTCCATTATAACAATATTTTCAATAAGTATCGTTGAAGCACAACAATCTTGCAGCTACTAATGAAAGTCCACAACACTTTCTTTCTCCTTCCCAGCAATCAGCACAATGCATAAGCCATGAGATATTATTTGGGGGGCTAAAACTTTTCCCCTGACCACAGGGTCAGCAAAACATTCTGTGCCAACCCAAAAACGTGGCATGTCTAAGTTCAGAGATTTCGAAGGTCCCCTCCAATTTTCATCAAGATCGCATATGCCGTTTGCCCGGTAGAGAGCGAACAGACAGAAAAACAAACAAAAAACAAAAAAAAACACCCGAGCTAATTTTTTGGGGGGGATCAGTGAAATAATTGAAGTCTTCGCTTCGCTCATCCAATAATTTACAAATTCTCAGTACATTTGCCTACCTGCATTTCTGCGTGTCTGTCCGGCAATCTATTTATTTGTATGTGTGTTCTGTCTACGTGTATCTCCCTACCCGTATCGGTGTCTATGAGTGAGAACTGAGAATGTTACATTGAAGCAGAAGACTGCAGGCTCAAAGAGCAGCAGGTTCGAGGCCTGGACTGCAGGCTCAAAGAGCAACAGGTTCGAGGCCTGCTTGAGCTCAGTCTGTTTGTCTGTCTGTCTGTCTGTCTGTCTGTCTGTCTGTCTGTCTGTCTGTCTGTCTTGTCTGTCTGTCTGTCTGTCTGTCTGTCTGTCCGTCGTCCGTCCGTCCGTCCGTCCGTCCGTCCGTCTGTCGAGTGAGAATGTTACATTGAAGCAGAAGACTGCAGCTCAAAGAGTACCTCGCAGCCGCCACATACAGCGCTGGGTTCGAGGCCTGCTTGAGCTCGTCTGTCTGCTGTCTAATGAGTGAGAATGTTGCAGTGAAGCAGAGGACTGCAGGCTCAAAGAGTACCTCGCAGCGCGCCACATACAGCGCTGGGTTCGAGGCCTGCTTGAGCTCAGTCTGTCTGTCAGTCTGTCTGTCTGTCTGTCTGTCTGTCTGTCTGTCTGTCTGTCTGTCTGTCTGTCTGTCTGTCTGTCTAATGAGTGAGAATGTTGCAGTGAAGCAGAAGACTGCAGGCTCAAAGAGTACCTCGCAGCTCGCCACATACAGCGCTGGGTTCGAGGCCTGCTTGAGCTCAGTCTGTCTGTCTGTCTGTCAGTCTGTCTGTCTGTCTGTCTGTCTGTCTGTCTGTCTGTCTGTCTGTCTATCTGTCTGTCTGTCTGTCTGTCTGTCTGTCTGTCTGTCTGTCTGTCTGTCTGTCTGTCTGTCTAATGAGTGAGAATGTTGCAGTGAAGCAGAAGACTGCAGGCTCAAAGAGTACCTCGCAGCGCGCCACATACAGCGCTGGGTTCGAGGCCCTGCTTGAGCTCAGTCTGTCTGTCTATCTGTCTGTCTGTCTGTCTGTCTGTCTGTCTATCTGTCTGTGTGTCTAACTATCTGTCTGTCTGTCTTTCTGTCTGTCTGTCTATCTGTCTTCTAATGAGTGAGAATGTTGCAGTGAAGCAGAGGACTGCAGGCTCAAGAGTACCTCGCAGCGCGCCACATACAGCGCTGGGTTCGAGGCCTGCTTGAGCTCAGTCTGTCTGTCTGTCTGTCTGTCTATCTGTCTGTGTGTCTAACTATCTGTCTGTCTGTCTAAGTATCTGTCTGTCTATCTATCTCTAATGAGTGAGAATGTTGCAGTGAAGCAGAAGACTGCAGGCTCAAAGAGTACCTCGCAGCGCGCCACATACAGCGCTGGGTTCGAGGCCTGCTTGAGCTCAGTCTGTCTGTCTGTCTGTCTGTCTGTCTGTCTGTCTGTCTGTCTGTCTGTCTGTCTGTCTGTCTGTCTGTCTGTCTGTCTGTCTGTCTGTCTGTCTGTCTGTCTGTCTTCTAATGAGTGAGAATGTTGCAGTGAAGCAGAAGACTGCAGGCTCAAAGAGTACCTCGCAGCGCGCCACATACAGCGCTGGGTTCGAGGCCTGCTTGAGCGGAATCATCTGAAACGCCTGGACAGAGCAGCCGTAGTTATCCAGCGTCATTGGCGTGGGTGCATGGCCCGTCGGCGCTACATCACACGACTCAAAGTATGTACCCTAGGCCTACATCGTTGCTCGAACTTGCTGGATCATCCGCCGTCTGCACACCACTTACATAATATTTTTCTTACTAGGACGCTTCGCGAACGCTTTTTTTAGTCGCGTTGATGGATGAGCTTTTTTAATAATTTTTTAGTTTGCGTGGGATCTCTTTACTTTTGAATTCTTTTAGAACGCATTGTAGGTGATTGTTGTCAAGTTTCTATTGTTACTTGTTAATTGTTATTATAAATCTCAAAAAACTCATATTAAAACCTTTATTCTATGGATTCGGGATAACTTTTTATACTTTTCTTTCAAAAAGCAATACATCACCATTACCTCAATGTCCATGTAAAATATAAAAGTTGTAGCCCCACCCGTTTGGTCAGAATCGGCCCAAATGTCACGAAAATATTGCACTAAAAATCGAAAAAATCGTAAAAGTACGATATTCATGAGAAATATTTCTTCGATTGTACCCAAAAACGTGGCAGGTCTAAGTTCAGAGATTTCGAAGGTCCCTCCAATTTCTATCAAGATCGCATATGCCGTTTACCCGGTAGAGAGCGAACAAACAGACCAAAAAAAACAAACAAAAAAAACACCAGAGCTACATTTTTTGGGGGATCAGTGAAATTGAAGTCTTCGCTTCGCTCATCCAATTAGTAAAACTTAAGACAACACTTCGTGTATTTTTGTGTGGCCTCTCAAAAATTAACGATTCACGCTGTCAAGCACTAAATCAATCAGGCTATAATATATAACCAAGTGGGACATTGTGTAGACTGTAGACCCTGGACGATTTGACGGTAGTGCTGAGTGAGTGCACCGTGTACCCCTTCACCACAACGACCTCGTCCAGCCGGATCGGGATAGGTACTTCTGACAACCGACCCATCAACTCTGTAAGGACTTGATGGTAACGTTTAGAATATTTACCGGACGAACTGTAAGTATAACTTACTGAACAATCTTTCGTGAATACCCTCGTGTGGGCCGGCAAGTGGGCCCGAACTTTGGCACTATTTCGGTTGGCATGCCCCAACTTTTTAACACTGCTTTGTTAGGGGAAAAGTATAGGTTAGGGGGAGTGGGGGGGGGGGGGAGGCGCGAAGCGCGTATGTTTTAATAACTAGGCCGCTTCGCAAACGTTTTTTTTAGTCGCGTTGATGGATGAGCTTTTTTGTAAGTTTTTAGTTTGCGTGGGACCACTTTACCATTGCAAGTTCTTTTTGAATGCATTGTAGGTGATTGTTATCAAGTTTCTATTGTTACTTTTTACTTGTTATTATAAACCTCAAAAAGGTAAAAACTCATATTAAAACTTTTATTCTATGGATTTTGGCTAAAATTTTTCAACTTTTTTTTTCACAAGGTATTACATCAAGCCCCACCCGTTTGGTCAGAATCGGCCCAAATGTCACGAAAATAACGCACTAAAAATGGGAAAAAATCGTAAAAGTACGATATTCATGAGAAATATTTCTTCGATTGTACCCAAAAACGTAGCAGCTCTAAGTTCAGAGATTTCGTAGGTCCCCTCCAATTTTCATCAAGATCGCATATGCCGTTTGCTCGGTAGAGAGCGAACAAACAGACAAAAATACAAAACAAAAAAAAACACCCGAGCTAATTTTTTTGGGGGGGTCAGTGAAATTGAAGTCTTCGCTTCGCTCATCCAATAATAGTAACTAGGCCGCTTCGCGAACGCTTTTTTTAGTCGCGTTGATGGATGAGCTTTTTTGTAAGTTTTTAGTTTGCGTGGGACCACTTTACCTTTGTAAGTTGCCCCGTCTGGGCCCGGGGTAGAATAGGCCCAGAGCATGGCTCTGCTAATCGTAAAAGGCGATTCAAGAGAAAAAGCCCACCTCGCAAACATCAGCTGGTAAGAGCGGAGTATCTTACTCCCCAAACTAGAGGCGAGCTCTGGCAATCGTCGGGGACCTTGCCCCCTTCCCTTGACGACCCCCCGGCGACGATGACAATGACACAACGAACGATGACAAAGACGATGACGACCGCGACGTGAGAAACCCCGGCCCTTCCTCCCCTTACCCGTGGCTGGTTCTGACCAGCATGGGACCCTCCTCCCCCCCCCCCCCTAGGTTAGAGTGGTGCATTATGACCTAACGGTTGACGCGTCCTTAATCCAAATAAACAAAAAAAAACTTTTTGAACGCATTGTAGGTGATTGTTGTCAAGTTTCTATTGTTACTTGTTAATTGTTGGATGAGCGAATTGAAGACTTCAATTTCACTGACCCCTCAAAAAATTTAGCTTCATTGTTTTGTTTTTTCTTTTTTTCTGTCTGGTTGTTCGCTCTCTACCGGGCAAACGGCATATGCGATCTTGATGAAAATTGGAGGGGAACTTCGAAATCTCTGAACTTAGTTGTGCCACGTTTTTGGGGATAATCGAAGAAATATTTCACATGAATATCGTACTTTTACGATTTTTTTCAATTTTTAGTGCGATATTTTCGTGACATTTGGGCCGATTCTGACCAAACGGGTGGGGCTACAACATTTATATTTCACACGAACAATGACTAAGACGACGACATGATCAACCTCCTTCACTCCCTCTGCCTGTGATTGGGATCTGTCTGTCCTCCACACATCCCCTTGGCTACTAGAGTGACGCATTATGACCTCACGGTTGACGTGCCCTCAAACTTCATAAACATGAAACTCCTGGGTTAATCTGAGTTCTAGAGAGTTGGCTCCAGAGCCCGGCATCAGCAATCTTCCCCTCATTGAGACGTTGTCCACCCAGTCCTAACAAGAAATTGAGTTGCACAGCATAATATCTTTTAATTTCTTAATACTATGTGTACACAACCACGTATATGTAAATTTAAAAAAGTGCCTACACCGGGGATCGAACCCGGGACCTTGGCTGTCCGGGCCATGCTCTCACCAACTGAGATATGCAGGCAGACATGTCATATTTATATGTGTCTATTTCTTGGTCTGTTTATACATTTGTTAATAACGTGTGTAGAGCAGATTGTAGTTGCACTGCCTATTAGACTATACATACGAAGTGAACTGGAGAAATAAAAACCATGTATTTTAACCCTAGAGTTGAACCAAGGTTAAACAATCACGTATATGTGTATATATACATGTTGCTTAGTCCCTAGAATAATGTCAGGTGACTAAAGCCCGGGTACTGTCTTGCAGGAGCGCGTGGAACGGATGTGGAACGAGCACTATAACCTCATGGCGCTGCGCATTCAGAAGTACTGGCGAGGCTACTACGTGCGAAGTCGACTCATGAACTTCTCAGAGTTCAACACTTGGCTCGACGAGGTCCACAGCACTAACAACGAGATAATACACAAGACGAAGGTTCGTTTACAGAAACAGCTAGTACCAGCTAGTACAGCTACCTGTATCTTGCACTTAAATTTGTTAACAAGTAATCTCTGCTAATCGTACGACAAGGCGATTCAAGAGAAAAAGGCCACCTCGCAATCATCAGCTAGTAAGAGTGGAGTACCTATATAACTCCCCAAAACTAGAGGTGAGCTCTGTCAATTGTCTTCGGGGACCTTGCCCCCTTCCCTTGACGACCTCCACGACGACGACGACGACGACGACGACGACAATGACACCACGAACGATGACAAAGACGATGACGACAGACGACCGCTTCGTGGCTGGTTCTGACAGCATTGGTCCCTCCTGGCGCATTATGACCTAACGGTTGACGTGCCCTTAAACTTAATAATGAATCAAAATATTGTAATCATGATCCTTTTCTAGAACTCACAGCAAACTGTGAGAATGTTCGGCTCGACAATAAGTCGCTGTGACAGAATGCTAGTGTTTATCTGTACACATTTTGTTATTTTCAAGTCCATATGCAAAAATTCTAGTTGCAGTTAAATAATTAATAAAATAAAAACATGTATATTTTAGAGTCTACCCGAGATTTTCAGTGCGCTCTGAACCAATCAATCCTGTCGGCCCCAACGCCATCGACGAACGAATATTGCCAACCAGTAAACAGTATTCTATTTTGTAATCGAGGCTCGGTGACAGGCATATTCAGCCAAGGGCGTCGCCAGGCTATAGTTCAAAATAATTTTCAAAATGTGCTTCGTTGCTAGATGGCTAGTCACAATGCATAGATAGATATAACCGTAGATAATATTGATTTATTAAAGCCCATATCTATCAGAGAACTATAGTGAAATTCATTATCTTGTAACTCCATTCTGTTTAGAACTACCAGGAAGCTGTGAGAATGTCTGCGTTGGACACTCTAGACGAGGAAGCAAAACAGTGGCTGTTGTTCATTCTCTTCAAACTACATCACCTACTGCGAACCCATGTGAAACCGGGTGTGTTAAGCCTGGCCCATACAACGTGAGTATATTAATTTTATTTGTATCCTTAATGGAACTGCACGGGTAACTCAATATCAATGAGATGAGGCCACAAACCTCATTTTTTTTTCCTCTGTGACATTCCAAACATCTATGATGGGACATGAGTACATGACACGTATTTTTTACACTTCAATGAAGCAATGGAAACGCGTAGCCGCTACCTGTACATTGTGGTATTCAGTTCACACAAGTCAGGTGGAGTAATCACTAATCAGTAATGGTATTACACAACACATAAACACATTACTTTTAAGTAATTTGGTATCATGAAGTGGTGGTCATATTTTTGCTGTAGCGAGATAAATGTTATAAAGCAGCAAAGTCTATATTTTTGGTACGAGGCAATCAATAAATAGCGATTTCATGTTGGTGTTAATCTTTTCGAATGTAGAAACTACATTTACCAAACAAGGTACCCTAATAGTTCTTCTACAGGGCCCATTTTATATCATTATCAACTCTGCTACTCGGATAAAGAGCACCATGCCATTTTAACTGTCGGTTTGTTCATCTTGTTAGGGAGCTGTCTTACCTCGAGGAGTTACTGAAGGTTTTGCGGTACAAGGATTACATGCTGCTCACACGTAAGAACAGGGAAACCAGCCGAGTGAAAGCCAGGCAAGCCAAGCAGACTCCTGACAACATATGCAAGGTTTGTTCACATGCGCGGCCGGATAGCTTCAAACATGCAGCTAACTACTCGTTGATAAACGCGTTTTAAACGTGCTTTACTACGAGTTGACTGCAAGTTTGTCAATAATAATAAAACAAACAAAAATAGCCATTGTTTGATAGTTTGGGGGGGGGGGGAGGGAGGTAAATGACTTAAATATTGTAATAACTAGGAAACGCTCTGTTGGACGCGTTGATAAGCGAGCACGTACTATAGCTAGACCCACATTGCAATTTATTAAAATTGTAAAATTTGCGATGTTCGCTGTCCACGGGGCCATGTTTCCAATATTATTTATTATTGCCAAGGTAGGCCTATTTGGGTAAACCTTTAATTTGTGGATCAAATCCACCGCCATCTAGAGGACCTTGACATCATTTCTTTGGGAAAACGTAACAAATAATACACTGCTTCCTCGATAGTATTTTGATTACTTCTAGGTGGCAGAGCATAGTGCGAATCTTGTGCGAGTTTTCGTTGCCATGGTAACGTTACTTTTGTTATAATGTAATTTCCATCTACACTACTTATCGGATCAAAATAAAATTAACATATTCGTGACCGGACGGACATTCTAAATGATTTGGCCACCTCAGATTCTGTCACCGTTTAGTTTGGAAAAAAAACTTTCGATTAACTTTAATGTAACTTTTTAACTTTTTGAACGATTTTGCCACAAAACTAATGGCATTCAATCGGGAACAAAGCTTGCGGATGGTCAAAATTTCAACTCGATCCGAGTCTCCATTCGAACGTTATGGCGAGACATACAAAAAAAACAAAAAAAACAAAAAACAGTGACTATTTTTTCCGGCAGAGTCAAATGGAAACGCTCGCTTTGCTCGCTTAATAACATTGTAATGGTTATTGCTCCCCCCCCCCCCCCAAACCGGAATGCAAATTTATTTCTTTTGAATCAAGACTGAAATAACTTATTTTATTTTGTAGAGGTTTGCGATCCTGAGGATCACAGATTTAAACATTTGGTGGAGGTGCCGGGTCTACCAAGAAATGTATTTTTCAGTGGTTTGGTTTTATTTTTGATAGTGTATTTTAGTGTAGGGCTATGAAACACACAACAAACAACAAACATGCAACCTAGTCAATGATGACAACTCAATCAAACCAAATGTAAAGGCATACTATGCCTGCTTAATTGGATGATCATTGATCATTTGTTATTCACGGTTATTATGTTGCAAATAATGTCTCTGATTTCGAATGCTTGAACATAACATGGGGTCTTTTGATTGAATATTATTGTTTGTAGTTACAAATTATATTATTAAACCGAATGTCTGCAATATTAACAACAAGCTATGCCACCAGTCATCTTCAAAACTAGTTGCATGGTCCCAATGATGGAAATAAATCACTTTTATAACATCTTATGAGGCAATTACTGGATTTGCATCATGACATCACTATTCTGGATATTAGTTAATTTATGCAATATACATATTACAAACTGAAATCTAGGGCTTGTTGACTTGCCTTTAAATTATGTAACATCATTGTGGACGATTGGACGAAGTTCGAAATCTCAATGATATAATTAGCATGGGAACGCTGCGATTTAAGCCAAAAATGTGCGTTTGTACTTATCAAACTACCCCTATATTTTACTATCGATCAAAATAATTATTTTGTGCATACCGTACTCAGACAGGTGATACCAACCCTCGCACATGGCTTGTTTTTCAAATTTTGGACCCGTTAGGCCACACACAATTTTTAAATTTTGACCTAAAATTTAAATTTTGCATGGATTTGACGGCTGGCCCGAAAATATCTGTGACTTATATGGTCAAAAGGGCTTTGTACTAGAAATAGTAGATATTTAGTTATCTGTTGGTGGGTGAAAACAGAACAAGAAAATGTGATTTAGCCATGTAATTATACGAAAGTACCGGTACTGCACTCTAGACGCTAAGTGGCCGCACGCAAGCCTCCATTTGTAGGATTCCCAAAAGTTTCCTTTATCAGTTGATTGTATTTATGCTCCAATAGGCTTACTAACGTACTCCGTGATCACTTTTACAAATGGATATTTATAGATTCATACCTTCATTTTAATTACATTTTTCATTAAAAGGTAGGTCCAATGAATTCTGTATTTCTGTAACTTAGAACGTATTTAATTTTTTGGAAGTATTTCGTGCCTTTCCACCATTAATGTTTAGATGTATCAGGGTTTGAATGTTACATACAGCTTGTGGTTTTGCTGCTGTGATAAAAAATTGCCTTAAATTTTCCCCAGTTCATGGGAATCGAACAGTCATCTGGATTTACACTAGCGTGTAGCTGTAGACAAAGTATTATTAGGCGGTACATCACATTATAATTGAGTTCTATCTTATTTTTATTTAAATTCTTGTTTCTAATTTTCCTTGTGATCTGGGTTTGAGTCCCAGTCAGGGCAAACTTTCGAATGCTACCGTGCACAATCAAATTGTTTTGTGTGCACTGCAGGGTTCCTATCGGCGGTGCGAGGAGTGCTGGCGAGGTCGCAATCTGCCGCGCAAAGGTCGTCTGATGGCTCAGGGCGAGTGCGTGGACACTCACAGGCTCATTGAAGAGGAGAATAAGAGACAAGAATGGCTGAAGAGGTTACACGACAAGCCGTAAGTAAAAAAAGGCTAAAATCGAATTAGTACGCTACATATAATTTTTGCTGATACTAGTACTTAAAAACAAAGGGATACCACTTTGATAACATGCTGCAGTTTGTCATCTACTCTCTCATTAAAGGGTGTAACTGGGGTTGAATGACAATGTAACCAAGTTGTTTAACTTTTTGTTTGGCTAGTTAACAGTTAACAATTTGCTATAGGGTCAGTGGCGGCTCGTGGACATTATAACAGGTGGTGCTAATAAACAGCAAACGTAAATTATGCATATGATGGCGGACTCTTAGTTTTAATATAATATGAACCAAGTCGGCAAACTCAGTCTGTGTCCAAGAAACCTCTCCCCCCCCCCCCCGCATTTCGGTTGTCACAGACAGAGCCAGTTATAAAGTCAGTGTAATACATGTTTTGGAATGTATACTATTGATACTATGGTGTTTTAGGCCTACCTTTATCAGGACATTTCTGCACTATTTGTATACAAGGTGACGGTCGGCCTGCTCAGACTTTTAACACTTAACTTGGAATGGAAGCTATGTTGTGCCAACCATCAGGTCATTTTGTGCCACTCTAGCCTAGGGGAGGTGGGGAGGACAGGCCCATGCTGGACAGATACAGCCACTGGCATGTGGAAGGAAGGGGTGAGTTTCACACTTGAAGGGCAGACCTTGTCTCCAGTTTCGGGGAGTAAAATACTTCACTGCATTTAGCTGATGTTTGCAAGATGAACTTTGTCTCTTTTCTCCTTACGATCGGCAGAGGAATACCACGGGCCATTTCTATCCCGGGTCAAGACGGAAGGTGCACGCTCTAGTCAGGGGGTTTACTCAGACTGTACTATTTACTAAATAGATGCACAATTTTGCTGTAAGTAGTTCTACAACAATAATGTATTGTTAAATTTGCAACACTGCATTTCCACATTTGTTTCTATAGTTTATTAAAATAAGTAGATCAAATAGCAACATTGGGTATGGTATTTATCTTTTCAGAATGATATTTAAAAAAATGCAGTACAATGACAACAAACTGCACATGGCCAAAGGACCCTATACATCTCAGAAGTTCAGACTACGCGAGTTTGATGCAAGGAAAAATGTTGTCCATGAGAACTTTGTTTCAATCTACAAGAGAATAGAAGTGTTTGATGACACGTTGCCAAGAAGCAGTGATACATGTCTAGTTCGGCCAGCTTCAGAGATGGTAAGAACTTTTATATAATAATATCGATTTGAGTCGACTTGACAAGCCCCGAAATTAAAAAGTCTAGATCGAACCATCTATTGGTTGGTCTTAGCCACTGGACCACCATGGCTTGCAAGTTGTGTTGTAAATATATTTTAACGGCACATGCGAGTGATAGGCGAGCAACTGGCTGCAACAATTGTTTTCATCATGATTCATGACCTGTTTTACAGCATGTGTCATAGGCCTAAGGTCTGTCCCACCCACCATACAAGCTGGTGAACTGAAAAGGTGGGAACTGGCCTACCAGTGGATCTGCAAATCCCGCCAAAATCAGAATTTAAACCTAATGGTGATTCTCCTCCCTCTTCCCCTAACCCCTCCCTGTCACCCAATCCACACTCATTCACTCACCCCTCACCCTAGCCAACAGCTAGCCTAGTTATAGTTTTCAACTCAGTCTCTCTCTCTACACTTACTGAGGAAGGTTACGTGGATCAAAAACTTTTGATTCTGTAGTTTATTTGTTAATTTGTGTATGTGTTTCCGTTATCTTTTGCGGCACTCCTACTCCATTTAAGGTAAGCTGTTGGCACCCTAACTCTTTATGTAATTTACATGATCCAGCCTTTTGGCATTCCTTTCAAACACATAGTCTGTCATATGTTTCGGTCGTGCACTCTCATCAAGCATTGACTAGATTTAGTACGTATGTGTGCCACGCTATAGATAGAAGTACGCGACAGTTGTATGTATGTATGTGTTGGTCAATATCTTTGGTCGTTCCATATAGAGTTTTAAAAGAGGTTTGTCATTTGTACAAAAGTATAATTGATTTATTCATTCATTATACATCATAATGTGATCATTATTTTTGGGATGGGATGATACAGAATGTTTTTGGTGACCCTGGGGGGAGGGGTTGGGGGTGATTACCCCCCGAAAAGTTTGAATACTATTCATGTACTCAGTAGCTACATCATTAGTGAAGGCCAGAACTAACGTGGAACAATTGGGTAAACTTTACTCCTAGAATATTAGGGATGTCATAGAGAAGTGAAATGAAATTTTGGAGGATAGACTTCCCAAAATTGTTGGGTATAAAATGTGCTTTTGCAATTTGCTGTCGCCTAATGGAACATTAACGAACATAAAAATAACAACAGAACATAAATATGTCCCATACTCTTGATACTAAACTGAACTATCTGACATGCATGAGATTTTATTAAATGCCCTCTCTGCCCCTTGAGAAGTTAGAGAGAAACCAATGCTTGTTTTATTATTTACAGACAACCCTCTTTTAAATAAGAAACAAAAATAATTTTTTTGGAACGGTCCGAAAATCATTAAATTTTGAACTTGACTTCTCAAAATTGTCGGGTCAAAAATGGACTTTGCAAATTGCAGTCAAAAGAAAAGTTTGCTCTTTATTTCTTTTGATGGAACATTAACAAACATAAAATAACAACAGAACATAAATATGTCCCATACTCTCGGCACTAAAATGAACTATATGCATGAAACGCCCTCTCTGCCCCTTATAAGAAAGGTTAGAGAGAAACCAATTGTTGTTTTATTATCTACAGACAACCCTCTATTAAATAAAACACAAAAATTAAATATTTGGGATGTTCGGAAAATCGTTATTAAAAAAAAGAAAAAAGTGTCAAGTCAAAAATGGACTTTTGCAATTTGCAGTCAAATGAAAAGTTTGCTGATAATTTCTTATAATGGTACATTAACAAACATTAAAATAACAACTGAACATAAATTATGTCCCATACTCTGATACTAAACTGAACTATCTGATATGCATGAGATTTTATTAAACGCCCACTCTGCCCACAATATGAGGGGTTAGAGAGAAACCAATGGTTGTTTTATCATCTACAAACAACCCCCTATTAGATGAGACACAAAAAATTAAATTTTTGGGATGGTCCAAAAATCGTAAAATTTTGAAGCCTAGCCTATATGCAGATTTCTCAAAAGCGTCGGGTCAAAAATGGACTTATGCAATTTGCATTCAAAAGAAAAGTTGTCTGTTACTTCTTATAATGGAACATTAATGAACATAAAAATAACAACAGAACATAAATGTCCCATACTCTCATACTAAAATGTATATCTGATATGCATGAGATTTTTTTAAATTTAATTTAATTTACCAGAAGCAGCAAGTGAAAATGTTTTACCCTGGGTCGGCAAATTTCAAGCCGTTTATTTTCTTTAGAAGAAAAATATATCAAAGGAAACGACTAGGCCTAACTGACATGATTACAGTCAAATTATGTAAATTAACATTAAAGTCAGAGTCATCAATATATTACCGGTATACATTATTGAATTCCATTCCATTTCTTATTGATTTTAATTTATACCGAGTTTCCTGGAGTTTTTTATTTTTCGTTAAATTAGGCTTGCATTTCTGCCGCGAACGCCGTAAAACCAACTTTTACAAGTTACTTTTTATGGTAACTTAAGTTTCCGGTTACTTTATTTTGGACTAACTTTAACTTTAACTAATTAGTTTTAAAGTCAACTAACTTAACTTTTAAAAAGATACTATTTTTGGGTAACTTTCCCAACTCTGCTCTCTCTGAACGTGAAGAACAACTGTTATGAATCAAGGATTTGAGTGTACGTATAGTCAACTCATAATCAATTACCCCCAAAAAATATTCAAACCCTTACAAAAATGGATTCAGGTAATATATGGATTTGCGTAACTCGGGTACCGGTACCCCATGATGAAATCTGTAAGAAGTAATTACATTTTATATTGAAACATACATACCCAGAACTTAAGCATAGCAATTCTTCAGTCGCTGTTGTAGGAAGGAACACAATTATCCAGTGGAACAGTAAAGCTGCACTGTAGTAACACTATTGCACTTGCACATAATAAAACCTGAAAGGCATGGGAAATAAAAAAACTGAAAGTGGCCAGGCAAATATATAATTTATTATGAAACAAAGCAAAATTTAACAATAATAATCCCTGCTGTAAAAATAAATATAAAGCTTCTAAATATAAACTTAATCTACCAGTACTAAAAAAAATATAGGTAATATAGTATCCTTGAGCAGTGACCACTTTCATAAATGGCCACCATTTTCAAGGTTCCAACGTCTGTGACAAAATAATTCAAATTTTTTGAGACATGAAATTTCAATAGATTGGTCCAATAGAAAGTAGTGTATGACTTTCATGACATATACAATGTCATCTTCATACCTTTCAAGTTCAACGTGTTGAAAAGATAAGTTGCTGTGATAAACCAGCACGGAGAAGCATTCTCGGTTAGTGTGTCCATTATTCACTCTCAGCGTGTGTGATATGTTAGGTCATTGGTTACTGTTAAAATAGTTCTGGTACCTGCTTCGATCAGGATCGAGTTCCGACTACACTTGGTTTTGTTTTGGCTATGTATGATAAATATATATATCAACCACGTATTCATGTTTTAGCCAATTAAACTTGTTGAATTATTGAACAGACTTGAAGCCAAATGGAGCTTGCTCGTCTTACACAAGCATGTTTTTGTTGTAGGAGCTTTACACACCCAGAAAACGAGCTGCCTTTGACAAGAAGATTGGAACTCAACGTGTAAAATAAAATGTAGAAATTGAAAATTGAGAATGAAACAATGTTTGCTGAGCATTAAATTTGTAAGTTTCATTTGAAGGTTTTTAATGAACAAATAAAAAAATTATGATCATTTGGATATTTAGGTACTTCCTTTGGTGGCCGTGTTCATGAAATGTAAATAAAAGTAATACACAATTTTTGTTTTCATGCCTCTCACAGTTATAAATAGGGTACCTATTTAAAATTTTAAAATTGTGTAACAATCACATTTCTTTTTGTTTACAATTTTACAAATAAGTAACAACTATATTACCATAAGGAAAATACTGTTTACTTACATTATACACTCCATACAGAAATACAAAGATACGCACATACATACACATTCACTATTTACAGACATAAACAAAGATTCATTAGGGTTACTTAAATTTCACATTTCTGTCTACTGTAATTGTAAAATATTAAATATCTGTAGAACGAGCAAGAAACCACTCCGCCTTCTTGTACACCATGTTTTACTAATAAATTATGTTACGTATGGTAAAGTTATCGATTATAAAAATGTTATTAATTACAAATTAGACAGTATCTTTTACTAACTTAAGTATTATGTGCTGCCAAATTTCATCACAAGGTTCTCTGCATCTAAGAACTTTTGAATTTTGTGCTTGTTGGCTGATAAAGTTACCTGAAAATGGCCTCACGTAGATCAAATCCTTACACAGAAAAATACCATTGCCGGTTTTACAGTCACATTTTGCGTAAGTATTTGTAACAGAATACAATAAAACCACACCATAGCTATAATCACTGGGTGGCCACACGTCTCCAAAACACACAGGAACTACTTCTGAAATAATAAAAAATATATTAATTACTTCTTTTGCTATCACTTCCACTTGTCTTTTGTCCATGTTAAATAAATAACTGTTGCCAAAAATGAAACCATGTTGGTAAACTCACTTCTGATAATCTATAGCTCACGTCACGTCACATGTAAATGTTTTATTTAAGTTAAAATATTTGGAGATCAATAATTGTAACACACACTGAATTACATTTTCTTCAGCCTAGTTCTTTGTGCAGAGTGGCCTGCGCAATAGAGACATTTCCTTGAACCTAGTTCTTTATGCAGAATGTATTGTGCAATGAAGTGATTCAGCCTAATTCTTGGTACAGAATGTCTTGCACAAGTAAGGCATTTCCTTCAGCATATTTCTTTGCAAATAATGCCTTGCACAATGAAGGAATTTTCTTCAGCCTAGTTCTTTGTGCAAAATGTCATAAAAGGTATATCCTTTCAGACATTAACACTTTAGGTATAGATAAAGAAAGACGCTATTAATGATATCAAGTTTTCTTCATAACCTGTAGTTTCAGTTATAAACATTATGAATAGGTCTTGCTGCCTATACACGTTCATGTTTAGTTTACAATGACTTTCAGGAAAGCAACTTGTAAATAATGTACATTACAACTTCGTTGGTAGCAACACACAAATAAGTAATGAATTTGCATTCTTTTAAAGAATGATGAGACTCATCGTTACTACTATGTTTTTATTAATGCAATATATAATGCACATATAACATATTGCATTTGAAGGATGAGTAAAGTTTTGTGGTTAGACATTGAATTTACTTTAGAAGGCATATGATTGCTTGTTAAAAAATAAATTTCTTTAATGTTTGTTTTCTTTTTTGTTTTTAAGAAGATTCACAATCTTCCATTATGGTCTAAAGAACACTTATTGATTGAAAAATCCCACATTATATATCGTATCTAGTTCATTTTGAAGCTCAAACAAATTTATATCAGTATCATATTGTTCTAGTTAAGTGTTGTACATACTTGTACTAATTAAGATCAGACTTTTCGGTAAGATTAGGGGTGATAAGGGGAGGGGGTTACACAGGTGCAAGCGCCATCTTCTCGGGTGACTTGAGCAAGCCGTCGATGTGGGTGGCATCGTACGGTTGCGAGTACTTGTACTGATAGGGATCCCGTCGGTCTGCGGAGGTGTATTGAGGTGGGGGTGTGTGCGTACTGTAGTTGTCCGAGTGTGACGAGGGTACGTCGTCGAGGTCCAACTGCCGACGACGTCGACAATGCATGCGTCCGATGTACACGACCAGACACGCGCTCACGCTGAACAGAACGCAAATCATGATGAGGTAGGTGGTCTCCTTCAACAAACCAAGCGACGAGCTCGATTCTGGCTTGCACACGGGACAACATTTGCCGGGTTTCTTGATGGGGTTCGTACAAGCTACGGAGCACACTTTCTCCGTGCAGTGCTGCTTTCCATCTTGACACACACATTGTGTGCAAGCATCTTCGTTCCACGTTTCATCATCATGGTATGTCTTATTGCCCACCTCACAAGTCTTTGGCTTAGATTGATCTGCAAGCAAAAACCAAGACAATAGCAACTGAAATACTACTGAGCTACTAGGTCTATTCACATTTATTATTAATTATTTAGCCGGTAATTAAGATCACAACTGAACATTGTATGAGGTTAAATAAACACTATGTACAATGCTGGTAAGTGATAATGACAGGATTTAATTTAACAAATCCAGAATAACTCAAATTACTTCCGACTACATACTTAATATTGCTCTATGCAATTGCCCTGTTAAGATATATGTTTGTTTGTAAATAATAGTGTCGTAACTACACTAGGAAAAAACAGTGTCATTATAGATGACGTGATGAGCAATCAGCGCTGAGATAGAAACAATAAAATAAAAACAGTGATTTTGGTAAAGATTTAAAAAAAAAATATATATATATATATATATATATACCACTTTGATTTTGTTACTAATTTCAACATTTTTCTAGCATGTGTGCTTGATATTGTGCATGTGCTATTAGATATTGTAGTTAACAGGTAGTATAGTGTCTAGTTCATATTATAAGGTAATTATTAGTATATATTATATTATTTTATTTTAGTTCTAGTAGTTTTTAGTTTTCTTTACCATGAAAATACCAACTGTATTATGTATCTTGCATATTATGTTACTGCATTAGGAAAACTTATAATTTTAATATTTGAAAATTCTGTCCAATTACTTAGAAAACATTTGCAGCGGTATTAGTTCCTGTATTTAATTGTGTTTATTATTTGATGTGCTATTAGCCTATTATATAGATATTCTAGTTAGTAGGTAGTATAGTGTCTAGTTCATATTATAAGATAAGTTTAATTTCATATCAAGAGCATCAAGCATTTTATATGAAAACTGTTTAATATTATTATTATTCTGTAATGCTTTATAGAAATCCATAAATAAATAAATAAATCTAAATAAATTAAATTTAAAAAAATTACCAACAATATTTTCAAAATTGCTACAAGACATAAAAAAAGTTGCCCATAGCTCATCCAAATGTCTTGCATGTCCTGGAGCAATAATTTTGAAAACACTTTTGGACACAATTTGATCTTTAATTTTCACCCAAACAATTTAAAACTTTTGGATAATATTGTTGCGTGTCTCTATCACACATTTCCATATTTCGAATACCGGTACAGAGTCCCCTCCATGAGCTTGGCAAAGTTCTTGCAATTGTCTCTCTTATGGCACATTTAATGCCCGTATGTAACAAACTCGGCACGGGATCACCACATCTACATATTAGAAACCAATCTAGACTGCGTTAAGCAATATCCAATCAATCAATAGACTACAAGTGTCACACAACATATCAGTACCTAGACACAGTGAGCAGCACCAATTCTTGACTAGAACTGGGTGGTCACAGTTGATGGCTGGGCACTCGTAGTTGAAACATTCCGTGCGACCCGAGATGCACGAGCAGCTACGGCAATTTCCCTCGTTCCAGGAAGAACCGTGAGGGTGGCCCTTTTCACAGGAACTGCCACTGTCGGCCATCTGTCATTGGAAATGGGAATGAATGGCATTCACATCAAATAGATCATAAATAATATACTTGTAAACAAATTCTTATGTGATAACTCCTATTGAAGTGTTAATACTGTATTCTACATTGAGAATCGAAGCCATTAGTTTTGTAACAATATTTGGTTGATAATCCTCACGGGTTACTCCACCTCTAGACCCTTTCCATGTCCATTGAGCCTAGTGCAACTAAGATGAGTGCATAGATGCCCACCACCCTTTGACTCCCAACAGTTACTGAGAAGTCCATTAACAATTAAATTAATTTATTATTATTATTTGTCTTGTTCAGAGGAGTCGCTGAGGATAGCACGGAGACGACTTTAAAGGGGTATTTATCCGCTAAACTCAAAAAATATATTTCATTCGCAGGCTAAGTAGTTCTGAATTTAGGAATTAACAGAAAAATTATTGGGTCCACCATGACCGAAAAAAGTTACAAACTTGCTTTTTTTCGAGCTAGGTCCCATTGCCATTGACAAAAATCTCCCATAAGAAATAACATGGGGACGATCTTTATGCCCTGTGACCTTGAAGGATTTTGATCCAAAAAAATATTGGTCATTATTGATGTACTCTGTAGCCTTTTCTGTAAATCCTCTATATTTTGTTAATGTTTTGTAATTTGGGCAAGTGGTTCGGTCAAAATAATATGCCGATTACCAAGAAGGGGTGTGATTTTGGAATGCATATTTTGCGTGTTTGAGATTATATTTGTGCACAGTTTCAAGACACGATGTAAGAGCCATTTTAGATTGGTCTGATGTTCTAGTGTCTATGTGGAACAAAAAAGAAGCAGGTTATAGACGATTTAAGAAATTTCCCGTCAATTTTCTCAAATTTCTGGATAAAAAAAAAAAAATTGTACTCACAGTTACAAGAAATAATTTTTCAAAAAGTCATTCTAGTGTAGTATTATGCTACAGATTATTATGTGTAAAAAAATATTTTTTGGGGTAATAGCCCCTTTTAAGTGCATAGCTTTCTGTTCTGTATCATATTTCACGCGAACGTTGATCCAGTACGCAAATCCTCAATTAATTTCTCGATTTTGAATTAAAAATTTGTGAAATCTCCATAATTTAGTAAATTGTAATGAACTTCGGGAATTTATTTTACATGTAGCCTACTGATATTTTAAGCTCAAATTTGCATACTGGATACTAAACGTTTAAGTCGATGGGAACGAGCAGATTAAGTATATTAATCATAAGTTAAATCGTTTAATGGTAATTTCCAGAATTGCAATCTGTTTTGGATTTCAATTATTTTGCTTTAGGACTTATGTCTTGGAATACTTTCTAAGGCTTATTCTTTGTAACAAGTGTGGATATCAATGAAGAGTAATTTATTAAGTTATTAACATTCATGCAAATTTTGGTAATGGTATTGCCAACCATTCAGTAGCAATCATCTACACCTGAGCATGTGATTCTAGTTGCCTCACCCAAGCACGTGCATGTTAGTTTCCTCAACCTTAGCGCCCAATAAATCAAGTCAAGTTCAGAAGTAAATATTATTTTTTATATGCTAGCCAATAACGTATATTAAAAAACAATAGTGATATGGTAATTCATATTAATTTAAACAATAACTCTGAATTACTGAAAGAAATGGGACAATTTGTCATGGCAAAATAGCAAATTTGAGGATATTGGAAAAGACCACACAACATCGACAACCCAGTGAAGCTGGATTGTCTGGTCGAAGTGTGAGTGCCAGATAGGAAATGAATGCAGTACGTATTTCCAATGGTTTTATGAATGAAAAGAAAGTAGCAATTTCGTTGTTAAGGGGGGACGCTGAGCTTGGCCTAACTCAAATGCTCGCACCCAGGTGTGATGATTTCTGCTGAACGGTTGGTAATATTATCAAATTTTGCATGGATGTTAACATCCATGCAAAATTTGGTATAAAAAAAAGTACTTTTATATTGATATCCGCAATTGGTTGCAAAAAATAAGCCTTAAAGATCCATTGCAAGACATAAGTTCAAAACGGAAAAAAGGGAAATCCAAAACATGGATTCCAATTCTGGAAATTCCCAACAAACCGTTTATCTTACGATAAAACCAAATTAAACCTGCGCATTCACATTGATTTAAATGTTGATATCAATATGCAAATGTGAGTTAAAAAAATCTGTACACTTAGAATAAATTCCGGAAGTTGATCAAAATGGAGTAAATTTTGGTGATTTCACAAATTTTTAATTCAGAATCAATGAATCAATTTAGGAATACGCATACTAGATAGCATAGACTTATTCTTTATTAAATAACGTTAGTGTGAAATCAAATTTGATAACGGTGTTATAAACTGTTTTCACCCAAAAAACAACAGAAAGCTGAGCGCCTAAACTCATCTCCGCGCCAGCCTCAGCAACTCCTGCTAATATTTAAAAAATATTGACTGATATCTCTATATGAGACAATCAATATACCATGCCAGTAAACCATTATTTGCCCCTGGAGGTTCCCTGTTCCCAGATGGAACACTATAGTAGTTGTGATAACACGTACCTACTTGGACTGGGTTGGGTGTGCAAATGTTGTTAACTGGAATAATATTTGCAAATAGTTGTCAAGCAGGTACTAATACCATTCTTTTGAATCCGATTCGGTACCTCCACCATGTGTGGTGGTGGGGGTTCAGCGGGCAATTAGGTGTTTGGCAATTATTGTTTCTTCTCTAGTTCTATCAATCTATGCAACTATAAAATTACAGCATTTCGTACTTTTTTGCAAGGTCAGGGATAAACAAATCAAGTTTAGGAACACTATTACCTGTATCTATTGAAAATCTATAAAAACAGTTTTATACATCCCAAGTTTCAAGTACTAGCTCCAAGTTCCATGGTTTATTGTGATTACCTTTATGCTCGGACACTGCGGGCAGCATTGTCCCAAAGGTACCACGGGGTTATTGCACGGAGTAGGCTGACACTGTCTTGCCTCGCACAGCACTCGCCCGGCATGGCACAAGCATTGTGTGCACGCGTTCAGCTTCCATGTTTCACCCTCCACACGGTACGCCCCGTCCACTGACTGACACAGCATAACACTGTGTGTCACCTGATGTGGGGCCTCCACTGATGTGCCTGGGAAACATCAGTGTTAATATACCACACATTCTATTTGACTAATAAATAATAGATTTGCTGCCCACTGAGTTATGCTATGCAATTATTTCAGTACCTTAGAACAACTCTTATGTTGAACTGAACCAAGCACAAATAAATGTGGTTACAATCAATCTCTTGATAGAGCTGATTGAATATAAAAAAATAAAAAAATATTTTATAAATAATACATATACAATAGCATATTATGTACATATGAGTAATTCAGCAATTTATTATGTCAAAATGTCATGATAATTATTATTAGTAGTAATACATAAATATGTGAATTGGGAAAAGCAAGTTAGAATAAAAAATCACTTGAAAATAAAATTTAACTTACAACTTATTCACACTCACAAAGTTAGTCTTACAAAGTCTTGCATGGAATATTAAATTGTATAATAGGCAACACTTTAGAATATCAACTAATACATGCATACATAGTTTTGAGCAGAAATATGGTCAAATAATACATTTCTTAACTTGTAAATTAAATAATGTATTACAAAATTGAATAGCCAACCCGGCACCTCCACCAAAAACATTTTGCATTGATGTTAGCAAATTTAATGAAGTCTTACAGGCAAGGCAACAGGAAAAATACAAAATAAAACTACTGGTGCTTAAAAGCCATCTTAAAATATACCTTCTGGGAAAAGCACTGACCTGGGCATTGTGGACAACAACTAGTTTTTGTGTTGAAGATTGGATCCTTGCATTTTGCCTGTGGGCAAGTGATAAGGTTGCACATCTCCACGCCGCCATGACAGTAACACTGGCGACATCCATCAAACCAAGCTTCTCCATCGCCACGAGATTGACCATCTGAAGCAGAAAACCCAAACCCAATTATTGTTATTGTTAAATACAGTATTTATTGGCCTTTTTTGGTGTGGTGACGATGTTAGATAAAGGATAAACAGCAACTTGTGAAACTCTTTTATGCCAGCATATTATGGCTGAGAGAGTGTTTTGCAGATTGCATTAATTCAGAGGGGCCCGGTGAGCTTGGCCCAACTCAAATGCGCTGCTCAGGTGTTGATGATTTCTGCTGAATGGTTGGTAATATCACTATCAAATTTTGAACTAGTGTTAATGAAGTATACTTTTATATTGATATCTACATTTGGTTGCAAAAAATAAGCCTTGAAGATCCATTGCGAGACATAAGTCCAAAACGTGAAAAAATGGGAAATCTAAAACAAGGATTTCAATTCTGGAAATTCCCACCAAACCGTTTATCTTACGATAAAACCTAATTAGCCTGCGCGTTCACATTGATTTGAACGTAGATATCCAGTATGCAAATTTTCATTAAAAAAATCTCTACACTTGGAATAAATTTCCGAAGTTGACCAAGGAGTTAATTATGGAGATTTCACTAACTTTTTATTCAAAATCGATGAATTAATTTTGGAATACGCATAGGATTACATAGATTTATTCTTTAATGTTATTGTGAAATTTGGCTATTGTATCCACCTTAGGGTAAAACCTTATAAGTCCATGAAAGTTGGCTGAATGAAAGAGTACCTAAAAATGGATTTCATTAACAACAGTTGGTGCACAAATGTTTTGGTCAAATGGTATACTTCTTGACCGCTTGCCTTTTGGCCTAATCCCCCGGCAGTCAGGGGGAATAAGTGGGTGCATCTTTGTCTCCCTTTTAGGAAGATTGTTAAGAAATCGCGGATTACAAGTGCTTCATTTTTGCTAAATAAACAGTTTTTGAAAAGAAACATGGTTTACAAGTGGTTTAACATTCTATTCCTTTAGATGAATAATCCTTCCTCTGTAAGAATATTTTGGGCAAACCACCACGTCAAGAAGTTTACATATATGATTTTTTAAAGTTTTGTACTGTCCTGCAAAAAAAATCGTAAAGGTACTCTTTCATTCAGCCAACTTTCAAGGACTTTACAGTTTTGACCCTAGGGTGTTAAAATAGCCTTAGAAATTCAATGATTATTGATACGAAGTGATCTCAGAAGTGTAACACCATACTGTTTCTTTGGTCAAAACTAATATGAGCTACAGATAGTTGTTGTTACCTGTTGTTGTGCAGGTCAAGTCTGTTCCATTTTGGCTCATCGCTGAGTTCAGCTTGTCGTCCTGTTTGTTTTGAGCTGCAGCTGCAACAAGAAGGGAGTTATTACTAGTATTAGAACTTAGAAGACATGGCGACATGAATTATAGGCAATTGTGATAATTTGACTTCAAGTTCACACAGATTTTGACTTAGCATCTGCAAGTGGATAATATTTCTCTGCTCGTGAAAAGTGCCAGCCACTATTAAAACGACGTATGTATACACTTAACTAGGAAGCTTGGCAAACGCTTTTTCAGGTGTGTTGTTGGATGAGCGTATGTTTTTTTAAACGGAAAAATGCGTAAAATTGCGATTTTCATGAGAAATGATTTGTCGATTGCGCTCAAATTTCACACAAATATATACATTCAAAAAATTAAGGTTCTGTGAAAATATCATTACAATCGGATCTAGCATGTAGGTGTTATAAGTCGAAGAAATTTGTAAAAAAAAAAAAAAAAAACGTAAAATTGCGATTTTAATGAAAAATAATTTTTCGATTGCGCTCAAAAACGTGGCAGTTCTAAGTTCAAAAATTTCGAAGGCCTCCAGCAAATTTCATTGCAATTGGAGTATCGGTTTAGCCGGAATCGTGTTAACAAACAGACAAAAATATTGGAAAAAAGAAAAAAAGAAAAGAAAAAAACCATTCCGGATTTTTTTCTCCAGTGTAGTGAAATGGAATCTTCGCTACGCTCATCCAATTATTATATCCCTTATTTCTTTGCTGCTGAGGCTAGCGCGGATACGAGTTTAAGCGCTTGGTTTTCTCTTTTTTCCCCAGGTAAATGGTTGATAAAATCGTTATCATATTATTTTTTTATGCAAAAGTTGATGAAGAATTAATTTACGAGATCCAGTACGCGCATTCCTCAATGAACTCATCGATTTAAAATAAGAAATTCATATAATCTCCGTAATTAACTCAATTTTTGTGAACTTCAGGAATTTATTCCTGTCTAGATTTATTTAATGCAATTTTTGAACGGTTTGATTCCGGCGATTTTCTATTTTTTTTACTCTCTCGAGTCTCGACTTATGTCTTGCAATGATTTTTTAAGGCTAATCCCTTGCAACCAAGCGTGGATATCAATATACAACAACTTCGTATCAATTATCAATCAAAAAAATTATCAAAAACCTATTTAATTTTGGATTCATTTTAATTAATTTCACTACATATTTTTCACATACAATTCAAATATGTTATCAAAATTGTTATCTAATTAAACATTGTTGTAATAATATTATTGTTTACAAATTTGTTGAATTACAGTCATTATTTTGTGTGCATTTATGTACTTAGTTTTATTTACTTGTCCTCCAAGTTGTAAATGTTTTTATAACTGAATAGGATAATTAATGTTCAACGCATAAATAAATAGATATTAAAATAAATAGATAAATAATTATTATAATTTTATTTAATAGAATGTTATAATTTCAAGCTATCGAACAATATAATAACAAGCTGCTTTGAAAGATAAATACTACAATATTTTGTAATGTTGAGAATTGAGACGACTTACCTTGACATTTGCAAATCGGGCATCCTCGATCATTGGTCTTGTGACCGTGCGGGCAGTTCTTATCGCACTCGAGGGGTCGGCATTGGCTACACTTGCAGACCTCACAGCCGACCTTGTTGAGTCGGAAACCGTGCGGACAAGTCTTCCGACAGTTGGTCAATGGTGGACAATCAGCAGGAGGAGCAATCGTTGATGCGTATGCGCATTCGCACAACTTGTTGCCGTGCTGGTCTTGCGTGTAACCTCCCGGGCAGACTAGGAGGCATTGTTCTGTGGGAATATCAAGAACGTAGAGAAACCAAGGCACATATTTGCTGTAAGATACCCAACTTCACACAGTAAGAATATCGCATTTCTATCAATGAATCTCAATATTTATAGAAATAACAAATACTATCACTTGCATCTTGAAAGCAGTATTGAAACAATTTGAATCTTTCCTACAAAATTAACACGGATCCAAAATTAAATAGTAACTAACCATATTAAATGTGTGTTTTTGGTGATCTATACTTGTATTTTTTTGCAGTAAAATTTTAAGCGTGGATAATTATGTACATAGTTCCCAATTTGACCAGCAATACCAAATACCAAAATATAGTAATATCCACTCATAACAGATCTAAATGCTATGATTAATTAAGTTGATTAAAACAAATATTTGTTGTATTTAATTCTCCCACTTGTGATGGTGAATAATAATACGTACAAATCACATTTTGATAAAAAAATTTATATTAAAGTATATATTTATTTTTATTTTATTTATTTTATATAAAATCATATTTAACAAAAAATAAATTATAACATCCTGTAAACGATTCTAACGTCCTTGTAAGAGTTGATGGAAAGATTTTAAATGGTTCAAGTGATTTGTTTTAAGAGTTGGTTCAAACTCTTTAGCTTTTTTAAAACGGTGTCACTTTAGTCCGATACCGAAAGTTGACTAGAACCTCTAATACGAATTAACATTCCATGGTAAACACACCAGTACGAATTTAGCCGCCATGTTTTCACTGCCCACTGAATCAGTAGAGCAATGCAAATCACTCTCACTTCTACAGGACACTAGAAACCAGTGGCATAACAAGCCATTGTGTTTTTTTTGGGGGGGAAGGGGGGGTCGATTTTTTTAGATCTGCCTTTGACAACAATTTTTCCAGAAAAGTGTGCATCCTGGTACAGTACAAGGTCTGTTTTTTTTTCAAATTTTAACATTGCAAATGATGGTATTTTACTAGGTTTTAGCATGGGCGGTCGCCCTCCCTTGTCATTGCTAAGAACTTAGCTAAACCATACTAAATGTATGAGATAAACACAACGTATGTTTACTGGTGGATGGTAGATGAGGGCTCCAGTGATGGTGGTAATAAAGCAACATATCTTGTTTACCTGCTTGACACTCGCAAGAGAAGCATCCATCTTGGTCCCGTTTGAATCCATGCATGCAGCGAAGTGAGCAGTTGTTGAATGCCGGACAGTGAGGGGGAAGGGTCACAACGTAGCTCCCTGCAAGACACAGGTATCATCAGCTAACTACATCTACATGTTACATATTCTACAAAACAAACTTGTTGATATGGAAAAATATTAAAACATTATCATAAAAAGTAAAAAAATATAAAAATTAACCGGAAAATTTGTGTAGTGGTCTGGATTAAAAGTTTTTCAGTAACATTTTAATATCATAATTAAGGTTGCATACTACATTTGATTCTGGTCTAAGTATGTACATGGTAGCAACATTAGCCATGATGCAATGAGCTAGTACCAAGGTAAAATAGCATTATCATGATAATTGTATTGACTTACATTTCAAAGTAGTATACTTAGTTTACCATTTACATTTAAATAAGGGAGCATCTGATATAGCAAATGTGGTTTTTATGATTGTTATGTTACTGTAAGAATTTAAAAGATGTGTAAAATTTAAATCGTTAGATTACCTTCAAATGGTAAGTGTAGGACAGTACAAATTTAAAAATGATTTATAACACAGTAAGAAGTTTCTAGAAATAACTGGCAACCGTGAAACAACCTAATTTGGGAATCAGATCAAAATATAAACAATAAATGATAATTAACCAACCTTGTTCATAGTATCAGTGGTTCTAAAGACAAAATTATTATCTAGAAATTGTAATTTAATCATTTGCAGGTAGAATTCAATCAATACTGAAGTGAATAATAAAGACAGACAATTGAATACATACCATTGCACACTGGACAGCATTCTCCTTCCACATATGTGGGGTTGAAGCATGCTTCACACATGTACGCCCTACAGCCCTTCGTGCCTCCAACGCAAGTGCATGTTGTGCATGGGTCCTCTTGCCAGTTCTCTCCATTAGGAATTATTTTTCCAAATGCAGACACACAGCTGTCAGTTGCAAACACATCTGTAACACAGAGGCAACATCAGCTGTTGGTGGCGGCAACCACCCACTCCCACATGCTACCACATCACATTATATATTGTGAACTTGGTGCTAAAATTGTGTTCCCGCTTAAGCTTCCACTATAATAGTAACAATTGTTATCATTATCAAACATTAAAGTTCAAAGCATTTAAATTATAAATGAATATGGCAAATATATCTCCACAGATAAACTAATGAGTGTGAATTAGTAACTGTAGGTCTAATAAGTTATAGAGCTGTGATACAGTACTAAATATCTTGTGTTGTTTGGTTATGTTTCACACACTCTGGGCCGGATATAAGAGTTAGACCACATTTATATACAACATAGATCACAGCCACCAAACTGATTTCCTAGCCCAATGACAGGGGGGTTACCTGTTAGCAACATTTGTAACTAGAGCTTCGACTTCGAGGCTGCTTTTCATAGTCTTTTTATATTAAAGGAATTAGCGCTTTTGGTCTATTGGACCCTCAATTTATACATTTTATTGCATTTTTGTTTTGACATTGTTAACATAAAGTACTATTTTGAAAGTAGTAGCCCTACCTAGTAGTATAAATCTAGGGTAATATCAGTCTTGGGCACGTTCCCCAAAAAAGGAACTTTGAAAAGTAAGTTACTTCTGCCTAAAAAGGAACTGAGACGTTCCTCGTTCCTTTTCAATAAAAAAGGAACTGAAACGTTCCTCGTTCCATAGTTCCTTTCACGTTCCTTATACCATCACTGATTTAAACAATAATAAATTTGAAATGAGTTTATTTATCATTACTCTTATTTATTAAAGTGAGTCCGGGTGGCGCCATTTTTAAAAACAAGATGTCACATTGATATTTTCATACTGCAGTTTACGATATCAGCTACTGGAATTCGAAGGGATAACGACGACGAAAGGAACTTATAAAGGAACGTTAAATTCGTTCCAAGTTCCCACGAAATAGTAACTTTGACGTTACAAGTTCCTGATCAAAAGAAAAGGAACTCGTTCCCACAAAAGTTCCTGAAAAAGGAACGCGTTCCCAGGAACGCGTTACTAGGAACTCGTTCCTCCCCAAGACTGGGTAATATCAATTTAATCAAATTCTAAACATTTTCATTAGATGTAAAGCAGCAATGTTTTTTTTTCTTAACAACAAATTAAAATAATCCACAAGAATTTGCAAATTTAATTAGGAATATTTAATTTTAATTACTTGCGCTCAAATCATTTCAAATGTCAAAGTTATCTAAATATTACCAACATAACATACAAATTGTTGTTTGTCCACTAGAGAGCAAAGAAACAAAACATAAAACGATAAACAAAATTTTAATTAGAAATATTTACGTTTATATTTGTAAAATGTTCTTTGCATACATCATAACTATCGGAGAAGCCATTTGTCCAGTGGCAGTGTACAAAAAAACACTTATCAGGTAGTATGTCGCACACTTCACGAGCTATTGCAGTTGGAGTATGAGGAAAGGACATATTTATCGTGTGATAGCAATTTTGGTAAAACAAATCTCGACTGTGGATCAAACCCAGAACCTCCCGATCCAGCAACCAATGCTCGAGCTAACTATTCAAAAATGTTCGGTATATCTGGGTGCGTACTCACCACACACAGGGCAACACTGTCCGGGAGGGATGCGCGTCGCAGTGCACGACTCCTCAAGGTCAGGACACGAGGGTGAGATCTCACAGAAGATGAGACCGTTGTTACAGCGGCACTTTGTGCAGTCATCTTTCCACCACGTTGACCCGTTCTTCGTGACCTTGCCGTCCACTGAACACGTGTCATTTGCATCTGCAAACACAAAACATTCCGTCGTACATTTCACTGTCATTTCCAGTAATCAAACCAAGCAACAACAAAAAAAGAGATGTTGTATATTATGTGTAAGGCCTAAATGGGTTATTATAGTTAGCGCCTCACTAACTAAACATATTCTCAAATGGTTCTCAAGGAAAGATAGAGCAAGACGCAGACCCATGTCAGTAGTACGAAGAGAGGAGCTATACAGCAGTACGCGAGGGAGAAATCAAGCGAAGCTCCCCTGTATGCGTCACTTTTCTGTTTGTCCGTTCGTCTGTGTCAAGGTAGGGGAGGCAGGGCTAGTCTCATTCAAACTTGACATCAAAATACTCGGCACCTCCACCAACGAGATCTGTAATTATGCTAGAATAGAACGTATATTTCATTTACTCGGCACCTCCACCAACAACGAGATTTCAACGCTAGAAAGTAACGCATTTTATTTAGTAACCCTTTTCGACGATCTTTTGAAAATAACATTATTTGTAAATCAGTTTTTACTTTCTATTTTACCAGTAATTTGGCAACATGACATTACGTTATGCACACATATTGTCATTGAGTCGATCATGAAATATACTAGGAAAACGCTTTAGTCCCGCCGCGTTGTTGGATGAGCGTAATTGGTGCATTGAGCTGCCATGTGTTATGCGGATTTTCTGTTGTTCTGTGAAAAAATCATTACTAAGTTGAAGATTTGTTTTAAATTAAATTAAATTAAATTAAATTAAAAATTAGCTTTAATTTTTTTTTTAATTAACCGTAATTTTAAAAAAAGAAAAAAAATCGTAAAATTGTGATTTTCATAAGAAATAATAATTCGATTGCGCTCAAATTTCACACGAATATATTAATTCATAAAATTAAGGTTTTGTGAAAAAATCATTACAGTCGGTTAAAGCATGTAGGTGTTATAAGTCAAAGAACTGTTTTTAAAAAAAACCGTAAAATTTCGATTTTTATGAGAAAAAAATTTTCGATTGCGCTCAAATTTCACAATAATATCTTAATTCATGGACTTAAGGTTCTGTGAAAAAATCATAACAATCGGATAAAGCATGTAGGAGTTATAAGTAGAAGAAATGTTTTAAAAAACGAAAAAAATCGTAAAATTGCGATTTTAATGAGAAATAATTTTTCGATTGCGCTCAATAACGTGGCAGTTCTAAGATAAGAGATTTCAAAGGCCTCCATAAAATTTCATCGCAATTGGAGTACCGGTTTAGCCGGAATCGTGCGGACAAACACACAAAAATACAAAAAAAGAAGAAAAAAAAACATTCCGGATTTTTTTCTCCAGTGTAGTGAAATGGAATCTTCGCTTCGCTCGCTACGCCCATCCAATTATTCGTGGATATGTGTATCAAAATACAAATTTTACGATGTATTAGGCCCTATATTTTGCGTGTTAATGGATAATTCATATTTTACTTTAGTTTCAACTTTTTAAAATATGTACATCGAATAGCTTATTTATTATATTACATTATTTGTTACTTGTTCCTGAATTCTTTGTACAAGGAAAAACAACACTTTAAAGTCAAATAAATATCACTTTTATGATGACAGTTTACATTATGCCAAATAAAAGACAATCTTATTTTTGAGAGATTTGACGTGCAAAGTTGAATATTCATCAACATCAGTCTAGATCTCTAGGATACATTATTATACGCTCCCTATCGCTTGCCCCAAATGCCGGAAGCAAAACGTTTTCGTAAACATGGCCGCTGTAGGGTACGCTTCCTCTTTACCCGGTTCGACCCCCGCGGTAATTAATTGTGAAGCAATCGACTTTCGGACCGAAGAAAATCTTTTTGTCAGGATTGACGATGGCAAGTATCGAACCTGCGATATCCCGAGTCTGAGTTTCACGCGTTATGTACGAAACGAACTGTTTTTTACTTCTAATCGAACAGGGAGAAAATATTGAACCGTTTTAACTAGGTCGAATATTCCTTGTGTCTATTTCTTAATCTCACCTTGAAGAGACTTCAACTTCATACATTACTTGACTCCCCGTTCCACTATATAGATTACAATATGTAATGTGATCCATGACTGCTGTTTTATGAACACTATGCCAGTAAGTTGAGACGCAGCGCAATAATTCATTTCCTTAGTAAACTAACACATACTATCCGTAACGCCTGCCAGAAAGCATCGTGAGAGAAAATCTAGGATAATAATAAGAAAGTGAACAGGTGACAGCCGTATTTCAATAAGTATGGACACACATAACTCAGCGAAACACCGGGGAATGGTATAATTACTATACCAGTCTGTATAACGTCTGTTTTAACAATGAAGTAAAGACACAGACTTAATGGACCAATTTGAGTTTCACATTTACCCAAGCTTTGCCATTTTATATAAGGACTAACGTAAGTACATACTTTGGATGAAAAGGTCTTAAACCTTACACATTTAAATTTAGTTCGTAATTTAGTTCGTACCTTATCACGTAGCAAGGAAGAAACTGAAGAAACTTCACATAGTTTTCCGCTAAGGGTGATGTTGTATACTCAAATTTTCATTGTTGTATATTGTCCAGAAAAAAATGTACATACATTAATGGATTTGCATTTTTTCGAACAAATCAAAGGGTTTAAAACCCAATTTGTAACGCCTTATGTCAAATTGAAGGATCCGTGTCTCTAGCCGAAGGCTTTCCTTAGCTAAGTATATTTTGTGCAACAGTTTGTAAAGCATTAATTTGTTTAGCTAAAATTCATGATTGGCGAAGTTAAGGTTCAAGCGAAATTGATTATGTGCTTCTTAAAAAAACTTTTCAAATTATGAGTCGCGATTGCGGTTGGGTTAAGTAAAAGTTTACAAACGTCAATTAAAAGTTCTACTTCCTGCTTATTGATTGAAAGAAACTTTTTTACCTTTACCATATACAAGTTGTATAACATGTCTGTATTTTTTAATGATACCCTTTGATAATTTCTGAACAGGAATGGTTTGATTTGAGTATGATACAGAAATTATGTTTTAATCAAATACCAACGCTTTTTAAACAAACTTTTCTCTATGAAAATACAGGGATGATAATTAGCTGTAGTCCTCAGCAGTAGTCGGTTTAGGGGTGGGGGGGGGGAAGGGGTAGTCAATTCCATCAATAATGATATGCTGTATTGGGTAAGACAACCTAACAAACGAATAATATTGACACTATCCCCGACCCCCCCCCCCATTTTCATGACAAACACCCAGTAATTTTCATAAACATTAGGGTGGTAGAACACCACCAATATTAAAACCACTCGAAATCACAATTTTTTAGTGTTATCTCGAGAACGGTACTGTCTAAAAACTAATTACAGACAGCTATGTGGTGTTTTTAGAATAATATAATGCTAACAAAATAATCAAATATAAAAATTGCGCGGTTTGTAAATAAATAAAACTTAATTACCATAACGTTACAAACTTACAATCATTTTTCGTGCCGGCTATAGTTCTCACAAAACTACATAGCTATCTGCAATTAGTTTTCCGATATTTTGGAGCGTTTTTGAGATATCTCCAAAAAACTTTTATTTTATTTAATTGTTGAAGATCGTAGTTTGCATTGTTCCTTCATTTCAAAACCGTGTTCAGTAAAAAAAAAATTGTACTTAACCTGAGCTGGTCAATGCGATGCTATAATATGATGCAGGCATATAATAAGTGAATCATAATTAGTTTGTCTTGACTTGGTGACCGTAGGTTCCCTTGTAATAAGGAGCCTATGGTTAGTTACAAGGGTGTAGACTCCTGCATGATAAGTTGGCAATGTATAGAAATAATTGTTTGATTAATGATGGGCTACCACATCTACAAGTTTCATTCGCCCTGCGTGTTGAAAACGGTTGACAAGACAAGTCCCCCCCACCAACGACAAGCCAAATTGACTAACATGATTGTGTAATGTTACTCTTATTTGACAAGTTGGTACTACATAATATGCAGGATTAAAATTCCCTCCCAATCTCCCACAATAAATAAAAAAAAAACAGTGCGACCGCTGCAGCTTCTGCCTAGCTGCTGTATTGCCGTTGGTTCAGCGCTGTCTGGCGGGCGGCCTACCAGTCTTGTTGCAGGCGCTCCATGAAACTCGCGACGCTACGAGCGGTACAAGTCCCCCACCACGCATTGTACGAGTAGGTAGGCACTAGGCAGACGACCGAAGCATTGTCAAGATTATGATTGGTGTGATTCTAGATTGTACCTCGTTGGCAAGACAGGAGGTCACCCTAAGTGAAAGATGGACGACAAGACTTTCTTCCTCAGTCGTATAAGAGTATATTGGAATTGCCCCGACTATATGTGGAGTGTGGACTCATATTCTGGCTCACGCAAACTATACAGTTTCCTTTCCACCCTATGAATTTCTGGTTCTAGGTTTTCGCTTGTAGCTGTCCTAAAACAACGAAGCATCCTAAACTGTATAAAGTTGTTCCATGCAATTAGCTTTGTTGGTTCTGGCGTCGCCCATGGGTGGATCGTGCCCAACCACCTAGTCGGTATTTCCTGTTTCAAATACCGATCTCTGGTTGGCCATTATTCCTAGTAGATTATGTCTGTTTTTTAGTAAATTTTTGACGAAATTTTACTCGGTTCACGAAATAATAGAGAACTATAGTAATATCTCAAAACGTGAATTACATTTTAGTTTGAAAGAAAAACATTAAAAACGCCATTTTACGATAATAATACTAGCATAATGTAGCCTGCCCACTCTTTTTGTTTTTCTAGCGTGATCAAAATTGTAGATATGTTTAAAATCGTGAAGTACACATCTTGACCACTTTGGTTCAACTCTAGTAAGGTATGCAAATGCAATTCATAGTTAATAGTCAAACTCAAAATTAATTTGGCTAAACGACAAACGTAGCCTACAGCTGTAACTTGCTATAACAAGCTGTCACACAATACGTAGTATAGCTGCTTATGCGTTTTAAGTGGAATTTAATGCAAATTTGTAATTTATTATTGATGTCAGCTGTAAAGTTTTGAGCATATAAATCGACGAATTAGAAAATTAACTCCAGTTTTCAACTAGTTTATCTGTAAACTTGAAATTAGCTACATTCCAATCCAAGAGGTACTTACATTTTACATTCGCGTAGCTTCTCGCTAATCACAATGACTAACTTATTTAACAGATGTAACCTCCAAAATAGTTAAACGGACTTATATCTATCTATAAAGGGGGGCAAAATTATTGTAGAAGAAAAAATATAACGAAAAACGTTTTTCCCAGAGACTAAAACAAGCAATTTTTGGAGCCAAAAAAGCAAAATGTCAGTTAGCTGGTTTATGCATGCTGTCCCTCAATTATAGAGTTTTCACATATTTCACACAATATTGCGATGTCCCAATAAGAAGTTGTTTTGAGGAGCCCAGAAATCCAAGGTGAAATGTGCCCGCGCGGGCAGTACCGGGCCTGCATCTTGATTTGTATTGCCGTACGTCTCATATTAATGCACTAAGGCTATTCGAGACGATGAGTGGTGATGACGATGAAGGGTGAATAGAAGGGAGGAGGGAAAACCCGGTACCGGCACGTAGCCTACTCCTTTCGAAAAGTGTCAAGGGGACCGACTGCTTTACGTCCCCATCCTAAAGGACGGTGCAAACCTTGACAGTCATATAGGTTCCTCCACTAACCCAGACTGCCGAGCAGACGTCGAGGAGAACGAAACCGTTACACTAGCTCTCGAATCCTCCCATCTCCTGCAACTTATTTACCTCGCGAACTGTTCCGCTTGGCGCGACCGAGGATGTGTGATTGATTGTATGTGTACGCGCCGTCTCATAGTCCACATCGACTCGTCTCTTGTCACTGTCAGTCTAAAACACTGCGTAGCACGCGACGGAAGTGCCTAGCAATCTAGTATACCTAACAGTTAATACCCCTCCCCTCCCCTATAGTTTATCTTTATACGATGGTTACCGTTATCAGTTAAATTATGCATGGCGGTGACGAGTTTATTTAAATTCTCCCTTCGATGACCCTACTCCCCAAGGTCACCAAAAACATTTTCCTTGTCGAATGAAGTCGACACAAACAAGTGTAATCGGATGCAATATTCTGTTTTTATCGTGAGACATAAGTGTCGCGAAAATAATAAATAATAGGCATACAAAATGTATAGTTACAATGAGCTCCAACAAAACAATGTAAATGTAAATACCAATATAGGCTAGCTATAATTATAAATCACTTTTATTAACGATACTATCATAAAACGTAAATTTAAATTCATTTTAATTTTGTTTTGAAAATTAAATACAAATAGTTAGATGACAAAAGTAAAAGCTTTAGTGAAACATGAAGAAATAATTAAATTATTATGAAGTAGAAGAGAAAGCAAAAATAAAATAAACGGGGTGGGAATAGGAAACAAAAGAATGGAGGGAAGGGGGAAAAGAAATAGAGAAAATATACACGAAGTAGAGAAAAGAAAAAAAGAGAATGTCCTAACGCACTTCCGATACCCACTATTCCGAAAACTTCCAACAAATGAAAGTTTACGATAAGTAGTGGAGTGTTGCGCTCCATAAGAGAGCAACTTTTCGCTGGAAGCTGGAGGACAACGGGATGTCACAGGCGCGGCCAAAGCTAACTTTCCTTGCAATACTTCTCCAGTCATCCTTGACTTCCAGGCAAACACGCGTTAGGTGCCTTCCAACGAAGGCGAGTCTAAAAAACTAATATCCGTCGTGTTTGGAATTTTCAGCAATAGGGCAAACAGAAATGCAGAGTGCGATTTCGTCCTATTTTTTAGACAATATTAAAGTTAGGTCAGCACCTTTTGTGGTTGACGTATCTTTGACAGTTGTAGCCTAACCAAATTGTTTCATTTTTGAGGTGTACCGTGTACCAGGTAAGCTTAGTTTTATTTTACGATGAATCGACAACAGTACACTTCTTCATCTTGATCAAGGCAATGATGACACAATAATTATAAATAAAACATTTCAAACTAATCAGAAATAACAAATCAAAACCTTTCAAAAATTCAAAGTAGGCCTAACCATCAATATAACTTAAACTAGGGAAACGCCAAAGTCGTTGTTAAACGAGTGAGTGAGCCACGTGTTGAGTACCCGGTTACATTACTTTTCTTCCCCCTACCTTAGGCCTACCTAGCCTATCATAGGCTAGAGATGCGCATTATGACCTTACAGTTGACGCGCCCATCCCCGTATACCAACTAAACTTTAAAAAACTATTATTTATACGAATATAATTATCAAACTTAAATGCAAATGTTCCCGGGTACTCACCACATGACTCGCTCACTCGTCTAACTACGACTTTGGCGTTTCCCTAGTCTAGTTGGGCTAAGACGCCCTTGTAGCCGAAATGTGAAAGAAGTGGGTTCAATCCCCTGGTCGGGAAAGATTTTGTAATTTCTAGATTGTATTTCAAAAATAATTAAACATGTTTTGAAATGCATATAACGCAGTGTAGTTCATCATCTGTGGCAATGGGGCCTACTATGGTAAACATAGCCAGTACGAAATACGTGAAAATATTGCAAGGTTTACTCAATCTACGAGCGGAATTTGGGGGTACCTTGACGTGCAACATTCGACAGACCTTGCATGGGCACGGCATTTCACGGCCAGGCGAATAACAAACAAAAAATATATTTTCAAAATCTAAAACATTGTCGTTAAAATAATTTCTAAACATTGGAAGTCTATTTTTCAGTTTATTATTTCTTGTAGGTTTGAATCGCAATGAATCTTGCTGATTTTGTTAGCAGTTCTCAATAAACTCGTACCGGATATCTGTTTAAAATTTCAGCGCAATCTGTTCAGCGATTTGGCTGATTTTCAACGTACACACACACACACTCACATACACAAGCACGCAGAAAAAACAATAAGGGCCGTTTAAGTCGAATGGAGATCACTCCGTTCGCTACGCTCACTCGTTCAATAAAGTAAAATTAAAAAAAAAAAAATATATAACATTACATAGTACCGGTATGTTAAGACTCGGCCTCATATTATTTCCTCGTCTGACAACTATAAAGAGAGTGCGTGGAAGGAAGACACTTGCGATCAGCGTAGCGCACCCTTCATCGTCCATCATACAATAACCAGACAGGAGTTCTGAAAAGAAGCGCCAAGTTCTGCAGGGGGTGGAAGAAACGCCAGAAAGCTGTTAGCCCAACCGTATCCTTCTCCACGCATGCACGTACACAATGGCAATAGAAGAATAAGACAGGAAATACTCAGGACATCCGGCTATGGGTCCGAACTCACGAATCACAGCTAAAGATGGTGGAACGAGATCTATATGGTTTTATTTATACGACTTTTATGAGCGCTGCGTGGGCCTATAACTTGCTGACGACACTGAGTAGCGTGTAGCGGGCAACTCACCCTGGCTTCTCTGCTCTCTCGCGCACCGTGCATGTTTCAGGTTCATGTTGGGAAATGTTTTCGTTGTCACTGCTATGCTAACTAACTAAGCTAAGATTAGCTAGAATACTATGAACTTACTACTACTATACTTTATGAATGTTGGATTGTATGGAAGCTAGGTAACGCTGCACTGGATTTTTCCTCCTCATAAATACCTCTTTTATCAATCAATCAAAAAACCAATCAATCAATGGTTCAATGCAGCCACCCACCTGGCTGGAGACACTCTATGAGGGGGCAGCAAGCTCCAGGCTTCCCCGTGCCAGGGTGCACCTCTCTCTCCCGCTCTCCCTGAGGACACGCCGTGGGCTGGCAAGGGCCGGGCAAGCACTGGCACCCCTGTGGCACCGAGCAGCAGTCGTCCGGTGCCTTGTGACTGGGGAGACGGTAACTGTCCGCCGGACACTCGGTGTCTTCAGGGCACACCACGTCGCTGCAGTTCTTCTCTGAAAGCGCAAAGATAACAACAATTATTTACATAATTATGATTCGCCTTTCCTGCCATTCCATCTGATTTGGTGTATTCATCCTTCGTCGCATTCTGAGGATCTTACACTACATCCATGGGTTTGTGCACAGTGTGACAGTGTTTACACTTTATACTAAGATAAGGGATGTCATTTATTATCAACACACGACTAAAAGGAAGGGGTAAACGCCGTCTTAAATAGTTTCGTGCTTTACTAAACAGGGAGAGTGCAAGTTGCATGTTGTACATCGCCTACTTACTATACCTATGTCTATACGGTGTTTAATCAGATTAGATTGATCATTTACCACGCCAAGATGATTGGTTTCACCATCTGATTATTACGATGTTATGACTTATGACATGTTTGTATTGAAGGTAACCGCGACGATGAGTGATGATCGTCTATACTTTACTTGAATAATGAAATGATGTGGGTATATATCACGAAGAGTAAGACAGTAGAGACTATTCTAATTGAGAGTGGGATGGTCTGCAAGTGTAGGCTAGATACAGCAACAGGCGATACAACAAATGACAATGCAAATGTTTGGTTAAAATGTGGTATGAAAGTTGTAAGTAAGTACGTCTGGTGAAGAAAGATGTATAAATTAAGTTGCCGAAGCACAAAGTATGTTTTGCTTTGATATAATCACGGAAAATCATGCAGTATAACGGAATGCGGATATCTTGTATAAGCTCAATCGTTAGTATAGACACGGATAGCTTTTATCAGCTATTCAGGAGAAGTAATACGTTATCCAACAAGTACCACGTTCTTGCATCCCACTTATATACAATCAAGCTCCAAGTTTCAAAGGTAGAATCTCTTTGAAGTGAAGTACCTCAGACACCGTCTCCAGCAGCTATCTCTCTCTCTCTTGAGATCGTCTTGAAGCATACTCGTGGCTTGCTACACCCACACAACAAGCATTTTAAGGGGTTTTAAACCCCGTGCGATGTATTAACAATGATCACGGCGCGAGAACAAAAATATTTTCAAAAATAATTTTCACGTTTGTTAACTGTAGACTAATACGGAGATCGTTTATTTACATTGGAAACATTTTTACTCGTCATTCGATCCGCGTGGTCCGCGTTGTTGTTGGTTGTTGTTGTTGGTGACGCCTCGGACCGCGGATTACGTCATCACGACGCACGACGAAGGTTGTTAAAACAGACACCTTTTAATTAACCACATCACCTCGGGGTATGACCCATGCATCTACACTCACGTTTTATTACATTTCTCCGCTGTCATTAGTTAATGAACTACTCGACGGCTTTAGCAGTGGCGTATCCAGGTTTTGGGTCTAGGGGGGCAAGAAATTTTCAGGGGGCGCCGACTGGGGTGGGGGTCACACTTAAGTTGACTACGAGGTTGGGTGGGCAAACCGGGGTCTGGGGCAAAGCCCCAGCCGCCGGAGGCTATTTCGCCGCAGGCGAGATTTTTTTAAAGGTGGGCCCTTGATAGGTGGCCTAAAACACGTTTCAGACGAATTTTTAATTATGATAGGGTTACATTTTGAAGATAATATTGCATTGAAGTTGATAAACTGACTGAAATTGTCGACAGTCTGCTTGGGAGTGAAAACACTGCACACAAAATAAAATGAATATTAGTCTAAAATCAGATGGTTATAATCTAGTCTCGAGTTTTCACATAGGCGGCACATGGCTACCTACAAAGGCGACAAGGAGAAGGTGTCACAAGGATTTACGTATTTATTATTTCACATGTATGTATTTTGGGACTTGGCAGGTGGTTAGGGGGCGCCAGGACAAGGGGGCGGGGGGGGGGGCATTCGCCCCCCCCTTCTGGCTACGCCACTGTGCTTTAGCAAGCCGGAGTAAATGTGTGTATCCAAACACATCTTTATCGTGTTAAACACTCAATCACTTGTGTTAGTATTTTGCAGTCACTAGTGGCGAAAATAAATAAACGGTCAATGGAAGAAACGTCTATATACCGCAACTGTCGGACGCTCTATGTGTGGCAACGTGTCTTTATATCTTGACGCCGGCAGGTGGTATAAAACACTAGGGATGGAATCCCTTTGTTGTCTTTTATCATCAAGTGTGGCAAGGAAGGATCAGGGAGACAAATGTTATGTCTTTACTCTTCAACTTCTTTGGAGCTGTCAGCTTTAAGTAGCAGAGCCTAAGCTCAAGTTCTTAGGCTATTAATCTCTGAGCTTTAGAATAAGCAGCTTGGGAGAAAAGTTAAGTCGCATATAGTTCGCTGGAGCTGGTGTTCAAAATGTGAAAGAAACGAGAACACATAGTTCGGTGTCTTGTGTTATTAACAAGCTAACTCGACAATAACGCACAGTCTTTCGTATGCGACGGAAACAATATTGCCATTTGCACTCCATAACACAGCATTAATTTTTATTTCACTATGAAATAACTAGTGACATTTATTTGTGTAGGTGACGATTATATGGTCATACATACGTCGTGTCTTATTCAAGGGTCATCACAAATTACACTCGCAACCTTCACGTGGCTTCACCTGCTCTGTAGGTGAAGCTATACCCCATGGTTGAAGCTAACCTCGTCTTACGTTACGTTCTTTCAGAAGGGAGATGACGCCATACAATCTTCGTTGGCGATTAGGTTGTTAAAATATAAATATCAAAAACATTTTATTCAATAATTTTTACTAAATTGGCGTGGCTGCGTGAAAATTTCGCGCTCGTATTTTCTTTTTATACTTTCGAGAAACGTGGGCCGTTTGTCACTGTGGTATTCTTCTGTTTATAATTTTATTTTATTGGCACCGACACCGCTTCCACTAAATTGGGCTACATGCCGTTTACTTCATATTCATATTCGAAAAAAACGAGACAGCATAAGAATATGATATTTTTTATCCCCCTCTCCATCTAGTATTTTCGATGACTTTATAAAATTCCCCTGACAGTCGTCCGCCACGCAACGAAACATTATCTCTCGTGTCACCACAGCAATCACGATAAGAGCACCCTGACTGGGACTGAAACCCAGGTTATCCTGCATATGAAGAGAACTATACTTGTTACGAATACGAGATGTGTGATATTTGATACTCTTGAGGTTTGAAGGATCAGAGTTCCGAGTCCTCATTGTACCAAATGTCACTCACTATAACTACCATCACACGTCACAGAGGAATATAGTTGGTTGGTTGGAGTAAGTTGAGGGTTGGTGGCTATACTGGCAAGTACTTGCAGTTGCTTCTATTTGCAAGTATGATACCCGAGATAAACGCCTTACTGCACGTGCAACCAGTATACGAATATAAGAACAGACTTATTTGCAAACAATATTGTTGATCATACAACAACTTATGGTAAAAAAATGAAACTATATAACAGGTAGTATCGTTTAAAATACAAATCATTGGACTTTTTCACTGTTATATAAATATTTTTATTAGAATCAAAAGTGATATTTCGACTTCTTTACTGGAGTCTTTATCAAACAATATGTTTTATTCTAATGAAAATATTTAAAATATTGACAAAATATTGACAAATGTTGAGGAATATGTTGATCGTTGATAACCAGAACCACCACCTTAATGGGTTAATGCACAAAGTATTTCTTGCAGAGTTTTACATTATCTGTGGTTTTACTGACGTTTCTCTGCGAGAGTGATTCTGATGCAGATACACACATCGAGTCTGAAGGTCTCTTTGTGGAGTTTTGGCGAATCTAAAGGACATTTTTAAAGACTAGACAATTTTTCCGACTTTTCCCTATCACGGTGTAAAAAAAAAAGATTTGTTGGCTTATTATTTTTAGCTAGTTGTAGTCAAATGTATTTAGGAATAAATGGTAAGCGTGTTTAAATATTCTAGAACATTTGAGAGGGTATGCTGAGGCTAGAACGGAGGCGAGTTTAAGCGCTCAGCTTTCTGTTTTTTTCGGGCAAACGGTTTATAACACCATTAATAAATTTCACACTAACGTTTATAAAGAACAAATCTATGTTATCCATTGATTGGATATTGCTTAACGTCTCATATTTATGCAACTTCATTATGCGTATTCCTAAATTAATTCATTGATTTTGAATTAAAATTTAGTGAAATCACCAAAATTTACTAAATTTTGGTCAACTTCGGGAATTTATTCCAAGTGTACAGATTTTTTTAACTCAAATTTGCAAACTGGATATCAACGTTTAAATCAATATAAACACGCAGGTTAATTTGGTTTTATTGTAAAATAAACGGTTTGGTGGGAATTTCCAGAATTGTAATCCACGTTTTGGACTTATGTCTCGCAATGGATCTTTAAGACTTATTTTGTGCAACCAATTACGGATATCAATATACAAGTACTTTATTAACATCCATTCAAAATTTGGTAATGATATTACCAACCGTTCAGCAGAAATTATCTAGGCCTACACCTGTTTGCGCGCATTTGTGTTGAGCCAAGCTCAGTATAATGTAATATAATATAATATAATATAATATAATATAATAATGTATATAAACTTAAGAGGGTACCTCTTAAGTTTATACATTACTGAGTTATACTAGTAATGCAATGAAAAAGAGTGGGTATTGTTAATAATTCCTCACCTCTAGGTGCAACGCACTCGTAGATGTCACAGCAGTCCCCCGGTTTGCCTGATCCGATCCTCTGCAGGACTTTCTGCAGCCCGTAGCGACACACGGGCTGGTTGCAGTGTCGCGGCGAGCAGATGCAGGGCCCGCCCTCGGGGCCCAGCGCCGGGGCAGAGTCGGGGGGGCAGGGGGCCTCGTCACCCTCGCAGCTACCGTCTGCGCTGCAGTTCACGTTCAGATCTGAAACAAACGAGGGCCGTCAGACATTGGTAATTAACTACTTCAAGTCACTGTGTGAGGTAATGCGACGTCCTGCTCCTGGAGGCTTAGCTTGAAGTTGTTACCAATCGGTACTGGAAAATTTGGGTTCAGTGGAAGCTAAAAGTAAAAAAATGAAATTACACAGGTTGGGGCTTAAATATTTTAACGTTTTGAAGTCTGAAACCCAGTGGTGTATCAACAATCCAAGTGATTGATTTTTTTTTTAAATTTAAATTTTCGAAAACCTTTAAAGATAACATAATCTAAATTATCAAACAAAATGTGGAAGCGAATAATTTACACTGTTAATATTCAACAATATCCTAACGAAGAACCATCCTTCAGGGAAGTAAGATAAGTTTTATTCGTAAAATAATTGCTCTTTTTTTCCCTCCGGAAATGAGATATTCGTTATAGAACCCTGCATTCGCAGCGAGGACTGGGAACATCCTAACGACCATACGTTTTAACAATAAGATGTAAACAGGACGTTCCATTATGTGTTCGCCCCCCTGTTTTCTCCAGATTGTATTGAAGATATGGGAGGAGTCCCCCTCCTCACCCATATCGCAAAAATACCACTATAAGCTATTCTGCTTGAAATTGCATTGGTTGGTACCATTACCTACTTGTCTAACAATTTAACGACTGGCTATTTTGTATTGCGTAGGACTGTTTTAAGAATGTTTTTCGTCAATTTAAGTCTTAAAATTCTTAGAACGCTGAATCAGTAGACTATACATATAGCAAGCCTGCACGTACCACTCCTTATACGGAGATGGCAAAGTCGTATTTTTAATTTTCACACAGCACGATTAGCTAAGCTACAAACATGACACGTTAATTTAAAAATACCACTGGAGTTGACTCGAGATGAAGCAAAAGAAAAACGTGAAGGAAATGTGCACAATGTTCTGCACCACCCTTAGTTCCATTACACCAATGCGTTTGTTTGTGTTCTACATAATTTTATGAGAAACAATATGAAACAACTCGTCTGCGTGCGCGTGTGTGTACGGTGATCATATATATAGGGCGTCTTGATTTCCCGTGGGCCGGTTGTGGGAACTGCACTCGGAGGGGTAATGGAACGTCGCTCCAGTGGCGCGTCGCGACGCCGGCCCAGACGATGACTAACGACGTACGTGACGTCTTGCTAGCTAGCGTCGCCTGCTCTTAATTTCCGGTAAACATAACTTAAAGGCCTACTCCATCTTGTCTCAACCTCAAACAAACTATCAAGAAGCTGTTACTACCTTGAAACAAAGGGGCGTAACATTTCACCTCAACGCAACTCATTTCAAATGCATAGGAAACAAGTTTGCAAGCTCCCTTCTTTTCAGAGACACATCATAATAGATCTATTTCTTATTTAGGACTGAAATCGATCTTGATGTCGTTAGAAATACGAAACGAAATCGGCCCTCGTGTAATACGAAACATTGGTAATCAAAGATACGTACTTTGGTAATTGGTAATGCAGTGTATACATTACGAGCCACTGCAGGGTTGGTCGTTCCTCAGTCACGACTTGTAATTGCAACTTGTAAATCAATTAGCATAGCAATGCTAATAATCAGATGCACAAACAAATTGCTTGACAAATCAACTAGCAGCTCGTTACAAGTTTGTACACGAATGGTTGATGCAAACGAAACTATTCGAGACTCATCCTGAATGATTCGATACTCGCGGTAGCACGTAGCGTACTCCCAGCCACGGATCGGCAGACAACAGCGGTCATGCACCCATCCATCACCACCTACTCACGCATGTCAACCAGACGCTCCCAGATGACCCTAGCTTAGTTGTAACTTGAGTTGGTGTTAGGTCTAAACACACTTCTCTCACACCACACACCGGGCACACATTCGAAAACAAGAGAAACCTGAAACGTGCATCAATATCAACAACGACAACGACAGCAAACGTCTCAAAGAAGTGCACCCAATACATCAAGGGTGCTGGGAACAAATGCTTAATTTTGTTCAAAAGTGATTATGTTATTTATATTTTTAGAAGATTAAAAAAAGCAATTTAAATTTGTTTTGACAACTTCGAAATTTGTAATTAAAACTGGAGATTTGAGATTGTTTTAGAACATTGCCATTTTCGTGAACAGCCGATTAAAATTTTAGTATTTGATAGCATGTCCACAAAAATGCTTTTAACAAATCAACTACAAAAATAATATCAAACATTTCATTGGGCTACAAATTTACAATTAAAAAAATGTATATAATATGTTCTCAATCTGAGCACAAATCACATTGCATATAGCACGGATTGGGGAATAGTTAAGAATTAGTCTTGACAGTCTAAAAAATCAAGGTAAATTTTAAAAAGTTCAACTAGACGTTCATGGACTACTCTGCTACAAAGTTCAACCTCGACCGTCGGTGTGAGGTGTGGTGTGGCACGGTACGCGTTATTCGCATAGGCTATAGGAACTAACTCTTGCCCTTACATGTAGACTATTACGTCTGGGATTGAGGAAATTGCATTATAAGACACACATAATGAGCTTAAAAGCTTGAGAATTTTAATCAAGTTTACAGTCAGTTGAAGAACATGCTTTTGCTCAGTTTAATATACCCACCAAGTTACGAAGCCATAAGCCTGAATAGATGAATGTCAGACTCAGACATACACTAATGACATCGCATCTTGCGAGCGCTGGTAATGCACGCCCAGGGTTGCAATCTTTTCGGAAGCTTCGGAAACTTTTGGGCTATGACATCACACGAAAATTTCGATATCGATATATCGAAATTTTATTATCTGTGTAAAAAGTCTAGATTTTAAAAATAATAAGAAAAGTTTTAAGTAAGCCTGTTATTAAAAATGTGTGGATAAAAAGGTTGAAAAAATATTGCAAACTCGCGCGTTTAATGACCCGGCACCTCCACCATACGTAAAAGTCGGGACGAAATTATTATAGGCTATACCCGGGCCCTGGATCCATTAGTATAGGCCCTAGGTCATATCACTTTATGATCAGAAAGTCATTTGAAAAGTGCTTCGCCATTAGTACAGCGGTTTCATAATATTATTGCATTAACATCACATAATTATTAATTAAAAATAGACTATACAGACTTCTAGAACGTAGTACAAAATAAGAATAAAATAATTAATCGTAATTAGTATAGTAATTAAATGTGCATCACGAGAGAATAAATTGGACTGTAAACTTATCTGCGCCACTCAAATGTCAACTTTAATGTGAAAACAATTTGAGCGGGAACTTTTCCGGGTCAAGAAAGGTCTCCGCACATTGCTGCCAGCTCCCCCTAATCGTTTAATTTCCAACTCTGTGTTGCTCATACTCATATTAGTAAAGGTTCGCAAAGTTGGCGCCCCTAATAACAGGCCGGCGATTCTACTGGTTGGTTGAACTTTGCGGAAATGAAAGATACCTCTGCAAACAGTCAAACACAATCTCTTGAATAAATATGTCGAGATATCGGGAATGTTTATCGATCGCAATGACAATAAGGCAAACACGCATATACAAAACCCACGTCAGGCTGGAAAATTCAGCCGGCGGAAAGGCAATTTCCCTCTCGCACTGAACAACTCAGTACAATGGATACTTCTTCTGGCCACACCTACGCATGCAGCGACATAAAGATTTAACGACAGAGGCAGCGTACACGTAATGCGCGAGACTCTGATTCGAACGGACACGGAATCAAATCTAGATTATCAGCAATCGTGACCGATGTTTGGACATTTCCTATACAATTACCCTAACACTCAAGTTAGTCACCTGGACCCGGATTTAGGCCCAGAGTTAGCCAAGAACGGAGTTAATTTTAGGAGTAAGCCGAACTTACTCCCATTTCAGTATCCACAAAAGAAAGTTACGCATTTTTCAGAGTTAGAGCTAATTAATAAAAATTTGCCTCTATTATCTATTAGGAGTTAAATTTTTACTTCTAAAATGGGTTAAAAACAGCCTACACCTAAAATTAACTTCGTTTTTGGTTATTGTGGATCAGAGTCCTGAAGAGTGTCACTCCCAAACTGATGTATACCCTACAACATAACATAAATAAATTTGAAACCTATAACTAATTCAAAATGCCGTCGAATAAGTCAACTGATAGTAGAATAAAACCATCATTTCTATATTTTAGCAGTCCTACCTTCTACGTTCAGCATTCTACCCACCCTCCCCACACATGAGATCGAACACGGTTATAAGGCTCGGCCTAGCGCTGAGCTCAGCCCTTGTTCAAGTTGTACACGACGACAAACTGGATTACCAGATAGAATCGGACGCCGAATTCTGGAAGGCTTCGATCGTCTGAAGTGGGTCGAACTATCAACAAGTAAGTCGTGTTATTTACTTGATCTCCCCACCCCACGCAAGGTAAGCTGAGGCAACACGATCAGAGATGTCACAGACGGAGCAGAATACGCGCGAGGGTTGTAAGAGGATCAACTCATCTCATCTGATCGTAGATAGGCGCCAAGACATTCCACTCGCGCAATCAAACTATGACCAACGTGGCTCAAATTTACATTTAGAATAACATTGCACATAAATGTTTTGAAAAACATCAATTAATACAATAGGTAATCAAAATAAAAAATATCTTGGATTTTCTTTTTTTCGTTAGTTTCAAGTCATGGAAACGCATATTATTTCTTTTATAAGAAAATCTTTTACAAGAAAACAAGTGAGAATTTAACGTTTGAATGTTCACTAACGACCGAAGAAAACCTAAAAAAACTATCAGTCCTAACCCCCTGAACCAGTCACGCGTGTTATACATGAGCTACAGCTCTGTCGGCGCAATCACTAACTAGTTTGAATACCGAGTGTTAATTAATATTATAGTGCTGACAAAACAATACCAATGAAGTCTTGTTTGATGCCAATCACAATCATTACCAGACCAGGAAACCTTGGCGTATTTATCAGACTTCATCAGTCTGCAATTAGCTCGACAGGACGTGGTTTGAGGTCTAGACTATACATGCCCTGAAACGTGGGCCTAAGTGAATGTGCGTTTTCGGGCACGGCATCATTCGATCATCTCTAATTTGCATGACATAGAGAGGCTAAAAGTACTCTTACTACAGAAGACGCAGCTTACGTAAAGTTAATGGAAATTTCGTTATAATGACACTCAACTTCGTCTTTGTTTATTATTGGTTGTAACTGGCAGTGACAGGACGATGAAATAGGAAACGCCTGATGTAATATTGTGCCCCGAATGATCGGAAAGCGTCATTTAACTGATTATGACACACTAAACCACACCTCACAAAAAGGCTAAACTCCATTTAGTTAAATGTGTTGGTTTAAAGCTTCTGCCATCTGTCACAATTTTGAAGTGCTGTTACTGAAATTATGTGTCAATACAAGAAATTAAAGTATATGTTTGACGGTATTTGATAAGGTATGGCTCAACAGGTTCAACGGAGAAAATTGATGTGTTACATTTCGTTACTTTAATTTAAATTAAATTAAACCTAATGAATGGACATAACGTGTATGCCTGTATGGGTTAGTAAGAAGTGTGGATTTTGCAATCGTGGATCCAGCTTTCAGTAGAACTATCTGTATGGCAAGTGAAGCAGATTTAAAAAATTAAAATCTGAAAACACTTTTGTCTACATTGACATGACACTGATTAGTTGCAACCAATTTCAAAAAAGTTGTTTATTCAACGTTCGATGCATAACAGTGTGCACACTATACAATAAAGAAGTTTGAAATAGAATCTTGTATGTTTTATACAATTGGCTTTATATTTTAATTTGTACTTCATACTGTTTGCTTCTGTCAGGAGTGACAGTTCCTTCCTGTTCGCGTCACGTTCAAGGCCTAACACGGAGGAAGTAAAATATCATCTATTGTGAGCTTATAGCTGTCATATTGCCGTGTCCGCCCAAATCAGAGCCAGGAAACCCGTAGTGGTTCAGAGTTCCTTGCTAGTTGATTTGAGTTCTTCAAGCCCTAGTGGTGCAGTTCTCCTTCAAGCCTAGTGGATTTGAGTTCTCCTTCAAGCCCTAGTGGGTGCTAGTTCTCCTTTAAGCCCTAGTGGATTGAGTTCTCCTTCAAGCCCTAGTAGACGCGAGTTCTCCTTCAATTCAAGCTTAGTGGATGCACCGTACATCTTTTCAACTAGCAACGCAATACAATACAACCAAAAACAATGTGAGTCGAAGCAACCTCCAACGCACACACGATAGCGAGAAGAGAAGCCAACTTCTAAAATGTATCGCTACACTCGAAAGAGCCGGGGGCATTAGAGGCGCCTAACTTTTATCATCTGCATAAAGTATCCGTATCAACAGTTTCGTCTCCGCATTCCTCTCCACCTAGACAGGGGGCACGACGCGGACCTGATAGAGCCAGCCATTGAAACAAACAGATATATAAATATACACACCATATTTTATCTAGTTGTCAATGTTTTCTCAGAACATTAGACATTGATGTATAAATAAATAAGAAGAAACGAGAGCAAGGAACGTGTTCCCATAGACTCGAGATGACGTAAACTGCTTCTATCCAAGTCGTAAATCCATTTGTTCGATGAAGCAAGGATAGGGCACCCTACACGAGAGGCCGTAAAGAAGCGGAAACTAACGCGAGAGAAAATGCTGCAAGAATAAGATGCATTCGTGTTCTGTTACAGATTATTGTTCTTTTGGAGGTGGGCCAAGCAATAAGATCGAGAAAAACGGTACAAAGTAAACTATATCCATTATATAACGTCGACGAAAGTGAATAATAAAAAGTTTGTGTGCGATGCGAATCCAATTTGCTGTCTACCATGTGGTTCGGTTGCTCTAGCCCGAGCCGTTGTAAATAATCACATCAAATTCAAGTTCTGCGCTACAGATACCATAGCTGTACGTTTAGTGAATATCGTACAATTAATTAATTTAACTAATCAAAGCGTGAGTAGTTTTAATAGAACTATAATATGTTGTGGAGTTAAAAAGAGAATATTGAAATTTTTTGTTAAACGAATTGATTGTCAAGTTTCTAAAAAACAAAAACACACACGAACAGAAAACGTTAAAATATTTTTAGAGCTTACCAGGAATTTTCCAAGCTCGTTTATCGAGACCACATGCTTTTTCATGAGTTTTCTTTTAATTTTAACTTCATTAAAAAAAAATCGAAACTTGGCGTGCACTGTTTTAGTGTGTCTACTACAACTCTGGAACTAGGGAGTTAATTAACTCAACTATTAGCTGTCACAAACAATACCCTTCTACCGTCGTAACTCAAAACTGACTACCACAGTCATTCAAAATTCTTGTATTTATTGCTTCGAAATTAAACTAATATTTCCTGTTTGTTGTTTTCCACTGTTTCGCAAGCAATTGTAAATGAAAAGACAACGGAACTATAGACGACTACAATATGAATAATGGTGTATTGAAAAACTTCACCATGGACTGAAATGTTGATCGTATTTTGATACTGTAAAATGATTTGGTGAATACACACTGCAATTTTGCAATATGAGGTAGAGTCTAGGCTGGTTTCTGTAAAAGTGTTAAAAACGCTTAAATTATAGTTGTTTTTTCGATGCACGTGCATACACATAATCCTTGCTTTGATAACCATGCAAAATCTCATAAACCTACTATATATGTTTACTGTCTGCAGAAAAAAAAAACTCCCCCACAAAAAAAAGATTACACTAAATGGTAAAGCAACCCTGGTAAACCAACGAGGCCATATTGGTTCGCTAAAAACTACATGTTCGATGGTCCCGAGATACGTCTAAAAAACTCCCCCAGAAGAGCTCTTGTTTGGGTTTAGCATGATGTGACATACACAATTGATATGATTCAGCCAAATTATTAAGTATTCATTGAAGCCGTAAACCCGACAACGTGTCGGGGTCCTGATCTCGCGTATTGTTTGCCTCGTGTACCGGCAGCAGCCCGACCAGGACCCTTCCTTCGCACTTCCGTGGTTCCCAAAGACTCGTGAGAACGGGTACATTGTGTGTCAATAACACAGATCCGGAGGAAGCGCGCGCGGTAGAGCCGCTGCACCCCAGTCCCGGATCACAGCTTTACAGAGGGACGCAACACATCATCATTACATCGGGCCCATTTGACTCCGTTCAAGAGTAAGCCAGTCGGACTTACACATTTTTGCAACCCTACTTAGATTTTTGCAGGCGAATGATTCGGGCGCTATATTTAGTAAATTTAAAACAGTGAGGGCCTTAGCTATACTCCAACCCCCACATATGTAAGCACTTTGTGCACAGTCATGGTTGCCAACCGCGGGGAACGAACCCACAACCCTCTGACTAACATGTGAAACGAACACATCATCAAACGCTTAGTCAGGTGAAATACTTGTTCTTTTATCGTATGGCAAACACGTCAGCGTGTTATTTTATTAGATATTTCCTCATAATCTGCAAAGAGTAGTTTACGAACAAAATCTGCGGATTGAGCTCCCAAAACAAACACCAACCCTCAGTCTCGCGGTAACAGGTAGCAAAACACGACCAAACTTCTGTCTGTATTATTATTATTGTGTTTTGTTTTCTAGCCAAAGCAGGTTGTGAGTTTTTACACATTTTCCCTGAAGGCGAAACATTGCGAGTAAGCATTTAATTTATTCTTTCGCGGTATATATGTAACGCCAGCAGACCACGCGAATATGCGAACATGGCTCGCATGCAATGATAGTCTGCGGCGGGATTTTACTTTTCATCAAGTCCACGCGCAGGTCGGGCTGGTTCAGCTTCGCACATAATTATCTAGTGGAGCATGCACGATGCACGGTCACCATTAACTATGTGTTCATCAGTTTTTAATTAACATTTTTCGCACATAAAAAACAAACCACATTTAATGCTAGGTATATCAAATATAAAACACAGAATAATTCGTTCGTCGGTTTTGTGAGGTGGAATATGAGAACGTGAGCCAAACGGCCATTAAATGATAAAACAAGACATGAATAAGCAATAAAAGGCAACCAAAATAACACGCGGCTTCACTCAGCAGACTAGCTTTTAAAACGATTCAAATTGCAAAAACATTGTGTCATATTATTTAAATAGCGAACTACTATAAAATAAGCACAACACATTTTAAATAAATAAATAAATTTGGAATAGTAAGCCAAAAAGGAATAATCATTATTCGAAACTATCAACCCAATTTTTTTGTCTTGTTTTGTTGTATGAGTGCCGTGCCTTTACAACCTGTCTTATAAAATCCTATTTATACTGAATGTATCCACAAATTGTATTTGTAATACAACATTTTGAATGATTATGCTCAAATATATAGAAATCATGTCATGTTGTTATTTTATTCCATGGCCGATGCGGAGGGCGTCCTAGCATGGAACGTTACAGGGCAGAAAATTAGACGCACGTACATAAAAATATCGGTTACTTTAATCTTCAATGCAGGCATACATGGCATTATTATCTTTATTATATGAGCGTTAAATTAATGTTCTATTTTAACTATACTGATAAAATTAACGAGTATAGGCCTACACAAAGTTTCAATAAATCTTAACTACTAAGCCTATAACCACGTTTTAGCAAGTACACCATAGCATGCATAGCAACGAAACGGGCCCCTTAAGTCGGCGAGCTCCACAACGTTAGGAAATAAAATAATGCAAGGTAATAAATACAATCGTATATCAATAACACTAAGTACTTGCGTTTCCTGTCGAATCAGTTACCTTCTTTATTCCCTGAGATAACCATGTTATCACTCCTTTGAATGATACTGATAAGAAGACGTTAAAACCGTCTGGCTAAGTCAAATATTGCGCGCCTTTATTTATTCCAACAGCACTTCGATATATAGAAATGTGCACTGGAAGTCAGATTGTGTATTGTGTGGCATTGTAATTGATGTGAGATTTAAAGTGATCGTACATAACATGTGGAAAATAAATATAAATGCGTTTAAATTTAGGGTCTATACCCACTTGGAGGGCGGCTGCGAACCAGCCCTGTCGACGCCGACGCCACCAGATGAGTGAATAAAGGCAAACCAGCGATCAGTATTGAAAGGAGTACCTCGCTGCTTATCTACGAGTCTCACACTGTTGACACTTCGTTGCTTCGGCGCCTCCAAAGATACCGTTTATATTATTATACGGACATATATCAATTAATCCATCAGGAATGAAACCAAGAAAATGTAAAATAAGCACTGGGTGGACTAACCTCTCCTTAACGTGTCTTCCCACAGTGCGCTTCCCGTAAGGCATCAAACCTTTTTTAATACTAAGCCATCAATTTCATCCTGCGGTCGAAACAGACCATGTCACACCAAGACTTGTGGGCCTTGGATGTTGGGTTTATTCCGTGTAAGCCGCATCAGCGAAATAAATGACAATATTTAAGCTAAAGGAGCGGGCGTTGTTGCCTTGGGTAATTAATTTATTCCCCTTAGGCCAACGTGTATGATTTAGGTAATGGCGGGCGTTGTTGGCTTAGGGACATTAAAATTCATTCCCTTAGGTCAACAGTGTAATATGAATTTAGGTAAGGAGCGAGGCGTTGTTGCCTTGGGTAATTGATTTATTCCCTTAGGCCAAAAACTTTTCATATTTAATAATGAAATGCATGGTAGGGTGTTGGCCTTAGGGGAATAAGTGAATTACCCCAAGGCCAACAAACCTTGTTGTGTAACATGGTCTTTATCGACAGGTAGTAATGATGGCATAGGGGGAAAAAAAGGTTGATGGCCTTACGGGAAGCGGCACTGTGGGACGGCTCCATATTTAACCGATTCTATGCGAAAAGGGGAACAAAAGTATATTCTAAATACTAAATAATGCATGCCTGAGGCGGGGTTCGAAATCACGTTCCTTGGTCCCCTAGGCGTAGGGCCTATACTGTTCGGGTCTGTATCTTCATAGTGTAAGCCGCCACGCGAAATAAATACACATATTCTGCAATACCGAAAACTAAAGCAACAGCTGTTCTGGGTTTCGATCTCAGTTCTTCCACTTGTTGGGTTGGCGCCATATATTATTAAAAATATAAAATCCAATGAGTGAAAAAGAAGATGGCGCCAGACATTAACATCATGTCATACTCATACAGCAATACTGCTGATTTACCCTTTGATCTGACCACCCACATTTTAACATAATAATCTTACCATTAAAGTGTTTAAATTTTATTGCATGAATTGAAGATAAGGAGTTGTTACGATGCCACTTACGCGTAAATGGTTAGTTATTGAAAAAGCTTCATACAGCAGAAGAACGACGTGCCATCTCCATAATACGTGATAATTATACTAAGGCAAAAATTAGAATATGCCAGCGAGGGACGATTTCATTTCGAGGCCCAGTTGAGAGTATACTTTAGTTACTAGGAAACGCTCAGTTGGACGCGTTGATAAGCGAGCACGTGCTAGGCCTATAGCTAGACCCACATTGCACATTTTTTTAAATTTTAAAATTTGCGACGTTCGCTGTACACAGGGCAATGTTTCCGATATTATTTATTATTGCCAAGATATTTGGGTAAACCCGTAGATAAAATCCACCGCCATCTAGAGGACCTTGACTCATTGGGAAAAATATTTAAACTCTTTGTTGACAAATAATAGACTGCTTCCTCGAAAGTATTTTGATTTCTTCTAGGTGGCAGTGCATTAGAAACTTCACGCGTCTTTTCGTTGCCATGGCAACGTTCCTTTTGTTATAATGTAATTTCCATCTACACTACTTATCGGATCAAAATAAAATTAACATATTCGTGACCGGACGGACATTCTAAATGATTTGGCTATCTCAGATTTTGTCGCCGTTTAGTTTGAAAAAAAAACTTTCGATTAGCTATAATTAACTTTTTAACTTTTGAACGATTTTGCCACAAAACTAATGGCATTCAATCGAGAACGAAGCTTGCGGATGGTCAAATTTCAACTCGATCCGAGCCTCCGGTTCGAACGTTATGGCAAGACATACAAACAAACAAAAAAAAAAACAAAAAAACAAAAAAAAAACAACCAGTGACTAATTTTTACGGCAGAGTCAAAAGGAAACGCTCGCTTCGCTCGCTTAATAAATGTCACAATAAATCATTTACATATTATATATTATTGTTTATATCGCTATTTCTCTTATGTTTACTGGATTTGTTTATTTTCGTTACATTAAGCGAATATGGACATAGCTTAAAAATATAAGTGAACACTTTGAAAATAAAAATTCACACAAAGTCGAGCAATCTTTTCGTTCAATGGTTCAAATCAACAATAACTGTAGTTAAAAGTAAATATTATCTAAAACGAAAACATCATATCAACACAATTCTATAACTTTGGTTGTTTTGTTTGGACGGAACCGATTCAAATTCTGTTTGAGTAATGCTTGTTTTTGGCACTACACCGCCATCCCACAAATCAGTGAATTTCAAAGTAGGTTCGTTGCACAAACGTGATCAATCACCGAGAAACCGACGCATGCACGCCCGTCGAGTCGGGAGGAAGAGCGTCGCACCCGTCGCCGGGCGGTTAGTTATTCCTCGTGTGTAATGAATTCACGCGCGACCGTCTCTCGGTGTCAGTCCCGAGGTAGATATAGGTGGCAGCGGTGGAGGTATAATCACACGGCCGCAGTGGTGCCAGATGCTCGCACGGACACAGTCGCGATCTCGGAACCGCACTTGCCTTCTTCTGTGTAATTGATTTCAACCAGATGGGAAAATCAGATACCCTTCGGACCAGGAAATCAGGCTGCATGCTGTATATATGCATTTTAATGGTAATATTGGTAAGCTATCTGTATAGAATAGATATTAGTTCGGTCTCGTGAGGCGACCGATTATCTATACAGAACATCGTCTGAGTTTCTCTTCTGTCAAAATCAATGAGGCAATTACATATTGCATTGGCATAATATACCAATGATTAAAGAAGCAAATTCGCGTTCCTAAAGGCGCTTGTGCTGCGAGTGAGGGGGGAGGGAGGGGTTGTTTAACATGGTTTTAACAGAGACCAATAAACTTTTAAAATTTGCGATCTCTTTGTCGAATATCAACCAGACGTTAAGAATATTTAGAATTTCTTATAACGATAAAGCTATACTAATTCGAACAAATAAAAACCAAAGAAAAGTTACTCTATGATCCCTATACTCCCATCTTCAGGATCGCATCTCTCATATTTCTACCGAATTGGACTGGCATGTGTGATATCAGATTAGAGTGGTATCACTACAGGTAAGAAATGAAGGGGAGGGGGTAAATTATGCGTGGGTATTGTAAGCAATCTAAATTCCGAACTGCGGTAGGCCTAAATGTATTTAGAGGAAAATAAAGGAATTTAAACCATGTATTTGTTTGTATTACTTTTATTTCTAGGATTCTACATAGTAAGTATAGAAAAACTGAAGTCGGGCCTAACCAACATAACAAAAAATAAATCAAACTAACACTATCTGTTCTTGACATATTATGGGAAGCATATAAAGCACAATTCGATCACACACGAATGCGGACTTAGCAAGAACAATATAAGCAAAGTAACACAAAGCCGCCGAGTTTTATAGAATTATATTCTAGTAGCCACAATTGGACATTTATTACAAATTATACGTAATAGATTTCCTGTTATAATTCAATATATTTTTAGTAATCGTTTAAGTTCGGTAGTCGTGCTGTATGAAAACTTGAATATGTGTCACATTATATTGTAGATAAATTACATTTGAATTAAATCTGCAATTTAATTTGTCTGTGCCCTCATCAGTGACAAAAAATCATTGTTACGTGAGAGAAATTCGAACTAACCAAGGACTTAATGCATTGGAAACAGGCAAAAACCCACAGAAGTATTGTTACAACTACAATTAAAAATACATGATGCCTTGCAAAGAAGGGCGTGGGGGCAATGCGAGAATAAACATTGCTCACTGCGACAATCTAAGGAATGGTCTCATTATAAACACGACCATTCTATTTCTATGGGAAAATACTAGGAAACGATTACAGAAAGATTATAAATTTACACCATGTTATAGCACAGCCAAATGTGGATACTATATAATAATGGATCCTGGTGACATGCTGTTATAGTGCCTTAGTGGTTGCGAATGTGTTAATGGAATGCGGTAAGCTGAAGAAAATGTATACAGTCTTATGAGTCGACCGCTATCAGTAGGCTGTTTATCACTTGCCATGGATTATTTATAAAGTATACGTAAGACTGCGGAATGTGCTTACTGCTTCGTGGTGGTGGAATGGAATGCATTGTGTAAGTATTTGTGTGGTTTTTATCGCGACAATAATTTATAACGTAGTTACGTTAGGCAGGGCCTGAGTTCCCTCGAAACCACTGTGCACACACGTACGTATACGTGTAATAAAACTAAACGTCGTCTCATGATCCGACGTTTCGGGGGTTACCGATGACTCCGACTATGAAGTAAACCGAGGAACAGTTAGGGAAACTGCTGACACTCGAATGCGACCAGCAAAGACACAGCAAAAACGGCAGTGTTTTCTTTTCATTTGATAAAAGTGATTAAAGAATGACAATCTCCTGCTACTTAAATTTCAATAACGAAATGAGTGAAAAAATCCTAAAAAACCATTAAAAGTTTACAGAACTTTTAATTGGAGTCTTGCATTGTCTCGTCTTTCCGCTGTACCCAGTAACTTGGTCGAGAAAACAAAAAGAACGTCGGTGAACGGCTAATTGTGTATGGCGGTAAGAATAACGCAGAATAGCTCTGAATACACAATGCGAACTTTTCTTCTTTTCATCGAGCACTAAACCAGTCAAGAATTTATTATCTAGAGTACAGGCGGAGCCCATAAGAAACTCCGGGACAATATCCAACCGAATCTAGATGTGCATATCAGTGCGTGATCTCGAGTGAGCTAAGCGTGAGTCTTCAGCTGGGTATGGGTCACTAGATCGCTGGGGAGATATTCCTTCATCTGCTCGAAACCAGGACCTCCGCCGGCAAATTCAATTTTAAGTACTAGGAAAACGCTGAAGTCCCGCCGCATTGATGGATGAGCTATTTTTGTAAGTTTTTAGTTGGCGTAGCACCACTTTTCCTTTGCAAGTGCTTTTTGAATGCATTGTAGGTGATTGTTGTCAAGTTTCTATTGTTAATTGTTACCATAAACCTAAAAAAATTATATTAAAACCCTTATTTCTATGGATTCTGGATAACTTTTTCAACTTTTTCTTTCAAAAGGTACTACATCACCATAACCTTAATGTCCATGTGTAATAGGAACGTTGTAGCCCCACCCGTTTGGTCAGAATCGGCCCAAATGTCACGAAAATATCGCACTAAAAATCGAAAAAAATCGTAAAAGTACGATATTCATGAGAAATATTTCTTCGATTGTACCCAAAAACAATACACCTCTAAGTTCAGAGATTTCGAAGGTCCCCTCCAATTTTCATCAAGATCGCTTATGCCGTTTGCCCGGAATCGTGCTAACAAACAGACAAAAAAAATCCCCAAAACAAAACATTGGAGCTAAATTTTTTTGGGGGTCAGTGAAATTAAGTCTTCGCTTCGCTCATCCAATTATGGAATTGAGTCCTAGCTTAAACAGCCCTCAGACATTTGTTTTACAAAATACACATTTATAACATATAGTCACCTTGAATGAAGAGAGTCACACCGTGTAAATCTGATGGATAATACAGAAACTAACAAACAGTATGTTATTGAACTAAAATGATTAAATGTTTATTGGCTTCTGATATCTAAACCATACACAACAGATAGAAGAAACTCCAAAATAATGATTGATTTATTACAGATTTAGTTCTAAAAACGTTAACGTATTATATATAATTCCATACCCACTCTTTTTGAAGAAAATCACAAGAGGCCAAAATTTAGACCCGAAAGATTCGAATTATCATGGAAAAAAAAGAATCCTATAAATATCAATAGTTATAAATATAAAAAAAAATTTTATTTTTTTTTATTTTTTTATTTATATAATAATAATATACCTATGGAGTATTGATTGACTTTCAAAATATTAACGGTGCAAAGTAAATCAGGTGTTTTGTGGTGAAAATAAAATGCAATTTTTGTTATGCCCCAAAGCGATGAATTTGCGGTAAAAACTAAAAATAATTCAAAATTTAGTTGAAAGTGGTTTAACTTTTTGCCCCCCATTATTTTTTAGAATTTCTATACTGTGATCTTGCAAAAGACTTGTTTTTTTTTTTTTTTTTTTTTTTTTTTTTTTTTTTTTTTTTTTTTTTTTTTTTTTTTTTTTTTCTTTCTTTTCTTTTTTTTTCTTTTTCTTTTCTTTTCTTTTCTTTTCTTTTCTTTTCTTTTCATTCTCCACCCTTTTTTATATTTGATTCATTCATTGAATGCATATAATATCATTCAATTGTGTTACCAAAATTCGTGTGTGAAATGCATTGTGGTTGTAATGCTACTAGTGCAAAGATTTACGAAAATGTAAGGTATTGTTGTTTCTGCATCTATGTAATTAGATTTATTTAGTTGTCCTCCTTTGTAAATCAGTTTTTATAACTGAATAGGATAGACGTTAAATAAATAAATAAATAAATAAATAAATAACATCTCAATTGAAAATAATTAGGTACCTGTTGCATATCGTGTGTTCAGAATTATTTTAAATTGCCTAATATTTTCTGAAATAATATTCCGCTTGCTGATTATATATATGACAATTCTGGTAGTTTTGAAGTCAAGTATTTACAAACCACTATTTCTGATTGACTAGGTCCTATGGAGTATTGATTGACTTTCAAAATATTAATGGTGCAAAGTAAATCAGGTATTTTGTGGTGAAAATAAAATGCAATTTTTGTTATGCCCCAAAGCGATGAATTTGCTGTAAAAACTGAAAATAATTCAAAATTTAGTTGAAAGTGGTTTAACTTTTTGCCCCCCATTATTTTTTAGAATTTCTATACTGTGATCTTGCAAAAGACTTGTTGATTACTAGGAAAACACTTAAGTCCCGCCGCGTTGTTGGATGGGCGTAATTGGCGCATTGAGTGTCTTGTGTTACGCGGATTTTCTGTTGTTCTGTAAAAAAATCATTACTTAGTAGAAGATTTTTTTAAACTAGGAAAACGCTAAAGTCCCGCCGCGTTGATGGATGAGCTTTCTTTAAAGTTTTTAGTTTGCGTGGGATATCTTTACTTTTGCAAATGCTTTGTTTTGCTGCCTACGCATTGTAGGTGATTGTTGTCAAGTTTCTATTGTATTTTGTCAATTTGTTATCATTTACCGTAAAAAAACTTATATTAAAAGCTTTATTTCTATGGATTCTGGCTATCTTTACCAACTTTTTCTTTCAAAAGATACTACATCACCATAACCTTAATGTCCATGTATAATATGAACGTTTAAGCCCCACCCGTTTGGTCAGAATTGGCCCAAATGGCACGAAAATATCGCACAAAAAATCAAAAAAATTATATTAAAAGCTTTATTTCTATGGATTCTGGCTAACTTTTTCAACATTTCTTTCAAAAGGTACTAAATCACCATAACCTTAAGTCCATGTACAATATGGTATGGTGGTGATTTAGTACCTTTTGAAAGAAAAAGTTGAAAAAGCTAGCCAGAATCCATAGAAATAAAGCTTTTAATAATTTTTTTTTTTTTTTAATAAACCCGTTTGGTCAGAATTGGCCCAAATGGCACGAAAATATCGCACAAAAAATAAAAATAAATCGTAAAAGTACGATATTCATGAGAAATATTTCTTCGATTGTACCCAAAAACAATACACCTCTAAGTTCAGAGATTTTAAAGGTCCCCTCCAATTTTCATCAAGATCGGATAAATGCCGTTTGCCCGGTAGAGAGCGAACAAACAGAAAAAAAAAAAAAAAAAAACACCCGAGCCAAATTTTTTGGGGGTCAGTGAAATTGAAGTCTTCGCTTCGCTCATCCAATAATATAAAAAGTAGTTATGAACATTCAGAGGTGGGTATTTGCTGTAAGAAAAAAATCCCACGTCCCAAAACGGTGAGGAGAATAATAATAGAATTGAGAATAAATTTTGTTTTTACCGTAAATGCTTGCTTGTCTCTGGAGCATCCTATGTCAGTAGATCAGTTAACTACTCTTAGCTCATCCGATTTCAGCACATCAGTCCTAGTCCACGTTGAAGGCTGAGCTGTTTACGTTGATCACCACGCGCATCGAGTCCTCGGAGAACAATAAACTTCGTTCGCCTCTTTCAATACTAACTCGAGCTTTCTACCGGAGCAGTGACTGAATTACAACATCCATTCCACTCCGTTCTCCAATCTCCTGCTACACACGATCGCATCCATATATCTTACCCGACCGGAGTAGGGAGCCATGCAAACCAGCCTAATTGTTTCGATAAATTTCAATCTGATATATTTACACATACATTATGTCAAAATCGTGTCTTTGATTAGCAGTGATAAACTACAAGTTTAATGATCGATGGCATTGAGTTCAAGTTTTGATCGATCTGATCACTGTGACTTGTGAGTCAAGGTCACCACTAATATGACATCGTTGATTTCGGCTACGATATCAAGAATATTTACAACATGTAAATGCTATGCTAAGACAATTTCCGAACATGGGCGGGAGAAGTTCGATTGCCACCGTTAAAAACTTAATTTCAAGCACTGCACAAATGTGCACTTGCTTTTATTATAGAGTTTCCAATAGCAAAGTAAGTAACGGTTTACATTTTACATATAGATAGATGATATAATAATAATTGCAAATCTTAAGATACGAATTCTATACATTTCAAAATACCTCATTGCATATAGTCAACAAATAATTTGTCCCCTTAGGGGACAAACAGGGTGCATTTCGTAAAAAAAAAAAAAAAAAAAAAGATATTTAGCATACACGGATATACTGGATACAGTTTCCATTCCACCAGTGTGATAGAATATCAAATAGCCGCAACACTTGATATATTTCTCTACCGAGAGAACTGAAACAAGTAACAGATTCGGAAATCTGAATCTCATATTGGAGCAAAGGTTTTGCCACCACGGCATTAGAGAAAAGAGTTAATCAGTTCACGAGCGCAATTGTTATCACAGTAGTTGTTTGGTATAATTTAAAACGATCACGAATATCTTCAAGGAACACAACAAACACTTGACCTAGCTCTACAATGCTAGTCTGTATAGAAGGCGGGACTTCGAAAAGTAATAAATCCATGTACGACCTTCGAGAATCGATTTATCTCTAAACACAATTATTGTGCGACTATGAGGCAGGTTGCACCGTGATAAACTCTGGCCAGATTTTTACGGCTGTGAGTTCACCAAAAATTAAAAATCCAAAATATGCAAGTATGTCTTTTGAAAAGACCTTTTTATGCATATACTTCTATTATTACTACTTTTTTTTTTTACGATTTTGGGTGCTATGTTTTGCAAAAATATACTTTTTGGATGGCTGATATTTGTATTATATCTTACACACTCCTTTGACTATGCAATGAGGAATTTTGAAATGTGTATCTTCAATACCTTGCATTTTACAGTGTTTTACATTTTGCGGTACATTCATGGTATTAGTACCGACAAAAGAAAACAAACCAAAAACATTGATTTGGTCTTTTCAAAAGACTGTGATTAATGATCATACTACTGTGTTTTTTTTGTGAACACAGCCTTAACAGAAACAATCATCTAGGCGTGTATGATTTGTTTATTTTGTAGCACGTAAAACTGTACGCTGCAATTTGGAAAGATAAATAATATGTTCGGGCATTACAATATATTATTGTCAGTGTGATGAGAATAATTGGGTAAATTATATGTTGAGACGGGTGATTTTCTCAGTTAGATTACCTTCAGCACGCACTAATTGGAAACTCGGAACACTTTTAAACTGCCAATAACATGCCAACACAACAACACTTACAGTTTCGTTATTTTTGCCCAATAATTGAATCCTTTTTCGAACGCGCCAATTTTAAACAAGGTTTTAAGTTTTAACTAACGAATTTCGTACTGAAACTTACGGTGAAACCTATGATGATTTCAAAACCACAACTTATACATGCAATGTGTATTCTGCAATGAGATATTATGATCAATACAAATTAAACATTAAAACAAAGGTCCGCTAGCCTTCCAAGTTCAAATGACAGACTTCCTCTCGTATATGGATGTGTGCGTGTCACCAGGGTAACCCGAGCCGGCGGTGCTCAATAGCGTGTGAATATCATTGATGGGAGGGACCTGCCACTTGGTCGACCTCCTGCGGTTTCAAGGCTGCATACATGTCACAACACCTGGTGAAGGCTCGATTCATTCAATTCAACCGTATAATATTATTATGCAGACAGTTTCATCCTCGCCTCTCATATCCCAGGTGTTCAATTCAAGAGGGATATTTACTAAACTAAACGCCACCCCTCGTAATCCATCGTAGAGTTTTTTTTTTGTAAACACTTATCTCAATCTTACATTGTGAAAAATAACTAGAATGTACGTTACGTGTTCATCCATTAATCCAATCACAAACGTAAACCCAAGGTTTTCAACAATAGAACAAACTTTAAGAGTAATAGAATTGAATTGATCATATTTTCGTGGAATATGTCCTGTAATCGATACAGTTATAAGTAATAAGTAAGTTTTTACATTTAAATTGTTTGGCTCACTAGCCAGTGTCAACATAATCTTCAACAACACAAAATTAGGCTGTGTAGCTTCCCCATGTATTACTTTCAAGGTCCGTCCATCTGCGTGTATCATGTCAAACGATAAAATCCGAACATGACCTCCGATTGACATGCGTTTTTGTTGCTATTGTCCTTCAACAAGGATAAAATAGAATGTTTCCGGCGATCCTGTTGTCAGGGGCAAGGCTAGAGCCACCCAAACTGATACGTATGGACCCGGCGCCTCCACCAAATGTAATAAAACCCTAATCGTTGTACGATAATGATGAGCTTCGATCCCTGTTATGCTTGTTGAAACTACACTGGCCGGTATGGTGACGACTACAGACATCCGTGATGATGGATGCAAATGGAACCACCCCTCACAGAGCCCGAGCGATAAAACGGGTGCTAGTCTGGATGGATGGCGCAAGTTATATCAAGCGGTGTGACGCGGGTTGTATTGTGTGCTCCTTGCGGCGAGAGAGATTAGAGAAGTTCGAGTGGAAAGCCTCCACTATCACGGACATAAGCTCTGCGGATGGCAGATAATAAAGAGTGCGGAATCTTCTCAGCAGCACAATATGTTGTGGATTGTGGTCAGGAATTGGGTGAAGGGGAACGCAGCAATGAAAAGTTAGAGGGTGGGTGGGAGGGGAGGCGTGTTACACAGCACGTCATCATGAAGTCGTAAAAACACACCGCAGAGCGTCACAGGTGGCGTTGCCCCCCCCCTCTCCCCCTCAATGCGCGCGTACACAAATACTCACGTTTTAAATAAAAGTATGGTGGCTGTGAAATAAAAAAAACAACACCTTCTAAACCTCAACAACATCAGCCAAAAATAAACGGCAATGCAAATTTAATGCAATTTAATATGCATGCAAAGTTAGTACAGCCGTACAACGTATCGGTATACCGAACTAGTGTTGACCACATAACTAACTCAGTCTGTTCCCAGATTTCAAATGCACTAATTTATTGCGTTTTTACAGTCGGCAATGAGGATTTTTCATGACACGAAAAATGAAATATTGTTGTCAACTATTAGGCAAAATATTACTACAACAATAACTCTCGGGAGCCAAATATATATTCGGGGGGGGGGGGGCTATCGTTAGGGTTAATTGAACATAATCAACAATCAACAGTTTATTATACTTGTGCCTTTGCTTGAGTTTGGAAGATATTCACGCCCTATGCCCTCGTGCATTTCTAGGCAGCCCAGCACCAAGCTAATATATAGGTCTCATTATATATTTCTAAGTCGTCTTTAGATAAGCTGGTCTAACACGAATAAAAACACACACACACTAATACGAAATAAATACGAATCCTAACCCTTGCTTACTTCGCAACCCATTGGAAACCACGGGGGACTCAAGACCCTTGGGCTTGGGTATTTCGCACACCTACCCCCATTACTTTTAGCACAAGAACGATTTATTAATTATTGCGAGGGAGGGGGGCGGCTTAAGCGATACAACACACGTAGTAATAGCTTTACGAACACGTTCCATATTGCTAGCTTGGTGTGCATGGGCCTCACCCATCCCCACCCCCACGTCCAACTCCCACTTCGCAATATTTTACAGATATTGTAATACACGAGGCGCTCCAAGGGTACTTAGTTGATAGGGTTTTAGCATAGACTTAATGGGGTATACCGTATAGGATTCGAGTTCACGAAACCACATATGCGAGGATCGATAATAACGGAAGAGCTTTCCAAGAACGGCAATTAATTAAAAATTTCCGTCGTTTCTCGATTACTTCATTAGTTGTGGGTTATTAGAAAGTGGTGAGGAGAGGGGTGCAGGGGACGATCTCTGCAGTGAGGGGTGGGGGGTGGCAGAAGCACAGGCGGAGCGTACCCAATGTCAGTTTCAGGTTTAGCATTCATTACATTCTCATACATTTACCTACTTGTCATTACCACCTGATGTCCATTCATTATATAGTGTTGTATTGTTATCGAAGCAAAGGTTTTACTATATCATCGAGACAACTAGATTCTTGATGTAGGCCTACTTATATTCATTAAAACCGTGCTGAATATTGTACATTTTATGAAGTATAATAAATACTTTTTTATGTTATAATAACATTTACATTTTCTTAGACAATTTTATTAATAACATTGTTTAATCGGTCTCTAAAACACTCTTTACTTTTGTATAAGAGAACGGCACATGTAGTCGTAGATGCATCATGGCCGACATTATCATAACATTGCAATTATCTATTGCGGACAAAGTAACTTAACTGTACAAGATATAAACCATCATTCAGGTGGCTGAGAAATGTGGACACAACAAAAATTTGTTTTAATTAACAAAATCAACATTTTTTTGCAAAGTACCCGGAAACCCTCAACTACAGAGCGAGAAATTCAAGTATGATAAGATGGCAAACCATCAATAAGGGGGCTGAGAAATGAGGACACAGAAATATTTAGTACATGGAACAAAAATTTCTTATAATTTACAAAATCAACATTTATTCTCAAAAAGTACACCTCAACTACAGAGCGATAAACTCAAGTATAATAAGATGTTTTGCTAAGGGAGGAACCGTCGCCCATTATGAGGCTACCAGTATAGATCGTTGGAGCGTTTGTTGGCAGTAGGGTTAGATAAGTTGGTTATAAAAGCCTACTTCTTCCCAGCTATACCCGCATTCGAATGCTCTCCACATTGGCTTAAAAGCCGCACGCTCATAATCAATTGACAGCATTGTCGAGTGTTATTGTACATATATTCGCGTAATCCACGGGAATGGTCGGCCGCTTCTGTTATTCCCCCTAATAATGCAGAGAGAGCCCCTAGTGCACCATTCGGAGCTGAAATAATACGGGCTACCGAAAGCCACTTTAACAACAGTTTCGTTTAATGAGAGCCATTGGGCACAGGTCTACATCCTATCCTATAAACACATTTCTTCAGCGCAGAACACTGTGCTCAGCAGCAAATCCAAATTTCCACCAGCAACCTTGAGACTGTTAATATGAGACCCCGAGTGTTCGAGCCATTTTTATGTCTTTGCTGGAGAAACTATGTTTAGCAATTATTGTTAATTTAAAACCTGTATCGTGTTTAACTGATAAAGGGGAAATTAATGTATTTGGATGAACGTAGCGAGCGAAGCGAAGATTCCATTTCACTACACTGGAGAAAAGAATCCGGAATGTTTTTTTTTTCTTTCTGTAGTTTTGTCTGTTAACACGATTCCGGCTAAACCGATACTCCAATTGCGATGAAATTTTGTGTAGGCCTTTGAAATCTCTAAACTCGGAACTGCCACGTTTTTGAGCGCAATCGAAAATTTTCTCATGAAAATCGCAATTTTACGATTTTTTTCGATTTTTAAAACATTTCTTCGACTTATGACACCTACATACTTTGTCCGATTGTAATGATGTTTTCACAGAACCTTAATTTTATAAAATAATATATTAGTATGAAATTTAAGTGCAATCGAAAAATTATTTCTTATGAAAATCGCAATTTTACACTTTTTTTCGTTTTTAAACCATTACGCTCATCCAACAACGCGCCTGAAAAAGCGTTTGCGAAGCTTCCTAGTAATATTAATTTATACATAATAATCATTAACAGATTCTCTGTAGACAAAGAGTAATGGATAAATTTTAGTACCGGTACACCCTACAACCTTTTTTTTATTATTGCCTATATACATGAGCTCAAAAGGTGGATATTTTGCAATAATTTAATCGATTTTCATAAAAGCATGTAGTTGATGATTGTTGCTGTCTACTAATCATTATCAAGAGGTTGGTTGCACAACACTTTTAAATCATAATCATAGCTCGAAAAGAATTGAAATATTCGATATTGTAGCCTTGTCAGGTGATGGAATACGTGGAAACTTGATACGCATATCCAGTCCCGAGTTGCGAAACGATTTCCACAGGATGGAGGTGTGTAGAAACTTAAAACCCAGGTGTAATTAATAGCCCTGTCTAACCACTGACCTGATTCAACATTTCTAATTTATTAGACACGAGAAAGTAAATTTATCATCAGACACGAAATAAGAAAGGGTAATTTGACTAATTTCATCTTCTTCGAATTGAACGATGTGTTATATTCCTGTTAAAACGCATATAATTATTATGTTCTGCTATATAGTGACCGTTCGTTGTGAATCTTCTTTCGTAGCTCCTAATAATTATAAGAATAATGCCCGCCTAGCAAGACCTCTTCGGTGGGGGGTAACTTGTAACATAGGGACGAAAAGTAAACGCCGGTGCTCTAGTCTAGTGCATTAGAGACCCTGATTGTTTGCACCTACTAATCCTCGTGCACGTAGCCTAAACGCCACTCACTCGGTCGCTTTGCTTACGAGCAAAGCTCTTAGAAACTAGTTTCACGTTTCCGTCAGTAACGTCAGCTCCAATTACGGTTCTTGTTTCGTTTAATCATTTATATAATAGAGTTGCAGCAAGAGTTTATCTTGTCATCTACGGTGGTCCGTCAAGTAAATAGCTCCGAGGTACAGAAACGTGAAGTGCGGAGGAGAATGGGGTAGGCCTATCGCCAGGTGTGTGGAGCAGGGAGCCGGGGCCTGTCACCATACTGTACTGGCAGAGGTTTATTGAGATACAGCTCTATACACTCAGGCAGCTGGAACATTTACATTTGTAGCTCTAAAACGCAATTCAAAATAAAAATTGGGAATGCTGCATTATTCATTATTATCAAAGTCAGTAAGAACACATTCATATTGTGTTGTTGCAGAATAAAATCGGTTAATTTCAATAAATTCTGTAATATAATCTATTTCAGAATTTATAGAAACGGTCTGATTTTATCAAATGAAAGCAATCATTAAACTTAGCTCTCACCATTAAAACCTAAATTAAAAACTTATGACTATAAGGCCACAACTTACATTAAAGCTCTCACCATATTATTGTAAAACACACTAGGTAGGCCTAGTACCAGAGAGTATGACTGGTAAACATTAACCTACGTTACCAGAGAGTATGACTGGTAAACATTACACCTACGTTACCAGAGAGTATGACTGGTAAACATTATACCTACGTTTCATGAGTAGATCGAGTAAATCGAAACGAACCGAAGATCGTTAGTAATTCCTACGTGTCCACTTCTGGGCAGAGAAAAGATACAATAAATTTAATTCTTACATCTGCCATACGATTTTTCTAGGAAATTTAATTGTAAAGGAAATTTACTACAGGCAAAATAACAAAGACAGCCATGTATCATCTATATATTGACTACTTTCAATATTCGATACGTGGAAATGAATAGCAGGAGAAAAGAAACCAATCCCTCCATTCTAAGAAGAAAGGACTGAATGTTTATGATAATTGTTTACGCCCAAAGATCTTGCCAGGCATGGCGTATAAATTATTTTCGAGAAATAAATAACCTAAGCAGCATTTCTCAAACAACCAGTTAAAAATTAGCTCGAGTGTCATCCCAACAAATATCGGGATTCGGCACCTCCACCAAAAGCCTGGTTACTGATCACCGTTTAGCTCGTTTGTATTTTCAAAAATTCGATGCTCCCCCGGAATAGGCCTAGGAGAAATGATCTAATAATACAAACAAATAAAACAATAAATAAAAAATAAAACAAAATATATCGGGACTCGGCACCTCCACCAAAAGCCTGGTTATTAATCAGCGTGAATACTGGCCGAAGGAAAAAGGGACTTTTTAGGGACTTTTTTGTGACAGCGCTAATGTGATATACGTTTTTAGAAATAAACCGTTGGATCTTTTTAAACAGCAAAACATTTGACCTTATAGTTAATTATGTATATTAATGCCGAACATACAAATCACTGCTCCAAATTTAACGGTACATTTGAAAAGTGTGAGCATAACAGCAAGTGTAATATATTATCTATGGTGTGACGCTGACGTTACATGGTATCCGGTTCAGAATTTGTTATAAATTATTTTGCTATTTTGCACATGGTAATTGCTACTAACAAAATGGAAGAATCGGTCGTTACTAGTGATTTGCTAGGAAATCGGCATGCCCTATCAAAATTATGGCAGTATTACCGTTTGTAAAAATATGGAGAAATTGGTACATTCTAATTATTTATAATTGTTTTGATACGAAATCGGCACCAGCCACAAAAAAATCTGTTAATATTACTGGGTGCAAAATATAGGATTCGGTGCATGTTATTAGTGTGTTACTATAATATTCGGGTAAATGCTAGAGAACATGGAGGAATTCGTAGTCCTACATGCTAGTGATTTGTAATATTTGCGTTATGGATTCGGCACCCCCACCAAATAGTTTGCCGATCGCTCTGGGTCTCGAATCTAGCTAGATAATCTCTTGAGGATGATATAAGAGCTCATCCTTCCTAAACAAACCCCCCTACCTTCTCTGAAATCAAACACTCCCCGATGTATTAATTATGCCTTGGCAACTCTGCATACTTGTAGGCAGATCCATTACCATCAGAGCTGACTTGTACGTTGGCTTCCTCCGAGGCGCAAGTCCAATCATCCGGTGTTTGTCTAGGGCAGGCTACGCTCCGAGCTCTGATTATGTCCGGGCGCATCTTCGCTGACCACCGCGGCGCAAGACCCGGCCGGCCACCGTCTAATTGCTTGCGCTGAGGGACACTGTTTGTTCTTCACTCGAGAGTCAGTCTATACTTTGCACAGCCTTGAGGGACTAGGATCTATTAGCCATGCGTGTTCCGCTTGCACACATTGTTGAATTAATGTTATTAGTTTACACACGAACCAATTGAATTAATTCGTTTGCAGCTCACAGTCACGGGCCACCATACATGGTTTTAGAGTCAGACGTCGGAGATCATGCGCGTCGTCTTGTCGAGATGCAAACAGACTGACAAGTTCGTGTTTAACGACCAACATTCATTACGACTACGGTAATTACTACGGTTATTCATAACGCAACAAGATAAACACCACCGCGATAACTGACCAGCACGTAATTATTACTACACAGGGTGCGTGATTGCGCACGCCAAGCACCAGGGTTAGTTTATTGCTTGTTGGTTTTGATAATGTCACGTGATTACTTTTTGTGATTATCAGACTATATAATTCATCAGCTCCCAACCTGTAACCCACGTCACCCCACTAGACTGGGGTGATTTAGGTGATGTTGAGGTGTTCCAGTAATGGCCAACGCCGACATATAATTATTATAAATCTGCATGTTTTACTTCACATAACAAAAGCAGTCCAACCATATTTTGAGACTATAACTTTGCCATATTATACAGTGTTAAAAAATCTGCTTTAGTATAGTGGCCAACGAAGATATTGAATTTATGTGAAACTATACAGCGATGGTTTAGGACTAGTTTATATGCATTGCATTACGTTTTTGATCGTTGCATTTCGATACGTATAAAGAATGAGCTATAGAAGGTTTAGGGTTTAGGTTCTAGATTAAATGGACACTCGTTATAGATGGCTCATACAATTAATCTACGACACTTGATTTTAGTTCATGTATAATATGTGTATAACTAGTTGGCCCATTTCTAAGTTTCCCAGAAAAATATCTATACTTGCTCCTATATGTCTTAGGTGTTACGAAGCTTCCATATAATATACTGATCGGTACTGTTTACCTTCACTTATGTTTGACACTTATAATGTGTATTGTGTACTATATATGTAGGTAAGATAATTATTTTTAATTTTTTAAACGTTTAAACGGCGATATTTATTGCATTTACTACACATATAAAAAAAAATGTTCAAGGTCATGTATAAGAAAATTTGATTAAACTGTCAAGTAATTATCAAGTTTTGTTTTGTTGCCCTATAAATCCTTTGGAATTTTAAGATCCACAAGTATACCACCCTAACGTTGAAGAGAATAAAGCAACTTTAATGATGATGGCTGGCGCTGTTGACATTGACGATGTCACTTATGTATGTCAACCAAACCTAGAGTAATAATAATTGTAATAATTAATACCTTGGTCTAAATTTGAAAGTGTTGCTTGAGACAAAAGTTTTGCTACAATCTAATTAAACATGCAATATTATCCTGTGTTACGGCCCATGCTTAAAAGAACGTAAATTTCACAATATAAAACAACTAAAAACCGGGTCTCACCAGCTCAGCAGTCGGTTAGATTTGCGATAAGATATAATTAAATACATATTACGCTTGCAGTTGATTGTTGGTTACAACGATTTACGCGTGACAGCGGTAAACGCACATGTAATTACCTGTGATAACATTAACTTAATTGAAAGGTGACACACATGGGGGAACAAAACACGTATAATTGCAGGTTGGTTGCTGTCGGGCACGTCGAGTGCAATGGGGGACTGATGCGACGCTTGTGTTTGTAACGTTTCCGTTCGCCAGGGAAACACACATTCCTTTTGAAGTAAACACACGTTTATTAGGTGTCGATTAACACTACAGTTCACACACAACGAGACATGACTAATGACATTCCTATTTCCCGAGTCTCGTCCTGGTTATTATATAACCTGCCAATGCCATGCTCGTTGCAACCAGTGGCGTAACTAGGCGCCCGCAGTTGCGGGCGGGCCCAGGCTTTTAGGGGCCCGTTTAAAAAAAAAACTCAGTAAAAAAACAGTATTTCACCCTGTTTGGAATAAATAGTAATTGTTTTCGTTGGTAAAATTACCGTTTTGTGAATCTAGAGGTTTGAAGATGAAATTTAGCGGATATTTAGGAACTTTTAGCGTCCACAACAACTCACAATGACTACATTATTTTGGTATTGCATTCAGCCCACAACTTATTTCTAAAACGCACCAAACGTACTCTAAAAACCTGATTTTCAAAAATATGTATCTGTTGGGGGGGGGGGGGGGGGGGGGGCATAGAAATTTTGCGGGCGGGCCCATGAAACGAAGTTCCGCCACTGGACTTGCAACTCTCAATACAAGTCACTCTCCCAGAGAACCCGTTGGTGTTAATATTGCTCTTACGATATTTAACCACCACTAAAATCATATTGGGTATAAACAAAACCATACTGTTCATTGCCAGCAAGCGTGCGACCAACACCGACCAAGTTGGATTTTGAAATTTCAGGATTGTAATAAATAGGCTTATAGTCCAATCAACCGTCAATGAACAAAAACATGTTGTAATTTATTTCTGGAAATTAATTCAAATTATAACATTGTACAATTTTTAACGTCAAAGATAATTCACAATTTATTTAATGAATAATTTAAATAAACAATTATGGTAGGTATCGTGTTTCATCGTCATCACCAATATATTAATCTGTATTTATTATTTGTAAAATGGTGGATCGATTAATTAATTTTAAAAAGTTATTGAACGTGAACTGTTCCATACGATAAAGGACCTGTTTGTTTCACCATGTTTGCCATACGAGACTGTATCTCTTTACATTAACGATTACAAAATGGACATAAATTAGCGAACAAACGCATAACAATAAGTAACAGTTGCAAACTAAGTTGTTACGCATGACTGACATATCTATACATTTTCAGGGCCTACCTATTGCAAAGCATTACAAAACTTTACAATTACGGAAACGAATACATATTTTATAAATTTACTTAATTCATAGCGTCACAATTGCTGTATACACATTGGTAGGCCTATTTCATACAAGATACTCACATCTTCAAGTTGTCGTTAGTGCCACACATACTATATAATCTGTTAATCTGGGCTAGCGAACAGAATCTGTCTCTTCGTCGTGGCTACAGTTATACTGTGCTGTGATTGTTCTCAATTAATTATCTGTGGCGATGCCCCTCATGTGGGGCGGCGTTGTATGCCGAGCTCACTGCACGCCACGTTTAGGGGGTGAACCGACGACAATACAAACATCATTAAGAATTTGATTTAGGTTTATGACATCCAATGTCTCGTTCCACGCTGTTAGTACATGTCATCGTACAGGCTCCAGCACCCCTATCCCTACCCAGACGAGATTCCGCTGCCTCACTGGACATTCATGCCCATTCTTTACTCTACAGTGACAATCTTGCACGCGAACAGTGTTTTATAGTACTACAGTTTTAAGTATGGTTCCATGCAAGTCGTTCAATTATGATTTTAAAAAAATACATTTTAATTTTTTTTAAATTATTATTATTATTATTATTATGAGCGTATGGTCATGGTATTTTTTGGATTTGTTTTTCTATGAAACCCTTGTCTGGCTTTTATTTTTTAAGTTTTATTGAATTATATTTTGTTTTTTTGAGGTAGCCACACAGTTGTGAAACGTCAAGCAATTAGCAGATTCGCGCGCGAAATGTCCGACATAAATTGATAGTAATTATTTACGGGCCGCGAAAGCTTAATTTGAAATAATTATTATTATTATATTATTTTATTATTATTATTATTATTAGTGATTAGTTGTTGTTGTTTTGTTGTTGTGTGTGTTTTGGTCACTTTAAGCGTAATTGTGATGTGTATCATAGAACATTATGAAAGCATAAAGCATAATTTGTAAGCGTAAACTTTTTTTTTAGCTGAAGGTCAGGATATAATTTACCTGTTGGTTGGGGGCAAACATGCTAGTTATCATAAAAAGTCATGATAGTATCAATTGATTACAAACTTAAGAATAAATTCACCATAATAAGTTGAACTAGCGATTAATCACAGTCTCACCCCAAATAAGTTGTACGTATAATGTCGTCAAGGATTAAGGTACAAGATTCATGTAAATCTGTAATGCAAACGTTGAAACAAAGGATTTCGTGCCTTAATGATCATTCTCTCTTCGTTTTCAATGAAAGATTCGGTAATGTTGTATAAATAAAACATCCGCGTGCTTTGGTACAGCGACCATGACATTGACAAGTGGCGCCCGACAACACACAAGTGACTATAATTACAGTCAATTGAGCTACAACAAGACATTACAGATATGACGTAATTGTGATTTATGAAACCCCAACCCTAGGAGTGCGGTGCGTTCGCTTGCCTACTTCTAATCCCGACAATATCAATTATATTAATTTGTAAACAAATAACAGTCGTATTATTGGAAACGATTAACACAATAATTATATGATTAATGAAGAGGAGTTTCGACCCCTATGTACACACGCAATGTCTCAAAGTTAATCGCACGACATGACACATGAGGCGCAGAAACAAACAATGGGTGTTGTGTTAAGTTCATCAAAGTCAAACATCACTCCCTTGACGTTATAGTTTTAATTGACAGAGTTTGTCCATCAAGAAGATAGAAAAAGCTGACTAATTGGGACCCACTGATGACTCGTGAGTTATTTACTACAAAACTAGATGGAATTCAGTATACTACGCTTGGATCCGGAGATAATATTATTTCGACGATTCGGGAAATATCTCAGCCCAACAGTAGCACAAATATAGGCCTATAACATGGAGATGATGTGTTTCAACGTGGCGTGCTACAAGTGAAACTGCTTTTATTTATTTGCTTTATGCATAATATGCTTTAAAATATTAACAATACAAATTTGTTTTATTTGTGTTTAACTTACAACAAGCGTTCGCGTTGACGCGAATATACAGCAGCACGTAGTCTCAAAGATAGTAAACTCCTAATTGGTATTTCAACTCGCTCGTCTCATTCGTCTCCAACTAAACAAATACTAAGCTGTTGTATCGTTTTCTCGTTTGAATTTGTTACGTTTATATTTTGTTTGATTTTGTTGTTTTGTGTAGGGATATATGTTTTATTTTATTTCATTTTAGATTAATTGAAACAAACGAAAGTATGGACAACACACACTTTTTGGCTTTCTATATTAGATCGCAGTTTTGTTGTGCTGTGTAACTTGTTGCGTAATTATGCTAACAATTTACAATTTATAATTTGCAACACGGTTTGACGATGCATAGACGATGTAAATACAACTTATTGTTCAATGTAAGTCACGTAGGTACACACACCTAAATGGTAATTAAGCTTGCGTTGTTGTTTACACTTATCACTTGATTAAAATACGGTGTCAATATACAACTGCTATACCTTGAGTGATCCCGATCTGTACCTAGACTACGATACTTGCAATTGCAGGGGGTATAATGACAAATATTTGGGACATTTTTCTTTCATTATATTTTCGCCAATGCTTTACCGTTTACCGTTCTGGCATGTTTTATTTTTTACATTTTAGGTTATTGCCTCAAAGAAATATATATTTACAAAAAATGTATGTTTATTTGACCAAGTCATAACATTAAACAATTTCAAATTTATCTGTGAACACATTCAAATCCAATGACAGTGATGGATGCAGCATAGTAAACCAGTACACTGACGTTTTGTTTATTCTCGGACCCATTAACAATCGACCGCTAATTGGTGGTTGTGGTTGTCTATGCTGAGTGCATGTGCATGTGCTAGCTGTAGGCACATCCGATCCGCATCCAGCTTCCGGTAACTCACAATGGAATATGCATACACGGCGTTCAGTCATCTCCCGTACATACAGCGCTCAATGAAGCTGTGCCAATAAATCAGCTCCCGCTCGAGTCCTCTCCATCATGTTTGAGCAAGGCCCCCGGCATTCGCTCTAGTCGATTGAGTTTGCTGCATGGGTTCGTGCATAACTACGCACGTCTTGTATGATATTCTAGACTGAAAGACTTGGGGATAATCATCGGCGATGTAGACTGTAATCATGTTTTAAAGTAACCGCCATCCGTCCCCTCACATGCACAGCCAAGCGACGTGATTGTGGTCAATGCAGAGTGGAAGAGCGTTTAGCCTGCCTCACTTGAACCGGTCTAGTATAATCGAGTTGCAAAAAACTACGTCTTTAACTCTCATGTTGGGCTTTGAGAACGTGACGAGATCTGAGTACGTGCCTTGGAAGTCCACATGGCACAGGATCACGGAGGCGCACTTAGGTACCCGCCAAGTATTGAAATCTTCACAACTGTAATCTTCATTCGATGAGAACATACCTGTGGATTACACTATTGACGATTATGTCTCGGGTTGAGACAAACTATGTTTATAGTAACCAACATTGTACAAAGCTTAACGCGTATCATGTCATTGCCAAGTCAACCAAACTTATCTACTCTGTTCTCTTTTGGTGGAGGTGCCGGGTTTAGAAATTTTCCCCGTCCCGACCTTGTAGGAACTTCAAAAAGCATTCTGTATCATCCTTGTTGGAGGGAAATGTTAACAAAACAAAGAATGCCAATCGGGTTCATGTTCAGTTTTTATCGTTAGACATGATACACGTATACCCAAAATAGGGAACGAAGTTACATTAATACATAGATGGTGACGGAGCCGAGTACGTAAAATGCCTCTCTAAAACTTACTATCCCCACCCTTGAAACCAAGGGTCACCAAAACCATTCAGTAGCATCCATGTTGAAGGGCATTGTCAACAAAAAAGCATGTCAATCGGAGGTCGTGTTCGGTGGATACTGTGGATGTCATGCCAATTATTGGATATTTTGTTGATTTACTATATACCCACCAAACTGGATTGAAACCTCTCTTCTATGAACAAGGAGGCGTGAGTGCCTTGATGAAACTTTTATTAAGAACGTTTTATATTATTTCGTCACGCCTTAAAAATCTTAAAAGGACAAAAAGTAAATGGGGAGCGATTGGTAAGCCGGTCCAGAAAGTTGTGTTTTTATGTACTCAATTAATTTGAGCATCCTGTGTAGGTCTTTACACAAGAGAACTAGCTAGACGCTTGGTGCACGGTGATGGTTGGTCACACCAATATCAGCCTGTTAGAGCGTTGGTATAGCAGTCTTTTTCAGTTAAGACTATATGGTACTTTGAAGAGACGCGGGCTTCTCCGATTAGACCGTTAAAAATCGGGAGAAGCGGGAGGGTAGGTGTAATGTGTAATGATGGCGAGCCGTGGGAGACTGGGAGTGGGGGATATAAGTAACTCGACACTTCACAATCACAATCACAGACCCAGCTAGTATCTGCACGGAACTCTCGCAATGACGTGTCGCTTGCCAGTCAGTCGTAGTTTTTAGATCGGGTCTGGGAACACTTGTCACACTCACTGGAGGTTTATTCTGTACATATTTCTTCTGTGTTTAGATGGATGGTATATAGTTAGTTGTACGCCAATCAAAATAAAATACTTTTGTCAAAACAAAAGGTTATTTTATTTATTTCACTTATTGAGGCACACTACTCATAGTCATCTATACCTAATAATACCATAAAAAACAATGTGTTGACACTTGCAACTATAATGTTGTAAAACGGTGTTCTGGACATCATGACATCATGGTGAGAGGAGGAAAAATAAAATTCTAGCTTTTTTGAAGGGTGGATGATAGGTTGATAATTTATCAATCTCTTGGTGCTTCAAGTTTCGTTTTATAGATATATCATCAGTATCAACACTACAGTTTACTACAATGTTACACAAAAATTAATAAAAATAATATATTTTCACATATTTGTTTGATCAAAATAGTGTAAAGTACACACACAGTTGGTAGTGTGCCATTAAAAAACAGTGAGTTGAAATTATTGTCATATCCAAAAATATAGATGAGGGGGTGAATAAAATACTGACTTCTCAATACTGCTTTCAACTTTGTTTGTTGATAGAGTAGTCTCATTACTATATTTCAGTAGGCCTACATTGTTTCCAGAAAATTTATGGCAATGTGCTCATTTTGAATAATTGCGATATATTATAATAATAAGTCATACATTATCTATGATTTACTACGAAAAATATATTATCCAAGCATTTTACTGAACTAGAAATCAAAATCAACCCCTATCCACTTACATAAGATGACATGACACGCACTAGCGCGTAAAAGTAATTTATGCGTACAAGTAACATGGTATTGTAGAGTTGTACTATCTCCGAACCAAAATTACAAAATTGAATCAGTTTTAGCCATGGTCAAGGAAAAATTAAAGTTTATATAGTTTTCCGTTTACAGTTGACGAATTTGGAGTTCCTCAAAGGGACAAAATACCTGATTTGTTCACACCTCTTGACAAGATCATTTTTCTCTGGTTCACCGGGAAATAGTCTCGGAGATCCCCAGTGATTGACATATCTATTATAATGAATAGCAAACCCGTCGCCAAATCACTTAGTTTAATTTCCATTATTGCGCTTCATTGGTTTGCCAAAGAGGCGCACAATGAAACTTCAGCCGGGCAACATTGACGACGGTCAGCGAAGACTGAATTTTAAATTACAACCCTCGTAATTGGTTATAACAAGTGGCTTACATGTTCCCGCTGTGTCGGCGAAAAAGCCGAAATTCGTCAAATGTATATAAACGGACGAACTATAACTGGCAGTGGCCGTACGACAGGGGCGGATATGGGGAAGGGCGGGGGCGGGCGAACGCGACCATCACGACTCTCCGGTTTACGTTGCATAGACAATTTCACATTTTTTAAAGTTTTTTAAGCTTTTAAAAATTGCAAAATTTAAGAATTCGATAGATCTCCTACCCCAGTGTCCTCCGGACGACCCCATCCAGCCAATTGTTAATTGGACGCTATTTCTACCAAAGTTACTTTGTATGTAAATAGATAATTGTAAAACACAGTATCACTATCAACTAGTACGTAATTTTACATTGTTACAGTGACAAATTTGAAATTTTTCGATTGGCAGAACTGAAACTTCCATCCGCAGCTCACACGCACTAACTTAAAAAAACAAAAACGAATGCGATGTGTAACCAAAATGTTATTCGTAAATTTACAACTTCAACATTAGGTCGCGACCCGATTGAAGAGAAATGATTATCTCATTTCTTTTCAACTCCGACACTGTTTGCGTATGGCTCTACGAGGACGTGGGTTCGAATTCCGTACATCACATGTTTTTTTATTCGTCCTTCACAACAAAAATCACCATCGTCTCCAATGTATTCTTTTATTGTGAAGTCTAATTATATGTGAATCGCGAATATCAAAATTCTAGAATGAATTCTTGAGTTCTTCAAAATATATTTTGTGAAATGAGAATTTGTAGTCTGTGGCAGTATCCTCTCCGGATCAAATATAGGACAAAGAAGTAACATTGGTATTGTTATGATTTCAATCTATAACTAGTATTATATTATATTGAATTGACGAACAAAATAGATCGCATTCGGAACACGCTATACGTTATCTTGAGGGTGCATGGACATTGGACACCACCAGTGGGTAGCACGCGTCACATTTTGACATCATTTTGTAAATAGTTTGTAAATACCGTACACACTCGTAGATGTAGTCATTGGTTGATTTAATAGTTTCAACTCTGTGAGTGTGTGGGATTGAAATATTATCGTAGAACTTTTGCAGACTTGATTTTTATTTCGATGTGAAGAATGACTGCAATCGTTCCATGCGTGTTCTTGGAAAAATTGATATGAACTAAATGTCTATATAGAAGTGCGATTTTCAAGAGACAAGGTTATTTATTCCAAACAAAAAACCTGGCACGTGTAATTTTAAATATTTTGTATGTTCTCCTAGTTTAAAATTCGCTTTTGTAGCGGAGCGGAGTGTGGTATACAGCGCGAGCAGATTATATTAATACTAGTTTTGTAATTTCAATAAGTAATCTCGCCTTCAGAGAGAATAGGACACATTTTGCAGTTAGCAAATAGCTATTCGCTGGGCCCAAGAAGCTTTCGACATATATGAAACTTTGTAAAGTTGTCGATAAAGCAACATACACAGCCCTACGGTCATAGTTTTCACAATTTCTTTCTTAATCACCCAGAAAAAAATCATGAATATTTCTAGTCAATTTTGACTTTGAATTTGAAATTCGTTTAAACTAATTGATCATCAGTTCTAGTTCGAGCGGGCGAGCTATACGGACGTATCCTCGTGCTATAGATAAGAGCCTACAGTAAGTGCTTTTATCGTGTGTCGCGACATAGTTCTTTAGTGATCGTGTGTTTCCCTAGAAGATTTAAATATCTTACAAATGTTTAGGTTTTTGGATGAACTGGTTTTTCAAACAATAATGTATCTCAAAGGAGTGAGTACACAGAAATTTTAATATGGCTTCATCAAGCAAGGTTAAATCTCCAGAAGACGTCGAAAACCGAACAAAGAGAAAGAAAAGGAAAAAAGAAACCACCACTGACGATGGAATGGAACTTGATCATCAACTTGATCATCAACTCCAAGCCAACGTACCAACAAGCAACAGATTCGACGCACTCTCAGAGTCCGACGAAGATGATGACGACGGCAGCGTCGCAGACTCATCGCAACAACACATAAGTACCAAAACAAAAATACCTCCCATAGTACTCTACCATTTCGTAGACGAGCACACTAAATCCTTTAGTACTCTAAGATCCATGCTTAAAGAAGATTTCGATCTTAAATACAAAGGTGACCGGGTCATCATCAAACCCAAAAAATAGAAGTGACTATGACCAAATTATCTAAAAACTTGAATAAGAAAAAGCTAGAATTCCATACTTTACACCCCAGAACAAGCAGGGAGCTAAGACTGGTTTTAAAAAACATCCCTCCTAATCTTACAACCGATGAAATAAAAGAGACCTCAAACGACTTAATCTACGCCCCTTGAAGGTTACTCAAATGTACAAGAAACCGACGATCAAATAGCACAGGGCGCCGGTACCGATGTATATAGTAACCTTTGAAAAGGAACATCTCCACAAGACGTCTTTAAAGAAACAAAAGTGGGGTTATTGCTAAATCAAAGGGGAAAAATTCAAAAATTTTACTGGCAAAAACACAATGCTATAATTGCCCAATCGTTTGGACATTTGCAAAAAATTGCAATAAGTTTCCTAATGTGTGAATGTGCAGGGCAACACCCCACGAAAATCTGTAAAAGAGCCTAGATACCGCGCCAGAATGTACAACTGTCACGGTGCACACCGGCCAGCTTTCGGAAGTGTGAAGTATATGCTAGACAACTAGATATAAAACTCAAACCGCGGCCGCCGACAACCCACCCAAACCACAAACCCCCCAAACTAAGTGCACGAGACTACCCTTCACTACCGAAGTATCAGGCGAGACATCCCATCGGAACACGTGGTCGAGGACCCGTAACGGCCACCCAACCTCAAGACGAGCAACCTTTACAGGTGATCTATTAGTATTCTTGGGCGAAGCTAAAAACCTTCAAAAACAGAATTAACTTCAAAAACATCAAAACTGTACTAGTAACAACAATAACTAAGATAAAGCAATCGAACGACACAATTTCAAAAGTGGCTGCCTTGCTAGAAGGGCTTATGGAACTTTATACAAGATGGCAGCTAGACCTTTAAACTTACTTTACTGGAACTGCAATTCTATAATTCTAAGGAAAAAATTAGTGAATTTGAACTCCTAGCTGCTGAAAACAAGCTCGATATAATAGGCCTCACGGAAACTAAGCTTAGCACACGCCATACGCTCAAGAAACAGGCTTTACAGTTTACAGAAAAGATCGGGGAACCGGCGGGGGAGGGGTTGCTATTGCAGTGAAACAACAAACTGGAACCATAATAGGGGTAGTGATTCAACATTACGTAAACTCGAAGCAGTGGCAGTCGAAATCTACAGTAACAATCACAAGATGACGCTATATCAACATATAACCCGCCTCAAGGCCACTCGACCTACAAGATATTAGCTGTTTACTTCAACCAATAATTAAGGTACTCGTAATGGGTGACCTAAACGCCAAGCTATTAGCGGGAAAATTGTCCCACTATAATAGGGAGCGTATTACTCTCCTCCAACAGCATCAGATAAATAATTAGAAATCGCTGCTCCAGCAGAACCTATTATTACCCAGCAAGGCCAAACGCAAACCCTAGTGTGCTTGACATTGCCTTACTGAAAACATATCCAATGTATCAGAGTTCAAGTCACTAGCCGTTCTGCCATCAGACCATAACCCCGTTATCTTTTCTCTGAACGAAAACATATCCACCTAACACCTAAAAGGGATAAGGAATTATAGACAAACAAACTGGAAGGCCTTTCGCAAAGAACTAGATAAACACATCCCAATTGCCCCTGTACTTCAGGGGTCACAGGACATTGACAACTTCGCTGAACTACTAGCCCAATCAATTAATCGAGCAGCGACGTAGCAGTACCTCTGAGCCAACAGAATTTAGTAGGAGAACTTCCACTAATGATCAAAGCAAAAATCAAACTTCGAAATAATAAGACACCAATGGCAAAAACCAACGGACCAGGGCACTCTAACAGTCTACGCTTTATTAACAACTCACATCAAGCTAGAAATCAACAATGGAGAAATGAGCAGGGGAAATTCATTTTTGCGTACACTACGCCCCACAGAACTTGCTCTTATGGCGAACGTTAAATATTTTAAAACGAAAGTCCCCGCCATACCCCATGACACTCCAAATGGCCTCGCTTATCCCCGGACAACGACAAAGCAAATACCTCCGCGGACACTTTGGCGCATTCATTCCCGCAAAACGATATTTGAGTAGTCTTTAAACCATGAACCAAAAGTAAATAAAACTATAAAAACCTATTAAAAAGCCCCCTACTCAACCAGCAGACTGCACCACTACCCCGAGGGAAGTAGTGCAATATTAGACAGCGCAAAAATAAGAAACTCCGGGAAACCAATCTAATTTAGTGCTAAAAATCTATCCAAAAATGTATTATCGCAGGGACAATATTTATCAACCATATCCTCATGACATCACATTTCCCCAGGTTGGAAAACACCCAAAGTACTAGCCTTCAAAACACCGGAAAATCCAAGGTAATTACTAGCTATGGGCCCATTAGTCTTCTGTCAAATATCAGCAAAATAATAGAAAAAAATCATTCTCATCCGCTGAACAGCATAATGGAAACAACACCTAAATCCAAGAAAGTCGGCTCCGCAGCATCATTCAATACCCCACAACTAATACGACTCACATAAAACATATTTGCACGCTTCAACCAAACAACACACTGGCATGCTAACTCTAGACATCAAAAAAGCATTCACACAGTGTGGCATAATGGCCTTTTTCAAAATGATATCATACAATTTTCCAAAATACCTCACCCTTTATTATTAAATCATATTATCCAATAGAAAATTCTTCGTATCAATCAAAGATAAAACTTCGACCCGTCGTAGCATTGCGGCTGGAGTACCACAAGGTTCTCTCCTTGGCCCTCCCCTTTTTTTTCCTTGTACGTAAATGATATTCCGCATTTTTTGCACGTTTTTCATCAGCATGTTTGCAGACGACACACCCATATTCTCCTCCTGTATCGCCCTGGCACAAATCCAGAGGCGACTTCAAAGAGCCCTGAACGCCCTACGGAGATATTTTCACAAATGGAAAAATTAAAGTCAATGAAGCCAAGACATCAGCAATTTTCTTCACGAAACGAAGACCGTACCCCAAACCGGAAGTAACAGTTAATGGCAATCCCATTGAGTGGTCTAGCTTCATAAAAAAATCTCGGAGTCTTTCTTGACTCGAAGTTAACATTTACTCACCATATAACGCAAAATAAACCAAGCCTACGCCTCCATGTCAAGCCTCTACCGGGTCTGAATAAAACCAGCAAGTTAAGCAAAACAACAACGCTTCTTACACATGGTTATACGACCCCATCTCACTATGCCGCCCCAGTATGGGCTCCACGTGTACGTCAAACTTTAAAAAAAAATCAATTGTTTCCCAAAATAAAGCCTGAGAATGGAGGAAACATTCCAAAGTCACCCCATTCAGTTACCATGGTTATTTCCCTTGCCAACCCTTTCGACTTTGTTTTTAATCTAACATAAACTTTATAGTGCTTGTTAAAACAATAGCTCAAATACTCTAAATTAAACCTTTGGGCAATACGTTACCTTACTTCCATTAGATATAAACCATAAACTCCCCAAAGACATTTTATTATAAAAAAAAAAAAATTGTGAAGTTCTCTATGAAAAACATTTTTATTCAGTGTATTTGTTTTTTTTTCCTTTTGTTTTCACAGTGTCTTGCTGTGTTTTGAGTGCAAGAATAAGTGGGGGGTTTTTTTGTTTCGATTTATTCCCCAATGTACCACACTGCCCAACTCAACCTACATAAATTTACCTTTACTGTATTATTTGAAAGTTAAGAGTATGTGAATTAACTACTCAGGAATTTCTATATTTATTTATCAACTGCTTGTATCTATATTTAACCAATATGTCAATAAAGTATTATTTTAAAAAAAAAAATAATTGATTTTTTATGAATTATTTTAAAACAAATTTTTTGGGAAAGTGTTACTGTAGAGCAATATATTTAGTATATGTGGTATATGTTCGAAATTTCAGACGCCTGCGGTGAAGCAATTTGCCTAAAACGCATGTCCTATACCTCTCTTCTCTTTATCAATCTCTAGAACAGCGGCTATGAATATGATTGCATAACATTTTTTTGTTTTGGGTTCATTTTTAACAGTGCAAACATCGTCGAATGTAGTCCTAAGACACGGGACTCAAAGAACAATAATCGTCCCCAAATCCTGGTATTGGGGGGGGGGGAGGAGGAGGGAGAAAAAGTTTTAGAATATTATCTTTCAACAAGAAACTAGGCATTATAGTCAAGAAACTTGCCGTTCTCTCTTGTCCGTGGATTTTTTCTGACCTGTAGTCTTCAAGCCGAGCTTCTAAATTTATAATTCAATGAAAAGGCATCTTATTTTTGCATTGAAACGTAATTTTTCTCTTCCCTCTTCCTTGATCCACCTTGACGTCAATGACGTATAGATGGTCCAAAATAACGCGCACATTCTTCATGAAGTAATCAACGCTTCGCGTGATACAGCACGTGGGTTTTCTGACAGCTGTAGGATGAGAGATCGCCAGACGTACATGCTCGCTCCTTTTCCCGTTCCCCGTCCCAAGACCAACACAATCACACATTCACCGAACGATAATCACCGATAATGATTATGATAATCGTTGCCGCACTTGCGATATAGCAGAACCAGACCATACATTAATTTATTCGTATATACAAACCTTATTCGTCGCCGTTAGCGTAAGTGCATAAATATAATACGTGGAGACATTCGAATCCGAAAGGGTGCCAGGGACTATTTGAAACCCAAAAGGGGTCTTGATTTCTTCTATTGTGTTATTTGTGTATTCGCCGACAACATTGAAGAATCCATCTGGTGAAACGTATCATCGTTAGCACTAGCTCTACCTAGGTAAATTCAACATATATTTTAAAATTTTTTACTTGCACCTTCATCACAACAATAATTAAATTATGAATAATTACAAATATGATAAATGAGGTCCTTAGGGACAATTCTTGTTTCCGATGCACAAGGTCCAGGGTTCAATTCTTGTTTGTACAGATACTTTTGGCGAGTGAAGTGCTCTACACACATTGCGAAGTTCGTCAGTCGAAAGGTCAATATCAATCAATCTTATTTCTTACAATCATCTCAGCAAGACCGTCAGTTTCATAAACGAAATGGTGGCACTTCATTTTACATTGTCATCGCGATCAATTGATTAATCCGGCCAAAAATTCGTTTTTCAAAGGAAATAAACAACAGGCATCACCACTAGCCCCTAAACACTTACATAGAACATTTTTAAAAAAAGTATAGACCTACTTACAGCAAACAAAAACAAGAACAATAAACAATTTAATTTTAATAATAGTAATGGGTGGGATAAAAAAATATGATAAATGGTGTCCTATATGCATAGTTCCAATCCAATGCTCCAAGGCCTTGTCTCAAATCCCAGTTCTGGCATAGATTTTTACGTCGGAATTCCTTGGCAGTTACTTGACTTCCTACGCGTAACAAGATACTGTCAGTTTACCTCCCCTCAAATTCCACAAAACATTCGCTCGAACACGAAATCATCTCACGACTTTTTCGCAGCGCCTACGCCACCTAGCGGACTACAGTCGAAAGAAATAACGCAAAACAATGCCTGGGAAATAGCTGTTTTTTTCTAAAAGGTTGGTGATTTGAACAATTCTGTTGACGGGTTGAAGAGAAAATTCATCAAATTTAGGGCAATAGAGTAAAGTTTTTGGAAATAAGTGTCTGGGGGTATTTTTTAAAAATTCCATGAAACGGCGCGTGAAACAGTTTTTTTGTAAAAATTATCCATCTAAAAAAATTCATGCTAGATAAATGTATATATTTCCTTAAAATCCGGCACTACAGGGCTCTATAGAAAAAAACCTTCACAATTATTTGCCCGAAGATTTCATGCCGATCGGTTGATAAACGGCCGAGAAAACAGCTATTTGCTGGAAGTCAACGTTATTTTCAAAATACAGCTTATTTTCACATGTCCTATATTCTCTTAATTTAGAGTTCTTACATTTTGTGCAAAACCAATAATATAACCGCAATTAACTTTTAAAAGCGTTGTGTTGTGTTGCCTCAGTCATGAATTAATAATTCCAAACGATAATGGAAGGGGTAATGTGTCCCCTCCCTACGCTGATGCTGATCGGTTCGGCGCCCAGGGAGTTAAATTAAACATTTCGTGTTCCAAACAGGTAAATTTGTTATCCATTCAACCAGCTAACGGTAGATGCCAAGCACATGTGAAACGATTACGATTTGATATCGCAATGAATACAAAGCGCTTAGGTATGTGATGGATGATGTGAGTGGGTGGGAGTCGTGTCGTACAAACGTATAATCCCACCCCGACCATGCACACGGAACCACTGACTGCAGACGTCGCGTAGAGTGGTTTAGTAGATCAACCAGAATTCTATTCATCCCGGTTTTTTCAATACTAGAGTCAACTCTACCTACGTAACAAATTCATTATTTGAAATTCGTTAAAAAAATTCACTGGAAAGCCGTTACTACACCGGGCAATTCGTTAGTGTTAGACCAAGAAGGAAACTTCCGATGACTTTGCGTAGTTGTAGAGCAAGAATACGTCCTGTTGACTATCAACGTGTTTTGGTTATCAGCATTCACGAAACTGGTCAATATGAACAAAATTATGAAAACTAGTTAATTTGTTTACCGTTTAAAAAATAAAATCGGGAAGCGTTGCGTGAAGAGCCTGATACCATCACGTCCGTGGGAATTGTACATTTTGAATTACGGTGCTGGCAGTCAACCGGACGAACACGAATTTGCCTAAATCGCAGGTCCTATTTAAAACCATGATACATATAAAACCTACATAATAAAAATAAAAATACAATAAAAATAATAAAAAAGTAAATTTTTCAAAATGGTTTCGAATATAAAAGCCTAATGGGGTTGATTTCTTTCTTTCAACGATGGAATTGTAGCTTTTGGAGCAAAACAGGTAACCCTTGCAGATTTCATTACATTCGTCATTTCAATTTTCAATCTAATGGGCAACAGTTTTGCACTAGCCGGAAGTAATACATATTTCACCAATCCTATTTCACTACCGCTCATACGAAGAGCATGCTAACAAATGGGGATTACTAATCACTAATCAGTACAACAAGCGGAAGTATATTAATAGGATTTCTCCCATTGACGGTGGAAGAGGGACCGACCGCAATCCCCACCCCTTTTAATTACCCTGGGCAATGCAATGGAAGATTAAAGTACGGTAATACAATTTTACGCTACCCACTCAATTATAAGAATTGATTTTCATGGGAGATGTTGCACGATGCTGACGCGGGTATCGTTGTCAGGACTGAGTGATACACAGTTTATCGATAGAAGTGGACAACTGGTTGCACTTGAAAATATTTAAAATGATCGTCGACCACACAGTTTGGATTGCCCTGAATAAAATATCGATTTAGTTATTTTGACCATAGTTTCTTAGAATAATGCCCATTTAAAGGGGGCAATACCCCAAAAAGTTTTTTGATCCTGAAATTTGTGAAAATTGGCATTTTGGGGAATTTCTAAAATCGACTTTAACATGCTTATTTGTTGTTGTTGTTTGTTACTAGAGCATCGTGCATATTTAAAATAGCCCTTTATAACATTGTATCCTGAAATTGTGCACAAATATACACTCAAACACGAAAAAATATGCATTTCAAAGTCACGTACCCCTATACTTGGTAATCAGCATATTTAGACTGAACCATTGTGCAAAATACAAAATAAAACAAAGGATTTATAGAAAAGGCATGTCGAGTGTACTATCGTTATCAATAGTGGCAAAAAATTGGATCAAAATCCTCCAAGGTCATGAGGCATAAAGATCAAGATCCATTGTCTTTCGTGCCGTGGAGCAGCAAGCGTGCGTAGATTTAGAGGACCTTGACGTTCGGTGAATCTCAAACGGCGCTACCTAGATAAACCAGACGATAGTTTGAAAATCATAGCAATTTGTGGTCCTCGTGATATCATTTACATTCTTCAAGCGCCGAAACACCTGTGCGCATCGAACCGAGGTCACTGAAGGGGTGGTCAAGGCAGAAGCTGCACTTCTTGTCGTATAAGTGCCCCTTGCACCAAGAGGTCACCCTCCTTCCCCCCGCACCCGTGCCCACTAGACACCCACATCAGGGGCGCACTCGACGCCGATACAGCGAGTGTTTCCTAGGCCACTGTATTGTGTCTGGGAAATATAGCCAGAAGCCAACATTCATGCCTAGGTTTAACCTCAGATCGCAGCTCAGTACAAATTATGGCCTCCAGCGCCAGGTCTCCAGCAAACTGTGATAAATCAACGACGGTTCTGTCAGAGGCCTCCGACCGCAGCGCCGGCGTCGACGCGTAGTTGAGCGGCGCCGTCACAATATGCACGAGCCCGTAGTAGTGTGCTTCCGACACGACCCGGGCTAACTGCAACCATACGCCAGGGTTTCTTCGTGCTTGCCCTAGCTCTATATAATTTATGGGAGGAATAAAATTATTACAAGAACGAATTGTGGAAAAAGAATGTTATTTTAGAATGATACGATTCGACACAAAAATAAATACAATCCAAAGCAATATTATAATCAAATTGATTTCATATCACTAACATTAATTATTGTTGTTGAAGTTGATGGAACGCTGCAACTTGGGAAACATACGATTAGTTCAAATTTATTTTAAACGACCTGGCTCCCGAGTTTATAAAGTTTTATGTAAACCCCGCTCAACATGAGGAATCGTTGAAACGAGAACCGACTCGGCCACACTACGGTATGTAGGGCGTATTTCAATGTCAGCGTTCGTCGTTCAAAAGTCACAATACTCATTATTCCTTTACATTCATCGTGGTCATCATAACCTCGCTCGCTGATGAGTGCAATGTAAACACAGACAGACTGGGCATTCGCCCACGTTAGAGTTTCAAGAAACAAGGATCTTTGACTTGTCACGTTCTATGTGCCCACTTCAAGACAGAATACTGGGCTACTGTACTGATACGTGCCACGAACTAAAGCAAAGAAAAGAAAGCATTCAATGTGTTTAGTATCAATTCATAGAATTTATTTTTACATAATTAAATTAAATGCCATCGTAATATAATATTGTCGTATTGACATAATGAGTGCACGAGGGGATAGCCTCAGCATGGATGGCCAGGTGTGCGAATGTGTCGTCAATGTGGCAATGATGAGTGCACGAGGTATAGCTCAGCATGGATGGCCAGGTGTGCGAATGTGTCGTCAATGTGGCAATGATGAGTGCACGAGGGGATAGCCTCAGCATGGATGGCCAGGTGTGCGAATGTGTCGTCAATGTGGCAATGATGAGTGCACGAGGGGATAGCACCACGCCCATCAGGCGGGCCTCGCAAGGCCAAGGTCAACGCACAATGCCAATGTAAACAACATCGCGAACTTCAGGCTCGCGATCAAAACATACATCGCCATCCATTACACAAATATTACACTCCTTCGATAAAATTCCCAATACACAACAGATGTTCGACGCATTCGGTTTTGGGCTACGATCCAATACCTTGGCATTGCGCATTGGTATTCTTGTAGATCCGGTGGGGGGCAGAGGGGGGCAGGGCAGCCCGCACGGGCTCGGAACGAGCACCGGGATTATATTTTCAATTTCTCTTGCCTTTATGGCTTGCGCACGATGTAAGGGATTTGATATTCTTCGGTGTAGCAGCTTTCCACTTGACTTTGTTCGGGGGCTCTAGAGGAATAGAATATGTAGCTTGCGCCTGATAACCAAAGGGTTTCACTCGATAACAGAGAAGGGTAAACGGAAGTCAAAACCGAAAACGTGCTTTAGCCTCGGTGTGCTTTTTGTTATCGTTCGTGTGTAACGCTTGATCAGAGGCCTGACTACCTGTGGCCTTACCGCTTACAAGCGACTTGTATCAGTAAAGATATATATCAAAATAAAAAAGTCATGGACGGTTGTTGAGTGTAGATCAAAAGTGCTAGTGCGAATGCGTTTGTATCTCATTAACGTGTCACTAATACGTGTGTCGTGGTTTTGCAAACATGAAGGTGATTTTACAAATTGGGAGTCCCGAAATCGATTTAATTCAAGCTGAAATAATCATTTAAACCAACCTTCTTTGATGAAATCAAAATACAACCATAAATCAAAAACCAAAGTATTGATTTTATCTGTTATAAACTGTATCCTAAACTATAGTTGAGTGTGACCTTCGAGCCGAGCAATTTCCGTGTCAATACTGTTTTGTATTAGTTAGGTTAGGTATCTTCGAGTTGCCGTTTCGGGCGTTACCGACCCGCACCCTTGATTCACGACCTAAGTAATTGCTCTGCATAATGAAGCCGGGAAACTTCATCAACCTTCGATATCCTCTCCAAACTTGAAGGCTCTTCTCGCCACAAGCGCCGGGTGCTCGCTAGTCGGTGCATGACTTTGTTGTGGCGTTCGTATAGTCGCAGGCGCCACACAGGTGATTGACATTACAACTACAAGATAACCTGTGCTTGAGTAATAGTAAACTAGATAACACGAGTGTTATTGCTGGAGCAACGAATATTGTATGCGTGTGTTACAAAATCACGATATCCAAAGTTTGGTGAAAAATAAAAAAATTATGTGTGACCCCAAAATTAGTTTTTACCACATAATCTATAGCACAATACGAAACTAAAATGACCGTTTAGAAAATTATATATTGTAACTGAGATTTTACACGAATTTTTCAATTTTTTGATACAGAAATTTGCGAAAATTGGCGTTTTGGGATCGACCTTATCGTCTTTAACCTGCTTCTTTTTTGTTCCACATAGATACTAGAGCATCGTACCAATCTTAAAATGGCCTACATACCTTAGTGTCTCGAAACTGCATAAATACTCAAACCACCAAAAATATGCATTCTTGGTGCATATTGGTAATCAGCATACCACTTGCGAAAATTACAAAACAAGATAAAGAGGATTTACAGAAAAGGCTGTCGAGTACCGTACGTCAATAATGGGCAATATGTTTTTGCTTCAAAATTCTCTCAAGGTTACGGGGCCTAAAGATAGTCCCCATTATTTCTTATGGGAGATTTTTGCCGAAGGGACCCAATAACTTTTCTGTTAACTTTTAATTGCATAACTAATTAGCCTTTTTTTTAGTTTCAGCGGGTGAATACACGAAATTTACTAGGATTTTGATCTTATTTGAGAAAGTTACGTTCTGGTCAATTTCTAAATCGGTATTAACCTGCTTATCTCCAAAAATTAAAATTAAAACAAGAAAAAAAAAAGAAAATACATATACCGAAATCACACCTCTTCTTGGTTATCAGCATATTTTGACTGACTTGTGCCCAATTAACAAAAACAATACGCATAGTGTGTGTACAGAACAGTTAGGCAAATACGTAAATTGATCAACATATATCCATCCATCAACGCGATTAAAGAAGCGTTCAGAGAAATAATCTGAAAAGCAAATTTCACGTTGAACTTTAAAGAGAAATACCCTTTGAGCTTGAACCCCTAAATAGTTTGTAAAACCGACCGCACTTTTACACGCACAAAGGGGAAATAAACCCATAGGTGATGGAAGGGAATGTGTGTCTGATTTTCTTGCCCATGTTAGTCAGGCATACATGATTGTGTGGTAGGTAGAGTGTGATACTGAGGCCCCCCACTCCTACGTTTATTTCAAGGAAATGACAACTACCGAAAAAGCTTTTCAAATGTCAGCCCAAGCAACCCATATGAAATACAGGGGGTAAAAAGGAAATAAATCTGAGCTAGGTGGAACAAAAAAATGTGGAAAAAAAAGCAAAATTATTTAAACTGCACGTTAAAAGGTTGCCAGCCAGGGATCCCAGCTGGCATTTTTGCACAAGGCAGTTTTTTTTTTTATTTTAGGGGGTGCGCTTTTTAAAAAAAAAAGGCAAAATAAAGACATCTTATTGTATGTAGAATTTGGTGGATTGTTTTTTCGTGAAATTTAAAGTTTCCAATTTTTCTTTTTTAGGCAAAAAAAGGCGAGGCTTTCGTTATCGTGATGGAGATTTTTCAGAATTTGAAACTTTAAGTGAATTGTGAAATCAGCGTGAAAGGTAAAACGGGCTAAAACATATGCACTGATTCGCCCCTTCAATTCAACCAATCCTTAAATAAATAAAAAATTTTTTTGAGTCTACCCACTCAGTTATATAAGATTTTCAGTGGGGGGGCTTTAAAAACAAAGCGACCCAAACCAACCCCGCCAGGCCCCCACGCAATCGACGGGTGGGGTAACAAAACCAAAGTCGTATTTTTAAAAAACCCATAGAATCAGTGGGATAGACAGGCGTGGTATGTTTTGTGAATGTGGTTTATTGTCCGAGTGAATACAAAACGGTTTTATCACGATTTATATTTACCCATGCTGGTGGGACCGGGAGGAGTATAGTGACGGACTTAAAAATTTCAGCAATCATTGAATTTTAGTTTAATTTTAATTCATCATTTCACTTTTTTTAGCATTTTTAGCATTGTTTTTATATTATATATTAAAAAAAAAACACTCTTGGT